>JAEPRB010000057.1:0-195887 GCA_016758965.1 Circinella minor
TATTATTGGAACTGGTAAAAACTAATAAAATGAATCTTTCATTATTATTATATATTATGCATAGGAGATCGCCACGATTACAGCAAAAAAGGTGCAAGCGATGGTAGTTGCCAAGAACAATTTGGAAACGCTTAAACATTCGCCACCACTCACATGGTTAAACACGAGCACTTGTACTTTAATTCAAAAAAGGTCTCGATGTAAAACTGAAATCAAGTAAAAATGACTCTTATATGTCCAAAACCGAACTTAAAAATAATATTCTCATCTTGTTGTTTTAACACTTTTTTTCCCTTTAACATCGTTATTATCATTATTATTATAAATCTAGTAGTATAATGAATGTATTATAGCAATTATAATAAATATTTTTATCATTGGTACAGAACTTTCAATGTATTATTGACAAGAGTAGTATAACAACATGCATATTACTTTTTTTTTCAACACGAACTCATGTACAAATTAAAGTTTTTCCCCTCTTCTGTTAGCCTTTACATTTTATACTATCATCATTCTGCTTGATTAATGAGATGACTTCCCAAGTTTCGTCTGTCTTGGCGACGCTGATGAAAAATAATCTACCACTTTTTGTTCCCCCCTATCGTGCACGGTGGGGAGTGTAAAATACTCTTAGTCTTAAATAGTATATAGGTATATATATAAGATATAAAAAACATACAACAACAACAAAAAAACAAAAAACAAAAACAAAAACAGAAGAAAACCACCAAAGTGGTCTCATTAAAAGAATCATTTTAAAACAGCAAGTCAGCTATTTCTTTATTATCAATTAGGTACAGAGAAGAAAAAAATAAATGCAAATATATATAACATTAAAAATACACTGGTAATTCATGCATAGGATTTTAGCAACATATACGTATCAGAACCAGAGAATTCCAGAGGGCACGGGGATGTTATTATAAACTGTGTTCAAAATCAAAAGATAAAACATTATATACAATATGGTTTATATGTGGATTACACGCATACATTATAATTATTGATCCTTCTTATTATTAATAAATAGTGGCGACCTTGAATATACGAAGATTATCAAAAGAATAGGTCAGAGCAAGAAGACATTTAAATAGTTACTCTACGTACATAGAAAAACAAGATCTAGTACAATAAAAAATAGTACAAGTTAAAGTTTTAAATATTTTATCATTATAAAACAACGTTTTTCCTTTTGGATCATCTTTACATTCATTTTTTTAGGATTCATCAACTCAAAAAGAAATAAAATATTTACTTGTTGCTTTTTGTATTATGTATTATCTACACATATACAATTGACCATTTTCAATACGTAAACAAATTATACGTATGATAATTTTAAATTCCTCCTTTTTCTGATAAAAGTTATAAACCTCTTATCTCGATGTTTATATATAAAAGTGTAATAACTGACATGTAGCAAGTAAGGAATATATATAATCCAGCATTTGATACTTGATTTTATAGTTTAAAATATTTAAAATAACACGTAGCAATAATTGTGCATATTCGCCCATACTTTTAATAAGCCGATGTCATGACAACAGATATATGTAAAAAGCCCTCTCATAGGACCATATTCTCAAATCTATATGATATTAACGAACTCCACTCGTTACTACGTACTAAGAAGATAATTTTCTACATATATAAATAATAGTATGACTATTAAATGCTTTGACATCAAACTATAAACTAATAAAATTATGCAAGGAAACTATGGCATGTGACAATTCAGATAATTTAATTTAGGCACACCATGAAAAGACATGGTGCCCGAGCCCGTTTTTTTTTTCAGCACCATTGCACTTTAACAAAAGAAAACAAAAGTAGTTTCATAAAGAAATGGTAACTCGAACTTACGATCAATATCCAATTATGTATTGTATAAATAATTGTTTTTGTATAAATATATAAATAAGGTGTTATATACCAATAGGGTATTTTTGTTCTATAAACCTGTTTATGCTAAATCAAAAAAATTCTGTCTGTGATCAAGTGTCGGTCATTCTAATTTTTTATCACGAGGGGAACTGTGAAATTGGTGTCACGCTGCCAAGCTGAAAAATAAAAATGGGTGTCAACAGCACATTACGTGTGTAAGTATTCTATTGATAAGACAATGAATTAGTTATTAGAGGTATAATATTTATAGGTGATGTTGGGTAGTAAATGCTAACGTTTCGAGATTTATTTATTCTTAAAAAAAAGATATATTTATAAAAACAAGTATCTAACATGTATACACGAGTAATATATGGGTAAAGTACATGTAAACTTTAATATCCTTTTACAGCAAGCTTTAATGTACTACCATTGCCAATTATAAGAGTTGACAACTCATACTTATGATGCTGACTCATTTTTCCAACTCTTTAATCCCAATATATACTCCCCATATACAAAATATAATCATTAAAAAAAGTTAAAGGGAATAGGTTGTTTTTATTATTATTATAATAAGAAACTATATTTAATTATAGTTGTTTATTGCTTGCTCTTAAGTTCTTCAACGAAAGCAATGTATTCCTTTTCGGCATCAGCTTGGCTCTTACCTAAAGAATTCCCCATATTTATATCAGTTTTCCCTCCTTTTTTTCCCATATAAATCACACTCTTAACACCCTCTACACTCTTTCCCTCAAAAGAGCAAAAATTAAACTCACCCTTAAGGTCTTCCCAGGCTTGCCACTTGTACTTGCCCTTCATATCAAACATACCAGGCTTGGCTATTATGAAACATTATGCAAAAAAGTAAAAAATAAAATAAATATCTTATTTATCGCTCATTTTTTTTTTTTAATTTTACACCACAAAAAAAAAACTTACAGGTAGTATTGTCACCAACGGTTGCTTGCTTGAACAAACCATAAAGCTTCAAGAGAGCATCGTCAGAAGGCTTGGAAGTAAGGTTCTTGACTTCTTCAGCGGCAGTAGTGAATTCCTATTTATATTTACCCCAACATGAATAAGTGAACCATCCCATTCCATTATTAAACTTTCATTCCCAATTTTAATTGATTCAATGTAAATAACTTACAGCGGAAGGCATTTTTTATTTTGTAGATGAAAAATAAAACAAAAAAGAGTTTAAGAAAAGGGAAATAAAAAAATTCAAAGTTTTTAACTGATTGAGCTGACTTGTAAAAAAAAAAAAAGTTGGCTGACTGGTTGTTAATAGGGTTCCGCGTTTTGGGTGTATTGGCATTCCTTTTTGACTTAACAAGTTTTATGCAAAAAGTGAATGAAAAAAAAAAAAACAGATATATATTTTTTTTTGCTATGTTTTTGATGTTGATATATTTTTATTCGAATTTAACACCCTTTTCTTTAACCAACTAACTAAAAATCCCCCAAAGAAAAAATTGGGATTGTTTTTCTTTAACAAAGGTAAATTAAGGTTAGCATTTGGCAACAACCTCTCTTTTCTTTTACATGTGAAAATAATTTATATTCTCCGTTATAAATATAACAAGCTTTTATTTTCATATAATTGTCCAACAAATAAAAAGGAAAAGAAACGTAGCCTTGTTTTTTGTTTTGTTTGTAGAAACTCATAACAAATATGCATTTATGCAATTCATATCATTTTTGTTTTTCATAATAAAAAAATGACTTATACTTTAATATGATAAAATACACCTTAAAATGGATAAATTCAGACTACGTAATATAAAATGTTTCACGTGGTCTACTTTATAATCCCCCACACATAACTAATATATTTGACAAGTTTCTTTTTCTTGTTCCTTTTTCCTGTTCCCTTTTTTTCCCTATTTTATTCTTCATATATAAAGCATGAATGATATTGAACCATTTACTGTACCATCCTTTACACCTGAACAACTTGCATTACTAAAAGATAAATTAAGTAAGCCTATATTCCCAAATGAACTTGAAGAAGATTATGGATGGGATTATGGTGCACCTACTTGGGCAGTCAAACCTATGGCGACTGAATGGTTAGAAAATTATGATTGGGAAAAACCAAGAGCTGAAATGAATCGTTGGCATCATTATCATACAACTATTGATGGTTTAAAAGTTCATTTTGTACATGAACCTTCCTCCAATCCTAATGCTATTCCTATCATGCTTCTTCATGGTTGGCCTTCTACTTTTTATGAATTTCATAAAGTAATCGAACCACTTCGTGATGGTGTTAATGGTGGTCAGGTATATATAAATAGAGTGAGGAAGAGAAAGAGAGAAAGAAAGAAAAAGAGATATCTGACTTTATTTTAGGCATTTCATGTCGTTGTTCCAAGTTTACCAGGATTTGGATTTTCAGAAGCACCTAAAACAAAAGGACATGGTGTAGTTAAAAATGCGGAGATTTTAAATTCATTAATGGTCAAGTTGGGATACTCACAATACCGTAAGTAATTTTCTGGATTGACAATGCATAAATAATAAAAAGAAACTAACTGTGCTATTTTTAATAGTTTTACAAGGTGGAGATTGGGGTGCTATCATTGGCAAATATATTGCTACCCATTATAATACCAATTGTAAAGCATTTCATACCGGTTTACCTTTTTGTCTTCCACCTCTGCCAACTCCTCGTAATTTATTATTTTATCCATTCAAAATTGCCAAATTTGGTGCAAGTTTATTATTTGGATTTGATCGTATTTATGGAAAAGGAAAGTTGATTCTGAATGGTGCTACTTTTGCTAATGCAGAAATGTATGATGGATGTGGGTATAGAGCTATTCAAGGAACTCGACCTTATACATTGGCGTATGGATTAACCGACAGTCCACTTGGATTAATGGCTTGGATGTTAGAAAAGTTTCATGAATGGACCTATCATCCACCTGCTCAACGTGATCTTCAAGCTTTACCAGAGACAATTAGTTCAGAAGCTTTTTTAACTCAAGTAACACTTTATTGGCTTACCAATACAATGTCTTCATCCATCCGTATTTATTATGAATGTTTAAAACAAAAAGAAATGTATAAAGTTGTATTCCCACGGGTTAAAATTCCTGTGGCTGTAACAGCTTTTGCGCATGATATTTCTCGAGTAAGTGTCTATTATTATTTGAAAAAGAGATATACATATATGTGTGTTCATCTATATTGAATATATTTTTTTTAATAGTTGCCTCAAGATTGGCTAGAAACATCCACAGATCTTTATCAATACTCAGAATTTGAATCAGTAAGCTTTTTTATATTCTTCTTTGTTCTTGGATTGTTGTCATTCTTTAAAAAAAAGTCGATTCGACTACACGAGGGATAGTCTTTAGTTAACGATTGGATAATTATAATAGGGTGGCCATTTCCCAGCAAGTGAAAATCCAGAAGAATTTGCTGAAGATGTACAACGCTTCGGAAAGATCTTACAAACCAAAAAGATTATCCAGTAATCTTAAAAAAATGGTTCTTCTTTATAATTATCATGCAATAATTTGAATGAACCGGGGTGCACTTTTTTCCATTCCCCGGATCTAAGGGGATGTGTACAAGTACTTTTAATAACTTTTTTAATTATTAATTATCTATTATCACTTTATGTTCTTTAACAAGTTAGAATTTGTTGTGTTCGAGCTATGAATGTTATTATTTTTTACAGTATAAAAATTAAATAGAATTGTATCATGTTGCACCCATTTTATTGAGATCAAATAAAATACGTTGCATAATAATGAGGCATTTATAACAAAAACAGCACTTTTATATATATATTGTAATTACTTGAATAGCTTTTTTTTTTGCTTCTGCCTATCGGATTATTACTTGGAGGTTTTTTTTCCCCTTGTGAAACACTTTATATTCAATAATCTACTTAATAATAATTACAACTTAAATATTTATATATACATATATTATAATACATGCCAATTAAGAACATGTTGACCCAGTTCCGGGGAATACTATATAGACCCCATCCAAAAGGGTCCTTGCATTTCTTTTCGGAATACATTATTTTGAGTAACCAGAAAAAAAAACCTCTTTTAGGCAATTTTTATTTAAATGATAAAAAAAAATGTTGCATTTTAGCCTAAAAATTATCCACGTGCACAAAGGTGGTGATCGCTGAAAAATATAAATAAATAAAAACCTGATGGACACGTTTGACAAGATCTTTGAAAAGGATAATAGGCAATAACATGTTGAAGATGATATAATCTTTTAATAATAGACTCTCAGATAATTATTTTACGTATATTATACACAGATGAACAAAAAAAACAGATATATATATATATATATATACGCGTTCTATAATATTATACAAATCCATCTTCTCTCACCTCTTTTTTTTTTATAATACATATCCTCTGGCCCCTTTGCCTTTTGCAAAAAGAAAAAATTTATTATGCAACTCACCTTTCCAACTTTGGCTCTTGCTGCACTCGTTTGTTGGCAATCACTTATTTTACCAACCCATGGACAATATCACCATGACATTAATTGGGTTAAACGTCACTTGGGATCAAAATCTCCATATCCTGTACCTGAAAACCCAGCCACTCTTAAAGGCTATACATTAGAACAACTCCAACTTGTTGTGCGTCATGGTTCGCGGTATCCATCTGATGGCGATACAGAAGATATTGCCAATATACTTGAAAAGCTTCAAGAAAGCAAGAACAAGACGGCTTTGGCATGGCTTGAAGATTATGAAAATGACTTCACCCAAGAACGTTCTGGTGCATTGAACACGCAAGGACAATTAGAACAATACCTTCATGGTCGTCGTGTCAGCGAACAATACCCTGATCTCATTGATTCGATTTTCAATCTTGATATTCCATTAGGTATTAAGAGTGCTTCATCTGAATCCGAACGTACCTCTCAATCAGCCACGGCATTCCATATGGGTTTATTTGAAGGTCAAGGTGACTTGGGCAAGGCAAAACAAGTTGCTATCCCATTATTCATGTATCCTAGGGAAGGTGATAAACTTATTGCTATTGATGATAATTGTCCTGCATGGGACGTTGCCACTGAAAATAGTGGTGCTGAATCTGACTTGTATCAAGAAAAATCACACAAGGCAACTGCTCAACGATTAACGACTGATCTTGGTATTGATATCACTGTCTCAGATGTCGAATATATTTATGCTGGCTGTTGTTTTGATATTTCACATCAAGAACGTGAAGATACTTTTTGCTCCTTGCTTTCTGAACAAGACATTCTCGAATCGGAATACCGGGAAGATTTAAGCTATTACTACAAGTATTCTTATGGTACATCTTTGAATGAACAAGTCGCCTGTGCATTGGCACAAGATATTGTCAAGCATATCGAAGAAAAAGATGCTCAGCTGGTGCTTAAAGTGGGACATACACAAACCATTCTCTTTTTACAGACATTTTTGGGTGTTCATCATGAAGATCCTGTTCTCTATGCCAATTCGACTCAATCAGTGATTGATAACCGTGTATTCCGAACTTCTAATATTGGTACCATGGCAAGCAATGTTGCTTTCGAATTACTTAGCAATAAAAAAGGTGAACAATTTGTACGTGTGCTTGTTTCAGAAATCCCTGTGGCTTTGCCCGGATGTGATGGTAAAGAAGTCTGTCCCTTGGAGACATTTAAGGAAGCTTTGGCATCTAAATTGAAGTGTAACTTTGATGAAATTTGTGCAAAGTAATTTTATTATCTTATTTATACTATGAGTAATTTATCCACCTAATTTATCTATTTTATTTTGTATTATCATTATCATTATTATTTTTATTGTTACAAGAGTATTGTTATTATTGTTATTGTGATATTATTGTGATATTATTATTAGTTTGAATACATAGGTTCCATTATATATAAAACGTTTCTTTTCCTTATATATGATGTACCATTTCTTCCCCTATTTGCTTTCCCGTTCTTATAAAAGAGATTCACTTACTGACGCGCAAAATAGTATAATTTTATTAAAGTTTTAATAATCAAATATATATTAAAACGACCATTTGTTAAATGGTCGTGATGGTACATTACACTTTACCTATTTTTCAATGACCTATGGAGAACAATAGTTCACAGAAAACGGGGGTTTTTTTTGGTGGTGGGTAGCCAATAGGATTGGCAATAAGAATAATGGATAAAATCACAAAGACCTTCCCCTTATTTTAAAGTCAGTGTATGGATAAAAGACATTTCTATTGTTCATCTTTTTTCTTTATTGTTCCATCCTTCTTTTTTTTTACGTTAATAAAAAATAACACCGTGAAAAAGCAAAAACCCCTCCCATTTTATTTACAAGACCCTTTTCCTTCTTATATATAACTCTCTTACCCTCTCCGTGACCTCAAACTTGGAGGTGGTAGGTGGCTTGATCAAGTTAAAATGGGGTGCGTTGTTTTTAAGCTTTTTTTTTTCTTTTTTTTTTACAATAAACCGATGTTGGTGTCTAGTCATCATGGACGTGGTCCTGGGTGAAAATCAATCCAAGAATCAATAGAAAAAAACCGGACATCGATACATTAGTGCATAGATTTCAATAAACTTGAAAAAATTGTATCCTGAAATTGAAACTGTGTCGCGTTCATTCGGAAAGAATTCAAAAAGTATGAAAATATAGTTGAAAAAAAATATATTCGGGCTTTTCGGTTCAATAACAACAATCAATTCCAATTGTTTGTTTGTTTGTGTGTAATATCAACCCCTTCTGTTTCTAATAGATTGCCGACAATAATTCTTTTTAGAAAAAGGAAGTTCAATATCTTTACGTATAAACTGTACACAACAAATAAAATGTATGAAAACAAGCGCAGATCCTAGAACACTGGTAAGATAGAATAAAAATAATGTGAGTAAAGAAAGACAACTATAATAATTGATATATTTTGCTACTATAGGCTTACTTTGGAATTAATGGAAGATTATCAACACTGGATGAGAAAATCCGACAACAAATCATTATACACCGAACAGTACATTATGGTCCCGTATTTTTCAATTATTAATCAAATCACATAAGCTTATTCGAGTAAAGTCGTAGGTGTGTTCCATTATTATATTATTATTAAAAAAAATTGGTTGTCCTTGTATGTTAGTCTTGTCTTAAAATCTCATTGAGTTTCTTAGCTTAATCGAGCCATTTATAGTGGCACCCATTGGTACTACAAGTAAACAGAGTCAATACCCTAATGTTAGCAACACTTTTGGGTTCAAGATTGACGTCAGATCTCTATAATTTTAATATGACGGAGAAGATCAAGTACGGCCATGGCCACTATCTGGGTTGCCTAAGGTATAGGCGTTAATGTTCTTCAACAAAAGTAGAAAGATTCAACAAACGTTTATGCGTTCATATTGAAAAGTGTCCCAGTCTATTGAATGTACTTTTTCGTTGCGGCAAACGGATCATGATGAGGTTTTATCATTCTCGCTCCTGCTCCTAAAGCAGTTGGTTCTAATGCTATTAAGAACATCAGTTGAGAGGAATTCACAAAAGACAGAAAAGAAGTAAGTAGAGTAGCTCTGTGTTTTCTAATATAATCACGTACTCACGACGTCCAACATTTTGATATTAATTATAAACCACATCTATCTTATAGAACGCATGCGTTCAACGTATTACTTTGAAACGAAAAGTGTTATAGATTAGCCTTGTCTATAGTAAGTTTTTTTTTTCAGCCCATCAGTCCTTTTATACTGCTGAACCGCGTTTGGCTTTTTTATGTTGCTTACGTTTACAATAAGTTCTATGTAATAGAGTGTTTGCTAGTTCCGTTGATCCCTCCCACCCTAGAAACTACTAAAGACATAGACATTGGTGGCTATCCTTCATCCTCATCAAATAACGTCGCTCGAAAATTCCATCAATTCAAATTAGCTGTACTCGACGCCGACGTCTGGAATAGCTGCTATTCTATTACCAGGTATTTCTATTTTTTTATTATTATATTATTACATCACAAAAATTATAGTTGGAAAGTTTAATTTTACTGACAATAAAACCAATGCTCTATTAAAATAGGAGGCAGAACTGCACATAGCCGATTCAAAATTCCGCTTAATGCTGATGATTCAACAACATGTACACTACCACTGACTGGACCACATGCCCACATTATTCAAGAAGCAAAGCTTATTATTTGGGATGAAGCAGTTATGTGTGGCAAATATAATTTTCAAACAGTTGATCGTGCATTACGAGATATCATGGGTGCTGTAGATGAAAGACTGCAAGATGTCCCATTTGGCTCCAAAGTAGTTGTCTTTGGTGGTGACTTCCGACAAATTCTTCCAGTTGTCAGAAAGGGAACTAGATCAGAAGTCGTTAGACAATCTATTAGACAGGCTACATTTTGGGACCAAATTCAAGTTTTGCATCTAACACAAAACATGCGTATTCCTAACTTGGGCCCTGAAGCTACAGCATTTGCTCAAAAGCTACTGTCAATTGGAAATGGTGACCATCAATATAACGAAACAGTAGAAATTCCAGAAGAATGGCTTATGGACTCTACTGATGTTACTGCATTAATTGATATGGTGTATCCATCAATTCGCTCTCCTGAATCCCATCTAACTCATTATGACGGTCGTGCAATTTTGGCACCAAAAAATATTAATGTTGACGATATCAATAATTTGGCATATAGTATATTTCCAGGTGAAGGCCGCTCATATATCTCTAATGATAAAATTATTGATAGTGATGATCCTGAAGGTGCATCTGCTACCTACCCCGTTGAATTTTTACATAGTATTGCTACAAGTGGAGTACCAAGAGATGAGTTACAACTCAAGGTTGGGATGCCTATTATACTTTTGCGAAATCTCGACCCTGATAGAGGATTATGTAATGGTACTAAATTATTTGTTACCGCCCTATATGACCATATTATTGGAGTAAGGAGAATTGATCAAGGATATGATGGTGACGAATATTTTTTACCAAGAATCAACATGTATACTACAGAAGGCGAATATCCTTTTATTTTGTGCCGTCGTCAGTTTCCTGTACGAGCTGCCTTTGCAATGACTATTAATAAAGCACAAGGACAGACATTATCAACTGTTGGTATATATTTGGATGAACCTGTTTTTGCCCATAGTCAACTGTATGTTGCTCTTTCCAGAGCTACCGATTCCGCAAACATTAAAGTTGCATTAAATCTTTCCAACCAAAGAGACAATACTATCCCAAAAACTAATAATGCAGTCTATCGTGAAGCTCTCCTACCATCCGTGACATAAATATCTCTATTTATGATATATTGTATTACTGTTATATAAATATCTTTACTTCCATTACTATTATAATTATTATTACCAATATCAATATCATTACGTATTATTATTATTATCATTTTTATTTTTATTATTATTCTTACTTTTTGCTATTTTCAGTATTATATTATTATCATTATTAATATTATTACCAATCTAATAAAATTATATTACTATGTATCAATTTTATAATCATCATTATTACTATTATGGGGTATGTACCCTAGTTACAATATTTTGTAAAAATTAAGAGTTACAAATTTTTTAGAAGTTACAAAAATTCCTGATGATTACAAATTTATTATAATTATTTATATAATTGAATTTTATATTTATAAAAAAAATAAATTATACAATGGACCAGCAAGATTTAAATCAAAAAATAAATAATGAAGTTAATAATATTATTATTAATAATTGGAAATTTTTAGAATCTAATTGGCCTATTATAAACCATAAATATAAACACCATACAGAAATAAAACATATTAAAAATATAAAAGAAATTAAACAAATTTTAGTTGATAAACTTGGATATATATCAGTATTCTTTTTTTTGATAATATTATATACTAATTGTGAATATCCTGGACCTTATTTCGAAATAGAAAAAGGTTTACTTTTATTATACCAATTAGTATCAGGTATAGAAATCAATAAATATTTACCTCAAGCAACATATCATAAATATTATAGGAAGTTTTGGATGGATGAAGATAATTATAAAAGAATAAATAAAATAGTTAATAATTCTTTAGAAAATATGTTTTCAACAATAAGATTATGTATTTTATCATCATATAAATATAATCCACCATTATTTAAACATATTACATTTATTATTGATGGACATGATTCAAGAATTAATTATATTAATACTGATATAAAACGTGAAAGATTATTTTCTTATAAATTTAAAAAAAATGGTATATGAACACAAATTGTATCAGATATGAATGATATGATAATTCATACATCAAAAAGTGACTATTGTTCTGATAGTTCTGGTGGTTCTATGTTCTTAAATATGAAAATTTATAATAAATTAAGTAAACAAGATGTGTTAGCAACTGATGGTGGATACACTTTATTTATAAATCAATTAATAGAACTTTCAAGTGAAAAAGGATATGATTTGTCTAAAAATAATTTTATATATCCAATCCGTAAAGAAATTAATATAAATTTAACAGCAGATGAAAGGCATTATAATGATGTATTTGGTAGTTTTAGGTCAAAAATTGAAAATCAGTTTTCTGAAATTGGCAATAAATATAGTAGATTTAATAATAATAAATCTATAGTAAAAATGAATAATATAAAATTCTATAATCTTCAGTTTCGTGTCGCCTGTTTATTAAAAAATATTAAAAAGTTTTGTGATAAATTTAATATAAATACACAAGCACATCATAAGTTATGGGAATCTGATGATTTTGAATTTCCATTTGAAGCTAAATTAATTGATATTGTTATTAGTAATTCAACTGAAGCTGCATTAAAAAAAGATGAAATGCTTAAGTTACAAGAACAATTTTTAAATTTTGACATTGATGATAATATAAATATTGATGATGATGTTAGTGAAAATGATAATGAAGATAATAATAGTAGTGAAGATGATATTCCTAAATTTAATGAAAAGAAAAGAAGATGTAAAGGTAAAGGGAAGGAAAAGGCTATTAATATAAATAAAATTAGAAATTACGTAGGTGTGCATGTGTGTATGTGTATCTGTAAGATGAGTTTCTCATTTTTTAATATGGATATTTAGACCTCATTTTCAAAATTGCGCGAAAAATTGTATCATATTGATGACTGGAAGAAAAACTATAATCATTCAATCCATGGGGATTTCGACTGGGTGCATGTTACGATGCTGGATCTGTAAGTACTATGGAAGATAGAGAGAAGAGACGGAAAGAGAAAGAACATCTTTATTAATTGATTGATTCATAGATAATATTAGCTTGCGGGAACTACAAAGTGGTAACCTACTCTATGCCCAGCTTGAATCTTAGCTCAATGCTCATGTGTGGAAATTTATTGACACTGTATTTGACATATGTTCTGATGTTGCGGTCATAAGATAAGAAAGGGGATATATGAGTGAATAAAAAAATAGGACGGGATAGATTTATTAAGCAAAAAATCTTTAACACATTTTAGAGGAGAATTGGTTTCTAAGGCATCTGCGATTCGGAAGAATGAGGATCATGACCCACAAACAAGATTAAAGATGGGATCAAGGTTAGATTTGGTGATAAGATCGAAAGAGGTTCATCATACAAAAAGTCTCGAGTTTGGTGGCGGTGAGTATGGCAAGAATCACGAGGAACCAAGCGGAACCAAGAGGATGATTGAAACCAAGCTCAAGCTGCGGAAATGCTTAAAAGATATGATACAGGATATCTTATCTATTTACCCTACGAAAAAGAACATTGTAGAGACGTTTGCCATAGCGACATATGGTAAGTCTCAATGGGGATTATGCATTGGATGAAGCGCTCCTACTTTTTCTAATAATGTACACATACTCTTTTTTATAGGATTGTCTATAGATGTGGGATGTGCAATACCTTAATGTTTACAAAAACATAATTATTTTTAATAAAAATAATTGTTTTTTTATATCTGAATTAATTGTTTACTAATATTTTTTAAATTTTTATATATTATAATATATATTAAATAATAAGAGATGATATATAACGTTTTCTATTATTATATAGAATTATCACATGATTATTGAATCTGAAACATTTATGTTTCTAGCAGATATGTATACTGGATTTTTAGACTGCTTTTGCGCATTATAATTATTATTTTTGCGCACTTAGAATTTTTTTTTTGCATACTCCCATTAAATTTTTTGCACACCCTAATTTTATTTTTGCACATTGACTTTTTTTTTTTTTTTTTTACAAATAAGCTTCTTACAATGTTCACCTATTTCAGAAAATATATTGTAATGCATCATTATTTCTTAATAATCTTAATATTCAATGCCGTTATCAAATATATTTAAGAACATTATCATTATCCATTTTCGAAATAATTTTATATGCGCAAAAATAAAATTAGGGTACGCAAAAAATTTAATGGGAGTACGCAAAAAAAAAAATTCTAAGTGCACAAAAAAAATAATTATAATGCGCAAAAGCAGTCTAAAAATCCAGTAATATTACTACTAGTGAACAAGTTTACAATATAAGAAGGGTCCTTGTTGTTAAATATTATCTTTTATTATAAAAATCTTATTTTCAAAAATAAATGAAGATTTATATATTATAAAATATTTATGGATAATTATAAAAATAATAAACATAATGACCTTCCTATTTTATTTTTCTAGAGGTGGAAAAATCCAGGGGTATCATATTTATCATTATTTTTTTGGATTGGGTTTAATAATTATTAATAAAATTTAATATTTCAAAATTTTCTAAAAAATAACATTAGAAAATAAAAAACTATAAAAACGAATCTTATATTATTTACAAAAATATAATAATTTTCAATAAAATCAACTATATACTTAGAAATAAATTAAATATAAATAACTATTTCTAATTTGTAATCACAAAAAAATATTCTTAAATTAATTTTTATTTTAGTAAATGAACTATTATATCAAAAGTCTAAATATTATCAATTGTAAATATTTATATTCTATTTCGTTAATTATATTTTAAGAATAGATTTTTTAAAATTTTTATCTACCACATTTTATTTATTCAAAAAATGCATATCAATATAAAGAATAATAATAAAAAAATTAATTTAAATTGTTATCTAATGTAGGACAAAATAAAAGTTAAAGATGCAATTTCAATACTTTTTTATTTAATTATAGATTCTCGACAGCTTGTTTTTATACCCAATTTATATAAAATAAGTTCTAATTTAATATGTTTTGATAATACTATAACAGATATATTTAATTTTTATAGATAACATCATGTTTATAATTTTCAGTTAAACAATGGCATAATTTGGGCATCTGTAATAATTGCAATAATTATAACAGATTAACAGCCCCTATTTATTTTTATTTTTATCTTTTTTATAGCTTTTGAGAATTAAACTAAACTAAAAAATGTATTACATACTTTTTTATGTTTAAACTAATTCTAATCCTAGATTTTTTTTCTCTTTTTTCTTCTTCTCCCATATATTAACTCTTGATACATCTCTTGATACATATTTTTAACATGTTTTATATATATGATGTTATACTTTTTATAAATAAAAAAATTCAATTTTGCAAATATTTTAAATTTTTGTTACCAAGAAAATATTTGTAACCAATTGTTTTTATATAAAAACTATTGGTAATGGATATGTGCCGATGTCATGAAGATGGATGTTCCTGAAGGCTATATATGTTGACTTGTACAAGCTAAAAAACAATGCACGATCAATATTAATGAAGAAAAATTTGTTCAATCTTTTCTGCCATGTTTGTATGTTGCTTGGATGATCAAAGGGCGCGTCAAGATAATGTTGGAGGAATTAAAAAAGGAAGATAAACTTGATGAAGATAGTAATGATAATTGGATTGAAGATTCAGTTGACTTTGCACCAGGCCAGACCCAATCCACTCTCCCCAATACTTGCTAGTGTAATTCAGTGTTCTTATATACCAAATCAACTCTTTAACGAAAAACAAAGTCATTCAAGTTGTACCCAGATATATGATTGTAGGAATATCGTGATCATTGATGTAGTTACGATTGTATACGTATTAATATTGCTTTTAATAAAATAATGAATAATGTACATATACTTACACAAGATAATTTCATTCCTTTTTTTCATGACGAAAGTTTTTTTTGTTATACGTACCACGCTAAAAAAATGTCTACTTCAAAAACCTTTTTAAAATTACGTACTTTAAATTAAAGTGGATGACAGATGAATAGTAATAGAATAGAAGAAGAAAGTGGATCCTTTTTACTTGTTATATTATCAAAAACATGCGTAAAAAATACATCTATCATTCTTTATTCACAATATACACCATCCAAACGATAAATGTAACTACAATAGGTTCCCGTTAAATCTGTAGCCTCGGTAAGTGAAATACCCCCCCCTCTTGTTTAAATTTTGGGACACTGTTGAGTTTTATAATGTGCTTGAAGATAATACAAACAGCTATATAACACGTCCACAAGACACTTTTATACTAGTAAAGAGATTGGTAAAGATTATACGTACTATGAATGTTATAACAGTATTGAAAACATAACACATAGAACAAATGCAACAATAATATTATGACGTTCAACCATCTACAGCACACCATCCATCATTGTATGATAATGTATGAATATGGGGCTTTCTTTGCGTTTAGAGACCTTTATTATAGAAAGATTATCATTCTGATGGTTTATATATTTTTTTATATACCCTTTGCCATTGAATTTATTTACATGAAGAAAGTCAGATACAACGATCATTTTATATAATTTAATTTTGCGCCAGTAATTTTGCATTGCCAGTTTTGCGTTACTAACTTTGCCTTTATATTTTTGCGTTCCTATTTTTGCATCGTTTATTGCGCTATATATATACGTGTATATCAATCTTTATCTTGATTAAACTGTTTGTAAAACAGATGTACAAGTTGTTACAAGACTTTTTTTTGCGAGACAAGCATCAAAAAACGATTTTGCATGCTTGATTCATCCGACACAGTCACCCACGGATACTCTTTTAACAGTCTCAGTAATTTTTGAGATCAATTGACTCTTCTCACTCAACTTGTCTCTTTGAATATTTTTTATCTACACTTTCTTCACATTCTCTCTATTTCTTTTTCACTATAACATCTTTACTAAACTGGTTTATCACTGGTTTATCACTTGCCTTTCCTATTTTTATTGATTCATCAATTTTTTTTTCAATGTGAGCCTAACGCACAATGAAAGAAAACAAAAGTTATGGTCAGAAAGCCAATAAATTGCATATGAGCCATAAACTGGCAACGCAAAATCACTGGCGCAAATTTATTTCTTAGGCAACGCAAAATCTTTCATAAGTAACGCAAAAAAATCTAATTGGAAAAGCAAATTTCATTCTTATTGGCGCAAAATTATTTCTGCTTCCCGCAAATAATTTTTAACCTCAACCAGGTTATAAATAAATAAAAAAAGTATTGGCGCAAATAATTTGGAAAAAATCTCTACTCGTTCCCCAGAAAAGAGAATGGAATCAAGCCCTACATTCTTTTATATTAATCAATCTTTCTTTTTGCCTACTACTGTTCTTATTATTTTTCACAATCACAGACCAGCAGGTATGAGAGAGAGAGAGAGAGAGAGAGAGAGAGAGAGAGATAGTGTGTGTGTGTGTGAGAAAGAGAGAGAGTAAACAGGAAGAAAAGATGATAAAAACGAATACAAGGTCTAACAACATTTTACATATAAAACTTTTACTCTTATTAGGAGAAAGGACAATGTCACTTTGTGAAGTGCCTGTTTCGATTTGTAAATCAGTTCGATGTTACTATGCGCAAAGAAAATGGCTTATCTGTTTTTTGTATAGTAATAGACATGATGTGGTTGCCATCTCATGGTAGAGAAATGCTGTGGGTGATTCCACGCATTTTGCACTATGTCGAACAGTATGACTTGGTCAATGGGAATAGAAGGAGCTTCTACTTGTCTATTTAAGTGGATCTTGTCTCTTCATATGGCGTCATTGTTCTCTCTTTCCAGAATTCACTGGGACATACAAGTATCATACAATAAAGTTTTCAAATATTGTGAAATCTATTGATAGTTATACTATATAGTTTTTTCTTCTGTCTACATAACATCAACCCCCCACTCCTCCACTCCCCATCAACATTTCTTTTATTTTTATTTTGCGATTACAATTTTCTATTATTATTTGTTTATCTCTTTTTTTTGATTATTATGTATAAACCCATTTTTATATAAAAACAGCAATTTAATATATATCTTAGTTTTTTTTAAATTATTTACGTTGTGTTGATATTATTAGCATCCATAATTGAAAATGGATCCTTTTTTCTACTATTAAAAATACAATGGTCCTTGATCAAATTTAAGATAACGCTCCAAATTAGGAATTACCGATTAGGAAATCGATTAATTTTTTTTTTCTTTTTGACTTTGAAGTTTTTTTTTTCTAACGCACGGTCATTCTATTACCATTGTATTTACCATTGTTATAAGCGCTTCATCCTTCAAAAGAAGTTTTATATCAATTGTAGTTCAAATACTTTTTCATTTTTGGTTTAACAGTGATTAATTATATAAACACGTAATAATACGTAATCATCATTATGCAGACTACTATATTTGCCTATATTACGTAGTAATGCCTTATATATCATATAAGATGTAAGATGTAATTACGCGTAATCATCATTGGCGATGATGTTATAATTTTTATACATAGATGTAGATATAGATGTATATATTGAAAAGGCCCTATTTGTTAATAAAAAATTTAAAAAAAAATATAAATATAAAGAGTAGCTATCATCTGAAATAAACTTCACTTTACTTGATATTTATTTTTGCACCATATTGATTTATTAATTAATAACATTATATTATATTTTTCTTGAATTTACACACTGAATATTTTCTTTATATTTTTGAGATATCATGAATCACGAGAAACAGGTATGATATAAATATGGTCTTTTATATATATACTAAAAAAAAGCAAGATACATGTAATTAAAAATAAAGTACATAAATATAGGAATCACGACAAAGACAACGTCGAACTCAATACATGTGTGGATCTACTACTCATTTGAACCGCAACAATCGAGACTGTCCTTTGAATAGAAGAAGCAATAATAGTGAACGAAATGTGAGACCTAGAATAAATCCATCTAACAATGTATGTACTTTTTTTTATATTTGTCGCACCAATGTTAAAATACTATATTTCTCCTCTCGACAGATGTATTAATATTAGAGAGCTGTATTATTATGACTTATTATAATCATTAGAATACAATTTCATGCCCAAATTGTGACTCAACAACACACTCTGATCCATCACATGCTGAGTGTACAAGCGCAAATATAAATAGTAATAATAATAACAACAATAACTTAATGCAAGGTATATATTCATATTTTTCTATAAATATATATGTATATAGCAACCCTGTTTTGTATATGTCTAATATTATAATAATATCTATTTTAACATAAAACTATTCAAAATTATTGAACAGATGCCGATGTTTTTGCTCAAGAACAGCTGGAAAACCTTGCAGAAGAAGACAACGGTGATGTTTTGGATCGTATTACAGAAGAATTGAATGGTGCTAACCAAGGGCGTCGCAATAATGCTCCATGAGCTGCTTCAACACCAATACTGCCATCTTCTTTCCCGGCACGTCGCTGTCCTAAATGTGGAAGTCCCGGTCATTTTCGAGCAACAAGTGCAAATTGTCCTTTTAATCGTCAAAATATGATTTCTGAACATGGTGCTCAATTTAGAATAGCCTGTCAAGAACATTTTGAACCAGAGAATATATTTGGTTATAATATTTGCTATACTCAAGAAAGCCGATTCTACCGTCGCCATATTTTTTCCACATATGAATACTCCTTGCCCATCATGTGGTGCACAAATGTGGATTGATGAACGATTGACAGCTTCCTCTTTAACAAACCCACGTTTTGGTCTATGCTGCCTATAGAGAAGTTCTATGCAATATACTAGGGGGTTCGCCTATATGCCTATATTGTCCTATAAAGACCTAATTTTCTCTTTATATGAACAAAATAACTATTTTACTTTTGCTGATGATCCATCGCGTTCATTCTCTGTTAACTTAACAATATTAACTAATAATGTATCTTTATGACTAGTAGTAGCAGCCATCCAAAAACCCATCCATGTTTTCTTGTAAAGAGCTTGAACGAATAATCATCTTTTCAGTTGTTAGGCTTCCTTTTTTTTAATATTTTAAATTTTTTTAAAAACAAACTTGCTTAACAGATCTTTTTTTCTTTAAATGCTTTGTGGCTGCCCATTTTTTTTTATTTACTCTTCCCATTTTATGACAAACATGTAGAATACTATATATACAAAGTACCAATAAAATGGCAATACACACATATACATATATGGATTAGATTTGTGAGTGTTTCAACTTGCTCCAAAGTTCAAAATTACTCACCAACTTTAAGCCTCACCAAAAAAACACCCCCCCCTTTTCTGTGAACTATTGTTCTCCATAGTTATATCTTTCATTTTTGTAAGTTAATTTCAGTCGTGTGTATTTATAGGCCATTGAAAAATACGTAAACAGAAATCCTTGGCTCAAAAAATGAATCAAAAACTTTAAATAGATACATCTAGTGTCTTTTAGCATTGACTGATAAATGCGAATCTGTACTCCTAGCCAATCTGCGAAGGATGCATCCAAAGTGTACAAGCGCTTAAAAACTAATCCAGAAGAAAGGGAGCTCACTTGTGCTAAATACAGTAAGTATAATAGTAAGCGTTATACGCTATTTTGTTTTCAGTGACTTATGATATACAGACGGAGTATTAGAACAATAAGGCTTGAGAAATAAAAAAAGTTTTCCAAACCCCATGGAGATCGGTTGCCAATTGGTTGGAAACTGGAGCCGAAGGCCTGGTACCAATAGAAGAAAGACTCATTGGCCAAGAGGTCTTAAATTTGAGAAACCGGACACAATGCCTACAAACGACCAAAAGTTACATTGAGATTTATATTATACATATAATAATATAATAACACATACATTGCATAAAATATAATTTGCTAATTTAAATGAAAGCTCTTTACGTATATGTCAAGATTCCCATCCATACCTTCTCGTGTTATTCTATTTGTACTCTGATACTATAATTACTAAGAGCGAAGTATCAGACTTAAATAACTATTGATGATACTTATAGACTTACAATGGGACTTGTTACACATTTTTTCTTGCTTCAAATCATAAACTACTTTTATTCTTTTACTAAATATAATATATGATATTGTTTTTGCTTCTAATGAGTCAGCCGCAATTCATTAGGAAAAAAACAGTACTTTGGTCTTACATGGCTGCACAGCTAGCCAGGTACAAAAAGAAAGCATTTGTATTACCGGTTTTAATTCGGCTAGTACACAGAGTAAAAAGGGCAAAGAAAAGAATTCTGTGTTTGCTATTGTTTTATTATTTTACTTCTTTCAACTCTTTTAAAGAGCAATATACAATCTACATTCACTAATAATCTCATGTTATAATATCCCAAAGCAATTGTATTTCTTTATGCACCGGAATCTAACTATTTTTGGATAAACTTGGTCAAATCTGCAGCCCTTTTAAGCTTTTGTCAAAGGTTACACTGAATTTGATGGATGGCGTATTGCGTTGTCATTTGTTACGCGTCTGTAACGCTAATGCAACTAACAAATAGGGAAATCAGTTCCATTTCTTATAGAGACATAAATTATGCAAGCTATTTAGTACAGTGGTTCCACTCTCAAAGTTTGTAAATTTGTGAACTTTGGGAATGGAGCCACTGTAGTAATATCAAATCCCCTTTTTTTTTTCACTTGGCTACGCAACTCATTTATTTTTGGCAATTTTCATTCTTATTAAAAAACTACGCAAAATTTAATATATGTAAGAAAATAAAGTTTACTGTTTTGCTGAACAAAAAAGCATTTATCTGCTTCAGTAAATCTTTGCATTTATATTTACTTATATTTTACCCACGGAGTTCTTAAAAAGAAGCGCGTAGCCATAATCATTTATTATGCTATGATTTGACGTTACACAATGAAGGCTGTGCTAACCATTATTTTTTCTTTCTTTAAAAAAAGCTTATTGTTGAGAACTTTCTTCTTCTCTTCTTTTTTTTTTTCTACTCTGTCATATTATTTTACTGTATCTACAAGCTTCTAAAGCGATAATGTCAACATTTTCTAATAACTTTTTTAAAGAACCCATGTTCTCTTATAGAGGCGATATACCTCGTTTGGATACCATTGTTACTGTGGAAAATTGTTATTACTACATGTCTCTTCTTGAAAGCTTTTATAATATCGAACAGTCTTTGGGTCCAGAACTATTTAAACTGTATGTAATTGCAGCTGAAAGACGCTATTTGGAGTTCATCCGTATTGTTGGAAAACGAGATACATTAGAAAGGTGGAATAGTAGTAAACAGGTCCCATTGGGTAAAGAAAAGTAATTTGTAGAGAAATAAGATATACTATTTAGTGACATCGCATTAATTTTAAATCTTTTTTATTTTTCACTACTTCTAAAAAGACATTGCTTATGCATGGCATGCACATTTGATGGCTCCTTACCAGTACAAAGATGATATCTGTCCTGACTCTAATTTCGCACCACTATGGTCCCAGCCGTTTCCTTTACAACCCATGGTAAAATTATTTTACTTTCTTTTCCAAGAAAAAGCATGCATTTTCCCCTTTTTTTTTGGTTTCTTTAATGATGCTAATATTAGTCAACCAACAACGTTATATTCCATAATTAAAATTTATATAGCATAAGCAAAGAAGAGATAAAGATAAAAAACAAAAAGACTACTATGATAAAATCTGGACCCGTCATAGAGATGTTCATTTTTATATTTATCCATTCGTACTTACAAAAGAAGAATTGGAACAGACATCACTCGACAATAATCCGACTAGAGAGCAACTTATCCAAATAAAAAATGGAAATGATACATTGGAAGGGGAAACACATGAACGACGCGCGCTTTATATCCATTGTGGTTCATGTTCTTCGAAAATATATTTTGAAAGCTGGTAATGAGAGAATGCACGGCTTTTTTTTTTATTAAAGGAGGAAATTTTGTATATACTAAACCTCTCTGTTTACATATGTTAAAAAAACTATATAAAACAGGTTAGATTATGCGTCATTTCGAACAGATCCTACTGTTGTGGTGAAATGCCCTAGTTTTATTTGTAAGCATCCTGAGAACACTGTTGATTCACTGTCAATTTCTAATGTATTGGCATCGTTACCATTCAAAGTCAGGTAAAAAATATATATATATCAAATACATTGTTGCATAATACATCAAATTAGAAGAGTATATGTAATAAGTATAAACTAACGGCTCAGCTTTCTCGAAAAAAAAAAATAACATATAAATTAGTGGAACAAAGTTGGACAGTGACGGGGCATTTAAAGATGAAAAGATCACTTCTAAAGAGAAGCCTATTCAAGAAAGAATTGATAAACGAATCAAGAAATCAAAAGACGTATTTTATGGAAGCAAAGATATGAATGCTATGTTAAACTGTATTGCTAACTCTGAAGGCAATGGAAAGACAAATATAATCAATGCTTCTGGAGACAAAAGTTATTGCAAAGGTATAGTAATCAAGATTATTTAGTTATATAAATATAAAGGAAAGATATTAGATAAACCCTCCAAAAAAAGAGACGCGTATACTGATTACTTTTTGTAAAAATATAGAATTTTCCAATATTGTTGAATCTACACATAAAAACAATCCAATGGGATTATCTTTGGATCTTGTTCAAGCAATGCTTGATCAAAGAGAATACATACATACCATGGTTACTAAAATTGCACCAAGATGGGAAAACCCAGAAAAGCACGATATTCCAAATGCTATCAATGATTATCACGATTTTTTACTTCTTTTAAAAGTTCAAAAAGATCCAGAAGTACAAAACGCAATCCTTCCAACATGGGCTATTGGTAAATACTATTCTTTCTAATTTAATATAACAAACACATGCACGGTTAAAGATGTACATATGTATATACGAAAAAATCCAATATACGAAAAAAAAAAGAGCTGTCAATAACAACTAATAATATATATTGTTCAATAGATATGGTTTGGCGTACACATTTGCTTTTTCCATTTAGTTATCGCGACATGATGTTATCCCAATTAGGTCGAGCTCCTAATCATAATACCTCTGTTCTGCATTCTCATTTGGAAAATTCTTTTACTATAACCAAAAATGCCTGGAACAAACTACCTTCGTCATTTACACGAAGCATTGACTTTGGCAAAATGGCAGGTTCTGTACATCGAAAAATATCTCATAAAGCCACACGAAATTTTTTTAAATATAATCAATTAAAAAATAAATGCGTTAATAGTAATATGAAAAAGAAAATGTCAACCCTATTGTAAGTATAGCATTGATAAACTAAAAAAATAGAGTATATATGTTTTCAATTTGCTTATCATAATCTTTTTTTTTCTTTTATTTTATATTTAGACTTGAAGATCTAAGTCATCATGGTAGTTCAGCTCGTAATGACACTCCTGCTTTTATTTCTGAAAGTAAAAATAATTCCAATGAGAAGAGGAATGATGACAACGATAATAAAAAGCAAACAAGCTCATTTTTGCCGATCACTATTCATAAAGAATCTCAATCAAATTTGATTATTTCAGAAACATTAGCATGTCAAGTTCGTGAAGAAATTTATTCAAAGATTTCTCATACCGGATATGGATACATAGGGTATGTATAGAAATCCACGCCAACTTGATTTTAAGTAAAAGATAAATATTAGCTAATACATTTATATATATATCCATTCAAATGATATAGAACAATCTTTGATGGGATTGTCAATAAAGAAACAGCAGGAGTTTCTAAAAGGTACATTATTATTTGAATGTTATAATGGGAAAAAAAAGTAGCTGTATATATACATTGTAACTTTATTCATTAACTTACCATTGCATCAACATTATATACCACCTATATTTCTTACTAGGATTGGTAATTATGATGTCTAGTTTGCATTTCATTTTAGTTATATTCATTGTTAATGGAGAAAAAAAATACTTATGTATGTCCTTTTTTTATAATTTTCTAGAGACAAAAACATATAGTCCTCGAAATCCTCATTGGAGAATAACAGTAAAACGAAGTAAATACACACGCACAAAAAAAAGGGTGGTGGTGGTGGTGGTGGTGGGGAAATGATTACATAACATATGGTTTTACATATGATACTACAGAATACTAAAAAAAATATGAACACTCAGTGTATGGTCGTATACCTCCTGGAAGTACAATAGCTGTTTACCATAAACGGAATCCTGAACGCTTTCTTGGCCAAGTTGAAGATGATTATTATTCCAAAAGAACCGACCTACAGCTTATAAAACCGTTAAAAAGCGAAGAAAAAAAGTACGAATGGTGGGTCGCATCATGGAGTCTCTATGGTATGATGCGGCGGAAATATTCCAAAAAACATAAACAGTGGGGTTGGACGACCGATGGTCTTGACTGGTATTCTGAAACTGAATGTCAATTCACAACATGTCCAAGCGGCAAGTTTACTGGTTCTAAATTCTTTCCAAATATGAATGCTCGCATGCGAAAAGGTTACAGTGGCTATGCTTCTACAACAAATAATACGACTACTGGTAGTACGAATTATAGCCTTGACATGACATCGATGTGTGGAATCAGTAACTTTGATTCATGTGATACTGGAGGCGGCAGCTCAGGTGCTTGTGGATCGGGTGGAGGTGGTGACTCTGGTGGTGGAGGAGGAGGAGGAGGAGACTCTGGAGGAGGTAAGCCTTTTAAGAAATATTTTACATATACGTACTTATCAAGTTTGGAAATCAACATGTGTATAGAGATTGGTCTTGTTATTTAATTGAAGAGATTAATTGGCAGAACGTTGGATTTAACGCATACTTTTATTATATATGTATATTAGGTGGAGGCTGTGGTGGCGGAGGAGGAGGTTGCGGTGGCGGGGGTGGCGACTAAACCTTTCAATTATAATATCTTCTGCCAATCTCCCGATTCATCACCAGCTATTACATCGTCCGGATTTATAATTGTATATATATATAATCTTTTTTACTTTGGTGACTATTATAAGATTTACGTAGTCGCTATTTTATGAACTTGAATATTGACTTGTAAATTATAAATAAATAAATATGCGTAGAAATTGACTATTTATATCTGACTGAGAGAAAATATATATTATACACATATTTTTTATCTTATTATCTGGAGAAGAGACTACTATCATAATTTTGCTTCACTTTTTACACGTTTGTCAGTGTGTGACCTTCAGCACTGATATTGACGTTTTATTACCATCGACACTATGATTAATAGTGGGATATACTTCTTTTTGTATGTGCTGTTGTCTGTAATACATATCAAAGATAATGATTGAGACAGATATTATTCGTTACGTTTCGATCTTGACTAACCATATCTCTTTTTTTTATTCTTATTATGTTTAGTATATATATAAACACTAATATTTATATTTTGGCTTGGTTTTATAACAATTGTTTTACTTTTGTATAATGTATATATGAAAAGCACAGATTATCAAATAATAAAAATAGGCCTACTAATTAAATTGAGTACTTACTTTTATTACCTGACCCTAGCACAAATCAATTACAGTTTTTCAAATGATTAACATGAACAAAACAAAAAAACATTTTCTAGATCATTATAAGAGAAGGATTATTATAAAGTCAGTACGTATTTCATTTGAAAAAGTAATTTATTGAACTAGTAAAAGATTTACCAAAGGTGAATGTAGCAGGAAAAGAAAAAAAAAGAAGACATATCAGACCAGGTACAAAATAATATTAGCTATACATTGATTGTTTAAATCTATCAATTGTTCAAAGAAAAAAAAATAAGTTGGATGATAACAAATTAGGGGTTTTTTTTTTTCAAATAACTATAAACTTTGTTCCTGACAATTTACATGATTGCGCTGGCTGTGTTATAACTATTGATCACGTACAATGATACTACGTATTATGTATTTTTTTTTCTGGATGTTTAATTAGCCAATACCTTTACTTTCACTTTATCTTTATATTATGTGAGCCTTAGCAAGTCGTTCATTATCATATTGCATGATGTACCGCCGAGAATTAAAACAACTTATTATAAGAACCTGGATACTCTTTATTTTATACATTTGGCCTTCAAATTTTAGAATTAATAATATATACGTACTCCAAAGTTCTTTATTTATAGATCCATGATGATTTTTCTAGAAGGTAATTAATGTGATCTCTGTATATATATTAATATAATGTCTCGTACACATCTAGACTCTATTTCGTGGTTCTTTAATTTTTTTCTTGTTGGAAAAATAAAAACAATGTTCGTATGACATACATTTTTTTTACAGGATCAAAAATGATCGATATTTTGATAATTGTTCAAGATCTTCCCTCCCCCCTAATTTTTTTTGACAAAACTTTTTTTTTTGTAGCAGTAGGTTTCTTTTTGAGATACGTAATAAGGATCTACTTTTGATTACAGAAAAAAGAACAATCTATTTTAACTAGCCTCCTTTATAAAAGTTGAAGACGCCGCCACACTGGTTCTTCATGTGTTTAGAATACTTGTTCATGTATGATCATAAGCAGAAAAAAAAATGAGGTATATACGTATACTGATACTGTAGTTGATGAATAATGGTATATAATAAAAAGAACTACTTTATATATATTCAAGTACCAACTTCTTTTTTTTGCATCACTTTATTGTCCAACTATGTTATTGAGTGTGTAATATGAAAATATTTACCCCTGGTATTGAATATACAACGATAGATTCCTAGTACTTTAAAATTATATTCCTGTTTCAGACATACCGTAGTGGTACGTACAAGATTTATATACAAGGATAAATAAATTAAGAGTACGTATCTTTTTAAGGTGTGTATGAGCGTGAGTATGCACAAACGCCAAAGGATGTTTTTTTTCTCCTTCTTTTATGCCCCCGTTTGTTTTTCTGTGATAAAGTATTACTTAGAGTGTCAACTACAAATCTGGGGATTATTATTAGTGTTACGTATAGGAATTGAGGAAATAAAATGATGAGCGATACGTATATAAGGAGCCGTTTTTTTTACTATCATTGTTTTTTTTTTTTGATAGGCAGATTAAAAAAATGTTTTTCTATTATATCACAACGTTTTTTATTGGAATGATCACATTCTATGGAGTAACAGCGTTACCACGTTATCAACATGATATCAATTATTTAAGAAGACATCTTGCTACAAAAACACCTTATATTGCAGATCACAAGCCTCAAGTAGATACTATTGGAAAGACTTTTGATGTTTTACAATTTCAAATGGTGAGCCGTCACGGAACACGGTATCCTTCCAAAGGTGATTGTCGAGATATTGCCAAAATTATTTCACATCTTCGAACAAGCAAGAATAAAAAAGCTGTCGGTTGGCTTACAACATACAAAAATGTCTATCCTGAACGTCGTGGTAAAGAATTGGATATTAATGGAATGCGTGAAATGTACGATTATGGCTTTCGTATGTCACGCAGTCATCCACATTTAGTAGATGAAATCCTTGATGATGATGTTTTTCGCTATTATTCATCATTGGCTTCATGGTCCCAACGTACTTCCCAATCTGTTATCGCTTTTCAACAAGGTTTTTTCGAAAATTATCAAAGGACTAGTAAAGATAACAGTAATTTGTTGGATATTGATATTGAACTCGCTGGTCATCCTATTTTTGGTTCTTCTTCTTCCGGAGGTAATATGCCGCTTATTGCTCCAATTCAGACACTCTTTTGAAAATGGCACCAATGTTGCCCAAGCAGATATTTGCAAGCGTTGGAAAGAACAAGTTGAAGAAGACCCAGCCACAATGAATGAATCTGACAAATGTAAAGCACGTTATGTCAATTCGATTGCAGCACGTATGGCGCAAGAATTAGGAATTCCAATGACATCAGATGATGTCGAAGCAGTTTATACAGGATGTAAATTTGATATTACTCACCAACATCGAGTAGACACATTTTGTACACTTTTGGCACCTGAAGATATATCTATTCTTGAATACCGTCAAGATCTTGAATATTATTACATGTATTCGTATGGAACAGGACTCAATACCAAATTGGCCTGTCCCCTTATTCAAGATGTTATGAGAAATATGGAGAATGCTGTTCAAGGCAAAGAAGATTATACTCGAATGGATATCAAAGTCTTACGCTCTGAATCTGTGTTTTTGACAACAACGTTTTTAGGATTATTCAAAGATGAACAAAAATTACGCGGAGACTGGAACCAGCAACAAATTGATAAACGTATATTTCGTTCTTCCAATATATCACCTTTTGGAGGAAATGTCGTTTTTCAATTATTAGGTGATAAAAAAGATGGCCAGAACAAGTATGTTCGAGTCCTTGTTTCAGAAAAACCAGTGATAATACCAGGGTGTCCTGGTAAAATCTGTCCATATCAGACTTTTAAGAATTTATATCAAGAAAAACTTCAGTGTAGTTTTGAACAACTTTGTAATACGTAGCTAAAAAAAAACTCAAGGTCCTTACTTACTATAAAAAATAATAAAGGAATATTTGTAATAATGTTTAAATATTTATTGATATGTATACATATATCCTTTTATACAATAAAAAACTTTATAATTATTACGTAAAAAAGAAAAGAAAAACGTAATCATGGAAACAAATTACCTTTTTTGTCGCATTAAGACTCGTGTCATATTGGTGTAACAACCTATTTTTTTCCAAAGAAACTATAATTTCTTGTAAAGAAGTGTTATACGGTCTTAGTTATACAAGATAAAATCAAATGACATCGCAACATCAGCCTTTGCACGTAATCTCTTTTATAAACTTTTAAAAGAATCTAAAAGGCATGAGAGTGATATGAGTACCCCCCCCCATTTTATTTGCACAGAAAATAATTTATTATTTCTTTGAGTACATTTAAACACATTTTAAAAGTATTTAAAAGTAGCATATGTTATTTAGATGCTTATAATTGCTGCCATTGTATATCTGGTGTTTGACACCAATAAATGTATTTGTGCAGCTAAAGTAACATTTACTGCTAATCCCTGCTGCCGTTTTCTTTATTGGGATAGACCATGTTGTTACAATTAATATTACATTGAACATGATAGATAGATAAAGCTAAATAACAATTTACATCAATAATTACTACTCTAATAAGGCTAAGCTATGGTTTTATTAACTGATTATTTCATCATCGCCTACAGTATCATAAAGTCTGAGTTCCGTTTCAGCAGCGTTATTTTGACTGAGCCCTTCGTTTTCAGCATGTCCTTGTAATTTACGAATCATATCTGTGTGATATGCTGATATCACCTTCCAATCAAGTTCTTGTGTTGTGCTAGTTTTTCTATGCAAATAATTTTGATACGTACTATCCCAATACGTTCCTTCATAAAATTTTGTATTAATTCCAGTTGCTTGGGGATGCTTACTATGCTCACACATATGAAAGTAGATCTAAGTGGATTTAAGATGCTAGTCTTATATGGTCACCAGTCAATATTTTGTGGAATAAACAAGCCGAAAGCAATATATTATACTATTATAAATGTCATGCAAATAAGCGAGGGTGGAATGGGATTGGAAGTCGGTGTCACCCTTGGACCTCCTCTCCCATTTGTATTTAAAACTTGGTATGAGATGGGAATAGTGGGAAGAAATATCAAAAAAAAAAAAAAAAAAAAAAAAAAAAACTGCAAGTACATACGCACACCGAGAATAAATAGTTAACTTGTGCTTAATATATAGGAAACATTCCTATGGAATATAGGAATAGTGACTTGTACCGTGCTACCAAGACTATAGCTTTTTTACCTGTTGTTGATTGTAAGGATGGATTTGGCCCACTTACATGGCTTTCCGCCTTTCGTGTTGCGGTTTTTCATCACTGTCTTTCGTTGATTTTGAATCCATTCAAATCTGATCATGAAAGGTATACACTATTTTATAATATATATCCACTAGATATCCTTAGTGCTATTATTATATTTACTAATTCTATATGTCCATTGGCCTATTGTATATCTTAGTGTACAAACATATATGTTACAAGGACCTTTTAATAAGCTTTATCCAAGAATTCCAGTTTTATTCTGTTATCTAGCTGACCTTCCTGAGCAGTATGTAGCTAATCGATATGATTAAAAAATTATGGATATATTTATTAAGAAATACTTATATAATCACTCTGCCTGATAGACATATGATTGCAATCGTGAAAAATGGTCAAACCAAATATTTATGCCCGCGGTGCCTGGTCCCCACATGTAATTTCCATCTTCCGTGTTTCTGCAATAATGGTAATGGTGTGACTCCACGGACAAAACAGTTTATGCAAACAATTTACGAACATGGCAAGAAATTGATGACATATAATAAATCAACAAGTGAACTTTGTTAAGAATATTCAACACACATTATCAAGGTAGTAACTGTTATTTATGCGTGACTGTATATGTGTTACGATGCTTCTGTGGTTCTGGCAGTTAAATCGTTTAATAATTATATATTGTTTTAGAATGCTTTCTGGCGTGTGCCATTGTTTGATGAGCTGTCGAGTTTCCTGGTTGTCGCTTGCCTTCATCAGCTTGGTGGTCTATACAAGCATCTTATCGAATGTACCGAAAAGTTTGTAAAGTCGTCCGAAGATGGAAACGCAAAGTTGAAAAAGATCAACAAGAGGCACGTATCATATTATTTATATAAATAAACATATAACTAAGTGAGCACTTTATGATATTACCAAACTAATTGTTTTACTATTTATATAGGGCCTCACTTATTCCTCCCTTTCACGGTCTACGTTCATTCAAAAGTGGATATATATTGAGCTCGTTAAAAAATCCTACTTACACTGAAATGAAATCTCACATGAATGTAAATATATATTATCTAATGTTATTACTATATATTATGATGTATGGCATATAGACTCAACGTTTACATTCGTTTATTTTAGATTCTCTTGATTTGTATTCATGATTTGATATCACTACAAGCAACTCTTTGCCTTCGAAAGTTTGTGGACTGTTTTTATTTGGCCACTTTGAATGTTCATACAGAAACCACTTTGAAGGAATTAGATTTAGAATTACAAGAATATAATAGATTGTGTCCTGTTTTTCAATCGTATTCACCAGTAAATATTATAAGAAATGAAGGATAAAATGTGACAGGTCTTTATAGTCGTAGTTTGATACTAATTACAGCTATAATAATGTAAAAGCAGGGAGGTTGAAACCTCATGTAACGGGAGTACTATTTGTGCACTTATATAGAGTATACTAATTGATTGATTGTATTACGTAATAGTCTTTGAAGATACTTGTATTCGGATAAGCATTTTCTCGTCTAAGGAATAGATATCAGCCAAAAACGACCCATATTGAAGTTTAGCGCATAACGCATGAAACTCGGCACTTTTGAGTTTCCTGAAGATCCTTTTTTTTTCCTCCATGAACATAACAGTTACCTTACTTTTTTTTTTTAGATATTTTGGAGTTGACTTTCAAAATCATTTGGTATTCTTAAATTATGTTGTTCGTCACTGTTACTTGACTATGATAAATAGTAGGAAAAAAAAAGATAGAATATAAAATTACATTAATAAAATGAAAGTGAAACGGATAAAAGTGTTCACGTGTTTATACTTCCTAAATAATATAATTTGCATGTATTAGCTCTTTTCTATGGATCTGCTCTTAAAAGTAAATGATGAAATATCAAGTCTCGATAAAAACTTTCACATCCTCTTTATTTTCACACTAAAAATGGGGAGATGTAAGTTTGAAATTGAACGGGCGTTCCTTATTAGAGTGTAGATATTCTATACGCCATACAAGAGTTTCAGTTTTAACTTTTAATATATGTATTTTATTTTATTTTTATTACTATGCTCATAGGAATGGATGTTGTATTTGTCCTAACCAGCCTCCGTTGAAAATGAGGGTGGCACAAAAAAAAAACTTGCGTGCGATCTGACCAATATTGCTTTCTTTTCTTAATCGCACCATTACGAATGGCCAACAAGACAATAATGAGTTGAGAGATCTTGAACGAATTATGAAACAGGTCAAAAATAATTTTTAATGAAACTATATAAACTTATAATAATCAAAAACTTTGTTTTTTCTGTACCCCTTGCCAAAGTTAAAAAGAACAATGGATGAAGAGGGTCTGTGCTTTTTTCGGAGTTGGCTGTGAAACAGTGTGTGTGCTCATAATGCAAAAGAAAACAAAGTTGTTATTTTCTTTCGTTGCCATGGTAACCGTGCTCCTTTATTTTAAAATCATCACTCCCTACCCTTTTTGTTTATACAAGCTTATACTATACTTAGTAATCCTATCACCCTGCACTGTGCTTGAAATGAGCTATGCCAATGAGAAGCTTGAAAAATAAAAAAATTTAAAGCGGTCACGTAAAAAAAAAGTATAAAAGGATTCATTTTTTTCCTCTTTTTTTTTTTCTCCTTAAATAGGCCTCCTCTTTCGGGGGGTGGCCCGGCTTCAGCCCAGGCAATTAGTTGCAATCAGCTAATTAACCTTAAAAAGTTAAAGGGTGTCCTACACTCATAATTTACACTTTAGTTAAGAAGTGGGCCATAGCAAATAAAATAGCTTCGGTTATTTTATTTGTTTTTGGTAACCCTCTTAATTTAATTTGTATTATTATTAAGTGTACAAATCCCTAAACTTTTTAATGGTTAATGGTTGGTTACAAATTAATTGACCTGGGCTGAAGTGCGTTAGGATGATCGGAGTATCAGCGAGTTACTACTTCCTTTATTAGTTAAACACAATGATAAATAAATTGTTTTTTTTACTTATGACGATGAGTTGAATTCTTTTTTTAATTTTTGCTGGTATAATAATGCGCTTGACATTATTAAAACACGCGTTTGAATTTTTTTTTTTTGGCCACGCCTATTATATATTTCATTTCCTCCATTTTCTTTTTTCTTTTTTTTTACGCAATGCCATTTGTTCGAACTAAAATAAAAAATATGAGAGATCCCCCATTATGTAAATGCGTGGTAGAATTCAAACATGTCCAGTCCTTTTATTAAAACTTCTGAATGGTTCAACTAAAGGTGAGCAAGTCTCAGGTAAAATATATATATATATACTTGCCAATGGTGAGTGTTACTGAAATGAGTGAACCATTTTTTTTATTGTTTTCAAGGTATTTTTTTTTGAAGGTCTTATGACCCACAAATACATTTTATTCTGGTCCATGACGATATTATATAAAAACAATACTTGTTCATAAGGTAATAATAGTAACTTAGCCATTTTAATAAAACGAAATCATTTTTTTTACTTTCTTTATTTTTTACGTCTATTTTGCTGACTGAGTAATTATATCCAAGTAACTATTATACTATTTTATATAGTTATTAAAGAATCGCATGAATGGAAAAAATCACATATCTAATATCCAATCTTGGTTTCACATAGCAATCATAATTAAAAAAGGAGATTCTTTACATGATCGTCCTTTATGGTTAACATATTAATCCAAATAGGGTATAAATAACCCACGTTATTTACTTTATAAGGCAATTTGTTTAAAGATGGTCAAGTTTCATTTCGTTTGAAACATAAAAAAAAAAAAAAAAAGATGAGTATAATTTTTATTGAGATAATAACATAATATAATATACATGATAATGATAATGATAACAACGATAATTATGGAAATAGGATAATGATGGGGATATGATAGTAATAATGACAATATAATAGTTAATAAAAATACAAGTAATGATAAATGAAAGAGGTAAAAGTAGGATATAATGATAGTGATATGCTTTTTATGATGAGAAAAATGGTATATAATAATAATGCTTGAAAAGGAATATTGCTTTTTTTTCTTTCTTGGGAGAATACCTAGGGTTATCATGAGAGTGTATAAGTTTGGTTATTATTATTAAGCACCCGTATTAGTTGGATCAATGCCTTGAGTATAAGTTGCTCGACCACCCATTGGATGAATAAATTGACCCAAAACATCAGGAACATTACTATTTCTCATCGGATTATTGAGAAATTTAGAAGACGCAATAGGTCTAATTTTATTTTGTTCACGCTTAGTTACTTTCTTTGATGAAGAGTTAATCTCACTCTTGATTTTCTTGTTGGACCGTGTGAATGGAAACATTTTTTTAATTGAATTGAATTGAAAAAGTATAGCTTTCGTTGTTTTGAATATAAAAGACTATAAAGAAGTAAAGAAAAAAAATCTTTTGGTTGTGAAAGTGGGTGGTTTATATAATTTTTTTTGAACAACTTCTTCCATCTCATAGAAACTTATAAATCCGGATTACTGGTCAAAAGGGGGAAAATTTTCTGATCCAGTTACACAAAAATAGTGACTGAACAGAAGTTGGTCTCTCTACTCAGCAATTCTTTATTGTTCTACGATATTTTCCATATAGGGTAAAAAAAGACATGTGAGTGTAAATTATATTACACTGTCAAAAGAGCTTCTTCTAAATCTTGTTATAATATTTGATATTATATGAAATTATTTTACAGGATAAATCAGCACTGTTTAAGATTTGTTATTTTTACAAGTGGATTTTCTTAAATGAATTTACGTACCCCTCAACTGGACTGTAATCGTTTTTGAGATAGAAACACTTGATATTATATTATTATTTGGATATTGTGCTGCAATTAAAAGCAAACAAATACGTAATGATTGGTAGAATAATTAGAAATAACTCATCATAACATTATTACTACTTGTTTTTATCGTACTAGCTTTTATTTTGCTTGCTCTTTTTTTCTCTCTGTACAGTGACTGTATGTCTTACTGTCCTAACTTATTTTTTCTATGATATTCGTACATTCAAGGTCACCATTATCTATTAATAAGAATAACCAATAAGTTCAGTTGTTAGTCACGGCGGTTATTAACTGTTATGATCATATAGTTAATAAATGTTATATGCTTACTGAGTTTTATTATTCATATACGATTTTTTATGTGGTTTGAAATAAGCTACGTAAAGGGTATCATTCTGGTTTTGTTAGTATATTAAACATTTATTAATGTGTTATCAAGAAATAATAATAATAATGTTAATGATAAATATTATACTTACCTGTATATGTATGAGATCCAGATATAAACTCTACTACATATAATGTTTTACCTTTTCAATTTAAACACAGTTTATAATAACATTGCCGTGGCCTCTGGCGATCTCTGATTCTGATGTAGGTTGTTCAAGTTCTGCGCATGAATTACCAGTGTAGTTTTGATGTTATATATTGTAACGTCTCTATACCTATTGCCGTTACCTATTTTTTTTCCTTAGTATCAGTATTAATATTACCAGTATTATCACTGTCACAAAAATCTTTATTGCTATTATTGTTTCTTTTCTTTATCACATGTTCTAGCCATAAGTAATTCTTATAGTATACTCATCTTTCAGACAATTTGATTGGATCCTGCTTTTGAGTCTTTTCATAATTGCTTTTATTTACAAGAGCAATTGTAATCTTTTATAAAAGCTGTTGATTATTTTTACAAAAACAAATAGTATAGATACTCAAGTTCTTTTCTCTACCCTCAAATTCTTTTCTTCAGTTCTTTATTTATAAAAGATTACTTATTTAAAAGCCCAACACCCTACTGAAGCGCTCAATCACTTTCTCATCTGGTGCCCCAAAAAGAAACCAGTTTGGTCCCTAATATGGCAACACTTCTTCCACACACGCCCTCCACTATACACTATACTTCAGTCAATCACCAAAAATGCACCAGTTTAACAACCAATATCAAGTAACAAATTTCTTCGACTATGTCCATATACCTTACTATATATATGGCGAGTTGGCGAGCCCACTGGGCTAAGGTTTTTGATGACAAACCTTTTCACCCTCAACAAGTCGCCACAACGGCGATCAACGCCATTACCAAGCATCTTAACATTTAAACCAACATCATTTTTCTTCCTATACTTTCACAAAAAAAAAAAAAAAAAACAAAAAAAAAACAAACAAACAAACAAAGAAACAAACAAACAAACAAACAAACAAACAAACACACAAACAAACACACAAACACACAATAACACAATAAAACAATAAAAAAAAAAGAAGACACTTCTACCCATCAAAATCACCAAACGTTGCCTACCTATTCACCCCTTTTCTTTAGTTTAATTATCTCTTTGTAATCTCTCTTTTGTAACATTGTCACTTGGAGCCGCAATAATATCACCTCTATTGAACATGTTATTGTATTTAATAAAAATCGGAGTTCCCACCGAACTCACATACAAAAAAAAAAAAAAAAAAACCCCAACTCTTAAATTCGGGGGTGAATAAGTATTTTGATTTTATTGCCCCCCCCTCCAGAACTATACTAATATTTTTATAATAAACTATGTCGGCTTTATAGAATAATGACATATATCTATTATTATAATTATTATAAAATATTATAAAAGAAAAATCTCTTTATTCTTCATTTCAACAAAGAGTGGCAGCTTTTAGCTAAACTAAGATTAATAAAGTTATAAAAAGTGCACGGACCACAATGGGTTTTACCTGACATTTGACTATTTGGTACCTTGAAATAAAGTTTGTATTTTCATATTTTAATTCACTCTGCTTCTATGTAATGGTCCCAATTAAAAAAAAATCATACTAACAATTGAAATGAAATATTTTCAAGAAGAAGCTAATAAAAGAGACAAACAATAATATATATTATTTTTGATACGTATGGTCTAAATATACTGTAGTACTAAGAAATATAAATGTATTATCATACAGAAATAAAACCCACATATCTATTTTTTCTAAATCAAGTTTACATAAAAATGTTTAACAGAAAGAAAGTTATGAAAGCGAATGTAAATTAATCTGACCATTACCAGTGTTCCCAACAGAATAATACGTAAAAATAAACCTTTCGTCTTTTTGAGCATTACATCCAAACTGATAGTTTTTAACTGATACACATCATAACGTTCTTTGATTGAAGAATTGCTAAAGAGTATAACTTTTTACGGCATATCTGTTGATATATCAAAAATCAGGACAAGAAGTACATAAAAAATAAAAATGTAGAGGAGTAACATAACCTAGCAATGGATTTAGAAACATTTTTGTCCCAACCCGTTGTGAAAGACAGTCTTTTTCCTGTTGTACTTGTAAAGGAAACTTGGTCTAATATCAATTTTATATTATTTTCATTTTAATAAACAGGACTCAATATACTACTATGAAACAAGTTCTACATCAATATGGATACAAGTATGGGAAAAACTACAAGGCTAGTAGCAAGTACCTTTTTTTTTCTTATTAAAAAAATACTATAGCGTGTCTTTTCTTTTTCACTTTCACAACATTCATGTTTACCTACTATCCATCTTGAATATTTATTCCCTATGTATCAGTTATTATTAATATGTTGCTGCATACGTATGAGAAACCGGTACATTTTTTTTTAATTGGCTATCTTCCATTCTATTAATGAACTCTTATAGAAGAGCTTTGTTATATCATGTATATATATCCCTCACTTGTCCATATACCTCATTATGTGTCATTCATTAGATTAAGATGTATACATTCTTTAATTAGAATGATTAAAATAAAAACACTCATACCAAATCAAAATATTCAGAAAGTGCTAAAAAAAGAATTTTGTCTGTGCCAAGTAGCAAACATTATCAGTCATTCTATATTACTTTTAGTATATGTATTTGATGATACATTTACTTTATACATTCATATAACACGCTAGTTATTTCACTTTTATGGTATATATATAAACATTGCGGCGAAAGGTTTATAAGTTTTATTAGAAAAAGAAATCTAAAATTATATTTTCTTTACTCAGTTTATTATTGATCGTTAATAGTATATTTGTTGAGGAGTAATAAATACCTATCAATTAATAGAAAAAAATTGTTATTATTTGACAAACAATTACATAGTTATTCCTTTTGGGTTAATGAGTGCTCCAAAATGAATGTGAAAAGACCTTTAATATAAATTGAAGCATCACACCAAACAAAAGTTGATTCAAAGGAAAAGGTTGTTTTATTACTATATGTTTCTTTTCTCGGTGGGTTTATGTAGAAGAGATACATATATAGGCGTGGACGGTATATTATGATTGTAGTGCTATTGAACATTCTCATTTCCTTTCTTCTCCATTCCTATTTAACAGCATATGATATCACTACTACTATACTGTTCCAAGCTATAAAATACCTTAACAGTTTAATTTTTTCTGTGATCAAATGTATGTATGTCATACAATCCTTAGTATATTAAATACAGTTATTTTATTCCTACGTAAGTAATAACTTAAATATTTATACAATTTCATATTATTGACTTTTTTTATCAACTTCATCATATAATGTCCCATTGCGCTTGTTCTTAAATATAATTTATTATGTAGAATGTAGATTTTTGCTCATAATAAAAAAAGGAGAGCTCTATGAGTTATGTTAACATATCTTGTCTTAATCAAGTGGGAGATGCTCCCAACATAGCAACTCAAGAAAATTATTTGTCATAATTATCTCGTTCGAGTGTATTTTTCATTATAACTATTATAAAACGTAGATCTTGCATAACCTTATAAAGTTTCACATCAGCAAAAAAAATATATTTTGCAGGCACAGGAACATCATTTGTAGAATACATATACAACTGGGCATTTTATGATAGAATATGCAACGTAAAAGCTTTTAATAGTCCGCGACGCCGACGATGAAGAGTAAGCATTCTCATGACTTGTACCTGTGTAACGATTATTCAAAGGCAATGCACGCCCGAACAATCCTTGCAGCAAAAAAACAACAACAACAAATAATACAATGGCGAAAAAAAATACTTGTCATGAAGAAGAATATAGAAGAGCATCTGAAAAAACAAGCAAAACTTTATGATAAGCGATGAATTACTATAACCTAAATAATAAAAGTAACTAATATTATAAAACAAGGTATTTGAAACGTTGACAACATAAATTTAATAAAACAATGCAAAATACATGACAACTTGTCAGAGTATGTATATCATTAATAGCCATGTTACTAATTTTTTTTTTCACTAGGTTGAACAATTTTAAATATTATCAAAGATGTCATTACGCAATATCGAAAATGTATATCCATGACGTCTTTTTTTATTGTACATAGTATTTTTATTTTTCTCACATCAAGGTTACGGAACAAAACAGTTTTGAAACCAAAAATGGTAAACACTCGTGAGCAAAAAAGGCATTAACGTCTCTTTCTTTATTTTTTACTTTTTTTTTTCTTTATAGCAGTAACTTTTCAATAACAACCTCTTTTTTTTTTCTTTCCCTCTCCCCTTTTTTGTTTTATCATTATTTTATAAGCGTGTTAAATAATGAGACCTCATTTCACGCTACCCATTCTTCTTGGAATATTATGGGGGACTATACTAGTTTTTGCTATTGATAAAGAACCGACACCTATTCATGAAAATGGTTATTGTGCCATGCGAGGTCAATGTGGTGGACTCTTCAATCCAGTCAATTGTGTATACAATAAACCAGCCGTACAACCAGAAACGGATTCATTTCGAAAGTTACTTGTCGATACGTGTGGTGCCGAATATGCCACAAGTGGTGCTTGTTGTGACGAAACACAAATTAATCAACTTGTTAGTCAAGTTCAAATGGCAAAACCTATTATATCGTCTTGTCCTGCATGCTGGAGTAATTTCTTACAATTTTGGTGTTCGTTTTCGTGTTCACCTAATCAATCAACATTTGTGAACATTACGCAAACCGGTAACGAAAATGGCCAGGCCACGGTCGAACAAGCTGACTACTGGGTCGGTGATAATTTTGGTTCTCAATTCTATGACAGTTGCAAGGATATCAAGTTTGGATCAAGTAATGGTTATGCCATGGACTTTATTGGAGGTGGTGCCAAAAATTGGCATGGTATGGTTTCTTACATGGGTACCAAACGACTAGGCCTTGGTAGTCCATTTCAAATCGACTTCCCACCACTCAAAGAAGGCGATGCATTGACACGATACGATGATAATGGAAAGTCGTGTAATGACTCCGACTCAGCCTATCGATGTGCATGCGTGGATTGTGAAGCATCGTGTCCATTACTCGAGCCTGCACCTGGAGAAGTACCTGAATGTCACGTTGGTCTTTTAAACTGTTGGAGCTTTACCATGGTAACCACATATGCTCTGATTATTTTGGTTGTATTAACACTTGTTTTGACACGTAATCATCGTGTCGGTGTTTGGCTTCAAAAAGCCATTGGATACAATTGGAATCAAGAAGAAAATCGAGGATTATATGAGCCTTTAGCACTTGATGATGATGATGATGATGAATCGGATGGAAGTGAAGTAGAAAATTTATTGGATCCTGACCATATAACAAAACAATATTGGCTTAATTCCCGACTTCAAGGATGGTTTTATCGTCAAGGTCTATTCTGTGCACGTCATCCATGGTTGGTAATCATCATTGGTCTTGTTATGGTCACACTCTCTTCTGCTGGATGGACCCGATTTTCTGTTGAGCAAGATCCAATTCACTTGTGGGTATCACCATCATCGCGTGCCCTGGCAGAAAAAACATATTTTGACAACCATTTTTCACCTTTTTATCGTGTCACACAACTTTTCTTTGTTAAGGAAAAAGAAGAATCTATTGTAACAGTAGATCGTATCATGAATTTGTTCAAGCTGGAACGAGAAATCAGACATATGCAATCCGATGAGCATGGATATACACTTCAAGATATATGTGTTCATCCAATAGGTGATGCATGTATTGTTCAATCTGTGACAGGTTATTGGGAAGGAAAAATTGAAAACTTTGAACCAGATTATTGGAAAGGTGACTTCCTTGATTGTACCGAACAACCATCTCTTTGTTTACCCGATTTCCAACAACCATTGAAACCATCCGCTATTCTTGGAGGATATAAAGATAATGATTATCTTAGTTCACGTGCACTTGTCGTCACTTTTGTTATAAATAATTCTTTGGATCCGACTGTTGTATCCAAGGCCGAAGAATGGGAGAAATCATTATTACGAAATATTTTATCCAAAGTGAATGATCGACCTGAATGGGATGGTGTTCGTGTTACTTATTCTACTGAGGTATATATAAAAGGCAGTAAAAGGGAAATTCATTTAAAAAAAATTGCTAAACAAAAGCTTTGAATAACTTTCTATAGAGTTCATTGGAAACAGAACTCAATAAATCATCCAACACGGATGCTGTTACTGTGATTATCAGTTATCTTGTTATGTTTATCTATGCATCGGTTGCATTGGGTCGATTCCGTTCATGGAATTTCCGTCGAATGATCATTGATTCCAAATTTGGTTTAGGTGTCTGTGGTATCCTTATTGTCATCTTTTCCGTCTCAACGGCCGTGGGTCTCTTTTCCTTGACAGGCAAAAAAACCACTTTAATTATTGCTGAAGTCATTCCATTTTTGGTTCTTGCTGTCGGTGTCGACAATATATTTATTCTTTGTCATGAATATGCTCGTCGAGAAGATTTAGGTGAAGATGAATCTGTTGAAGAACGGGTTGCCAAAACCTTGGGTAAAATGGGTCCAAGTATTTTACTCAGTTCACTTAGTGAAACTGTTGCTTTTAGTCTTGGTACATTAGTAACTATGCCAGTTGTCAGTAGTTTTGCTATTGTTGCATCCATTGCTATTTTTGTTGATTTTATTTTACAAGTGACATGTTTTGTTTCATGTATGGCATTGGATGCTCGTCGAACACAGGTAAAAAAAATATGCTTATTTAATAATTCACATATGTATATGATATATTCTAGTCGTTTGAGAGATACATATAGATGCGTTCGATTTTTTTTTATCCTTTCCTAACTAAATATAATACATTGTAACATATTAGTCAAATCGATTGGATTGTGTACCATGCATACAGATCCGAGCTCCAGAACCACTTGAAAAAGAAGGATGGTTACAAACATTATGTCGTGTGTACTATGTACCTGCTATTCTGAATCGTAAAATGCGATACGTAATTTGTCTTGCGTTCCTTGGTTTATTCATGCTTGGTTTAGCTTTGGTACCTGAATTGCCTTTAGGTCTTGACCAACAAATTGCATTACCCTCAGACTCTTATCTTGTTCCATACTTTGATGACTTGAATGACTATCTCAATATAGGACCTCCTGTTTATTTTGTTGTACGAAACGCCAATATGACTGATCTTGCTATTCAAAAAAAGATATGTGGTCGTTTTCCAACATGCGATCCCCTTTCATTGAGTACAATTCTTGAACAAGAACGCAAGCGATCTACAGTGTCTTATATCGGTGAACCTACAAGTGTATGGGTGGATGACTTTTTACATTGGCTTGATCCATCGGTGGGTTGCTGTCACCGCAAGGAAACACAAAGCTTATACTTCAATTCTTTAGAACGTGAATATCGTCACGAGTATGAGATGTGTGAACCTGATTTTGATCCAAAGTGTGTGGATTGTCTACCTAATTGGGATGTTAATATGGAAACCATGCCACAAGGGAAAGAATTTTTGGACTTTTTTGACATGTGGATTAATATGCCACCTGATGAAAATTGTCCATTGGGTGGTAAAGCAGCTTATGGTGATGCTATTGTAGTGGATCGCAAACATAAGTCGACTGAAACATCACATTTCCGCACATTCCATACACCACTTCGTACACAACAAGATTTTATTGAAGCACAAGCATCAGCACGACGTATTTCCGATGGCCTTAGCGAAAGTCTGGGTCTGGATGTTTATCCTTACTCACTATTCTACGTCTTTTTCGAACAATATTCGTACATTTCCATGATGGCGCTCGAATTACTTGGTTTGGCTATTCTTGCTATATTTATTATTACAAGTACACTTCTTGGTAGCATGCGTTCAGGTATCATTGTCATGATTGTTGTTATTATGACTTTGATTGATGTGATGGGAGTCATGACATTATGGAACATTAGCTTGAATGCCGTCAGTTTAGTGAATTTGATTATTTGTGTTGGTATCAGTGTTGAATTTTGTTGTCATATTGCTAGAGGATTCACAGTTGCTTCAGGTAGTCGAGAAGAACGAGCTGGTAAAGCCATGGTGGATGTAGGAAGTTCGGTATGTGTTAAAATATCTATCTTTAATATTAGTATTTATATATGTGATGATGTTAAATACTTATTTTTTATTATTATTAATTGTATATGTATAGGTATTCTGTGGTATCACTTTGACTAAATTTGCAGGTATTATTGTCCTTGCATTCACACGTTCCAAGATTTTTGAAGTTTATTATTTCCGCATGTGTAAGTTTATTTTCCTCATATCTACCAAATTAAATAGGAACGGGAACATTGTTCTAACTGATCTTATAATTTTGGGGTGGTTGTTATCAATAGACTTAAGTATTGTCGTTCTTGGTGCACTTCATGGACTGGTCCTTTTACCTGTATTACTTAGTCGATTTGGTGGTGAAGGAATGTCCATGCTTTCTGCATTTGATGATGGTACCGGATTTGGATGGGAACGTAATAATCGTGGATTATTAATTGATGATAGTGGAAGTTATGATCAAGTATTTATTACAGATATGCCAGAAAATAATAATCAACAAACTAGAGGACGAAAAGCAAAGACTCGTAGAAGACGATCATCACAAAGCAGTAATGCAAGCAACGAGTAAAAAAAAAAGTTTATTTAACATTCGAATTTAAATTATCTCTTTTTTTCTTTTCTTACGTAGCAACCTTTCATTTAAAAAGGACTTTTGTTAATACTATTCCCCCCCTCAATCTCAATCTCAATATAAATTATATATCCAATAATTATACACACTTATGCTTCTTGTTTTTTCGGTTTTCTTTTTGCAAAGTGAATTATATATACATATACATATATATTTAATATTATGGATGATTTAAAAAGAGAATTACTACGGGCGCAGCATATAGGGGGCATGTGAGGGTCGTTATAGTACGCTGCGCCCGTAGTCTGACTTTAATCTTTGATTCATTAAAAACCATCCTCATTTGAACAATTACTTCTATCTTTTTCATTGCTTTGGATTTTTTTTTTTTGAATATAATGCTTAATGAGGGTGTTTTTATATAAGTCATCTTTGTCATTTTTATAAATACCTTTTATAATACATAAAGTATAAAATTTTATTATATAGATGGACATGTGGTACGTAGACCATTTAATACGATTAGGTATTTAAAGAGATAATAGATTGTCCAAATAATTTATGCATATGAAAACAAGAATGTATTAAGCTTGTAATTATATACATTAGTGATATCAGGATATTTTCGTATTGTAGATAGCATTAACAATAAAAGATAATGTAAAATAATAAATAGGAGGTACTATGAAAACAAGAAATAATGATGGTGTAATATAATAAATGATAATATAAAAGCAAGGAGTTTTTATAAAAATATAAGATAATCAAAATACGTATTAAAAGTTAATAAAAGGCCAGTATAGGCATACATTAAGTTTGTCTTGTATTTTCTGATAAACGATTGACCCAAACGTTTGACTATCGTACAGATTCTTTACTGCGTCTTTTATACAATGTTGTATTGTCACGATCTTTCTAAATCAGTCGAATCTCACACTCTGGGATTAGGTATATGTTGGATAACCTGTGTTACGTATATATAATATCGATGCAGTGTCTGAAGCAACAACTATTTTTTTCAGTGAATGAGTTATGCATATATTATCTTGATGAATTGCTTACTGAATTATAGCTTAATTACATGTATAATATAATATCCATCAGATGTGTAACTCGGATTCAAAAATTTATTCTCATTTTTATTTTGGAAGCATCAACATTTTACTTCCTCACTGTTATTTGTAGTCTTTGTTGTTTTCATATTCAGGATGCTTTTCTAATTCCTATTTTATTATTATTTCTACTCTTATAGAGGATAACTAACACCTATAGCAAAGGCAAATTATGCTACGTACTTAATAGCAAAAGTAATTGTTCAAATGAGGATGGTTTTTAATGGATCAAAGATTAAAGTCAGACTACGGGCGCAGCGTACTATAACGACCCTAACATGCCCCCTCTATGGTGCGCCCGTAGTAATTCTCTTTAGAAAATATACAATAATTTTTGAAATATTTGATACAGAGAAAATAAAAATAAAGATGGAGGAATACAAATAATATATATAAGGGAGAAAAAGAAAAAAAAAGATTATTCATCGTCATTTGTTTTACGTTTCTTGAGATTAGTGTGTGATGCACAACTGTTCATAGTCAGTGTGGAGGGAAGTATACTGGTATCGTTTTTTTCGGGTTGTAAACTTTTCAAACCAGTTGAAATGATGTTGTTCATTTGATATGTTTCTAGTTTACGTGCAGTTTCTAAAACGATGTGCTGTTTTATGATAATACAGTCAACCCCCGTTTTTGCACCTCCCGCTTGTGCAAATCTCCCGGTTCTGCACCACTTGTTTTTGGAAATGTTGAAAATACTTAATAGAACCGCAACTTGCAACTTGTATCAAGGTTTTTGGTCGAGTTGGACTAATCGGGAGTAAACTACACTATAATTTAATAATTGTGTATAGTATTCTTATGAATCATTATCCAAATATGGAAATATCCAAAATGCCAACAAAGAAATTATATGTATCAAGCCTCGCTTGTTGCAAGTCTTCGATTCTACAACAAAAATCAGGAAATCTATGGTGTGCAAAAACCGGGGGTTGACTGTAAACATACTAGTAAATATTTTTGTCACAAGTAAAATCCCAATATATTCTATCATACGTATATATAGATATAACTACTAACCTTTGTTTGAAAAGTAAGTTCGATCATAGGTATTATTTGTGATGGTATCAGTTGGGAAGTCAATGGGATAAAAAATTCTTGTGTTTGCATAATACGATATATATAACCATTTGGGCAATCAATAATAGAAACTTTCATTCTTCGATCTGAAATAAGTTGAATTTACATTAACATTTTATATTTCCATCTATTATAGACACTTTCGTGTTTTTGTTAGCAACTTACTTGTTTGATGAAAACATACAACACGTAATTTTCGTATCATATCTTTGTTGTTTTTCGCTAAATAAACTGCCCGGTCAAACATATCCTTCATTGTCCTAGGACAATGTAATTCGGTTTCTGCTATTTCTTTGCGTGTAGGAACAGTATCATCAATTTTTCCCAACTCAGAACAACCATACTCAACTTCTTTCCTTATTAACAACAGATCAGGGCGGATACTTGGTTTTTTGTGTTTAATTTCCGATACTCCATCTACTCTTCTTCCTTCATTTATTCTTATTGATATCACCTCACAACTGCGATCTCTGTATAAAAAGTAAATTTGAATAATATGTATTAGTAAAAAAAAAAAAGCTATAATAAACTTCATTTCCAGTATCGAAAATACACACTCTTTACCTTGTAGTTATTACTTTTACGTCATCAAAGCTTCTATCAAATACTGACCAATATCTTGCAACCAAATCCAATTCACTGACATTACTTCCCATCATTGTCATCAAATCATTAGCATAATAGCCCAAAAGTTGATTTATAGCTGATAATACCCAAAATTGTTCATATTGAGTACGCGGATCAAATGGACCTAACTTGTGAGCTGTTTTAATTAAACTGTCAAGCATATTGGTATCTAATTTGTCTTCTTCTAACGTCTCCTGGGATGTTTTTTTTCCGGCTTCAATAAATTCTTGTAAAATACTTCGTACATTTTCATTCAATACTGGTAAACATGGGTTTCCTTCATTTAATAATTCATTTATTTCTTCTTCTGTAAATACGTTTTTCCAATTTGAATCATCAACACATAATATATATGAATGAGCAGGACTAGTAATATAAAAAAAAGAATAATAGTAAGAAAATTAAAAGCAGTTATAGATGGAATGTACTTGGTGATAAATTTGAGATGAGTTCTTCTTTTATATCTTACTGTTCATGAGAGAGTTTTTGGCCATATTCAAACATAACATCTTCAACACATCTACCACTTGAAAGTACCCACTTCTTGTTTGGAATAAATGAAGTATGTTCTTGTTTAAAATTTTCCATGTCTTCTGTTGTGAGTTTACATGAATTTGATTTGGATGACTATACACATAATATGGAAAACATTAGGCGGAGAAAGTTATATTTTCGATTTTTTATATTGTTTATTTATACAAGGTACCCACCGAAGACTTTCTTTTACTTGATAAGGAGCTGGTTGATTCTATTCCCAATTTTTGATTTAGTAGAAAGAGAGTTTACAAGTAGTTAAGAAAAAAGGAACTCGATCATTCATTTCCTGTTTTTTTTAAAAAAAAAAACTTACTTCCACTCTTGGTACTGTTGCTAATACGACTATCGATTCCACCATCACTTTTATCTCTACTACTACTACTACTACTGCTACTACTATTATTATTATTATTGTTGTTGTTATTGTTATTACTAATATCAGCATCGTTCATATCATTTTTGTTGATGGTGGTTGCTGCGGATGCAAGAATCTTCGACATAATTGGAAGCCAGTCAATCTTTTTTTTTGATTGTTTCTAAAAAAAAAAGCCAACGACACGAATATATTAATGAACTGTTTTTTGTAAAATAAAAAAGTAAAAATAGTAAAGCACATACCGTTTTAACGCCTGCTTCTAATACAGCATCACCAAATCTAGTTCCCCAAATATTAACGATATCTCCCGCGTCAGAAAGAGTTGTATGTTCAATAATATATTCTTCTTTCTCGGCCACAAACCGTTGGAATGTAATAGGAATATTATTGTTTTTGAGGCGGACAAGATATTCGATAATTTCTATAGAACTACATTAGTTATATATTCTAGCCACTTGATGCCTTTGACTTCGTTTTTTACTTAATGGCATACCTTTGGTTTGAAAAGACATGTTGAAAATTTGTTGGTAGAAGGACAGCTACTAAGCTGTTCCCCAGTGACTGAGGTTTTTTTTTTAAAAAAAAAAAAAGAACTGGCAACCCTTCCTCGCTTCGCTCAGATAAATGATCCCCTTTGCTTCGCTCCGGGTCATTAACGGTTCGCCGCAAGGGGGGGGTCCCCCTTGACCCTCAAAAGCGCTTCGCGCCTAGTAGTAAAGGTGTTCAAGGCTGCATAATAGCTTTTCAGTTAAAATATATCACCCAAATATGTTATTGAAGTGAGTCTGTTAAATATGCGCACAACAGAGAGATCGCAGCATGAAAATTTCCTTTTTTGTGAATTAGTTATAACTCCTGTGTGATAAATAGTAGATAAATAGTGAGCGCTTCCAATTTTTGTATTCATCAGCACAAGACAACGAAGCTTACATATGTACACAATTGTAGGTCAGTACATGAGGCTCTACATTGGTATATAATATAACAATTTCATCCATATTCTATCAACAAAATCATTTATTCCGTTAATTAAAACTTTTTATTTTATGTTTACGACCCTTTTCTGAAAAAACTACTAACCAAAGAATTCTTATCAAATAAACAGATTGAAACAAGGATTTTGATAACTGAGAAAATAGAGGATATAGCCAAGATGTCGGGTAACTTGTTTAATTCTATTAAAGAGGTAATGCTTTTTTGTAAGAAACGTTCTATTTTTTTACCCGTAGGGTAAAGTAATTTTATTTTATATTTGACTTGGTTGTGGTCAGTTAAAGAAAGCAACGTACACAGTTATTGGTTTTACACGAAATATAGCTGGCGAATTGATAATGAGCGTTGGATCAGTCTTATTTTTTTTTTTTTTTTTTTTGGATTCAAGGTATAAAACTGATTATGTTCACATTAAGCTAAGGTAATGGTTTGAGAACTATTTTTTTTATTAAGAATGTTCCCCTCCCCGCGTTGTGACTTTTTTTGTGTTATATGAGGATGGAGTTCTTGGTTAGTAGCCGGAGCCTTCCAAGTAAAGTGCAGGTGTACAGATAGACATTGGCTCGCCAGCGTTTACTTTTACTTCCTGCCTTTGCGACTCTTTGGTATTATTATTATTTATGGCGACGGTTTTTAATGTGGTTAACTATACTAATAGACATGATGAATTTGGTATTTGCCAAATTTTTTTATAAGTTATATTTATATAAATCGAGGAAATAATTCGGCACTAATTTAATCACATCAGGACGATAGTCTCTATACAAAAACACAAGAACGATATCAATGATTATTTTACTGTTTGTGATGAAATGAATACGTGTCGAATTTTGTTTTTCTTTCAAATATTGACCAAGATCATTATTGGTATCAAATGACACGAGATTAGTATGCAGCAAGCAATATTTAATTAAAACCGAGAGTCCTGTATGTAATTGATTTAGCCTCAGGAGAAGGAATGATGGTACCGGATTTGGATGGGAACGTAATAATCGTGGATTATTAATTGATGATAGAAGTGAGAGTTATCATCAAGTATTTATTACCGATATGCCAGAAAACAATAATCAACAAACTAGAGGACGAAAAGCAAAGACTCGTAGAAGACGATCATCACAAAGCAGTAATGCAAGCAACGAGTAAAAAAAAAGTTTATTTAACATTCGAATTTAAATTATCTCTTTTTTTCTTTTCTTACGTAGCAACCTTTCATTTAGAAAGGACTTTTGTTAATACTATTTCCCCCCCCTCAATCTCAATCTCAATCTCAATATAAATTATTTATCCAATAATTATACACGCTTATGGTTCTTGTTTTTTTGTTTTTCTTTTTACAAAGTGAATTATATATACATATACATATAATTGATATTATAAAGGATTTAGAAAATATACAATAATTTTTGAAATATTTGATACAGAGAAAATAAAAATAAAGATGGAGGAATACAAATAATATATATAAGGGAGAAAAAGAAAAAAAAAGATTATTCATCATCATCTGTTTTACGTTTCTTAAGATTAGTGTGTGATGTACAACTGTTCATAGTCAGTGTGGAGGGAAGTATAATGGTATCATTGTTTTCGGGCTGTAAACTTTTCAAACCAGTTGAATTGATGTTGTTCATTTGATATGCTTCTAGTTTACGTGCAGTTTCCAGAACGATATGCTATTTTATGATAATAAACATACTAGTAAATATTTTGTCACAAGTAAAATCTCAATATATTCTATCATACGTATATATAGATATAACTACTAACCTTTGTTTGAAGAGTAAGTTCGATCATAGGTATAATTTGTGATGGTATCAGTTGGGCAGTCAATGGAATAAAAAATTCTTGTGTTTGCATAATACGACATATATAACCATTTGGGCAATCAATAATAGAAACTTTCATTCTTCGATCTGAAATAAGTTGAATTTACATTAACATTTTATATTTCCATCTATTATAGACACTTTCGTGTTTTTGTTAGCAACTTACTTGTTTGATGAAAACATACAACACGTAATTTTCGTATCATATCTTTGTTGTTTTTCGCTAAATAAACTGCCCGGTCAAATATATCCTTCATTGTTTTAGGACAATGTAATTCGGTTTCTGCTATTTCTTTCCGTGTAGGAACAGTATCATCAATCTTTCCCAACTCAGAACAACCATATTCAACTTCTTTCCTTATTAACAACAGATCAGGGCGGATACTTGGTTTTTTGTGTTTAATTTCTGATACTCCATCTACTCTTCTTCCTTCATTTATTCTTATTGATGTCGCCTCACAACTGCGATCTCTGTATAAAAAGTAAATTTGAATAATATGTATTAGTAAAAAAAAAAAAAAAGCTATAAACTTCATTTCCAGTATCAAAAATACACACTCTTTACCTTGTAGTTATTACTTTTACGTCATCAAAGCTTCTATCAAATACTGACCAATATCTTGCAACTAAATCCAATTCACTGATATTACTTCCCATCGTTGTCATTAAATTATTAGCATAATAGCCCAAAAGTTGATTCATAGCTGATAATACCCAAAATTGTTCATATTGAGTACGTGGATCGAATGGACCTAACTTGTGAGCTGTTTTGATTAAACTATCAAGCATATTGGTATCTAATTTGTCTTCTTCTAACGTCTCCTGGGATGTTTTTTTTCCGGCTTCTTTGAATTCTTTTAAAATACTTCGAACATTTTCATTCAGTACTGGTAAACATGGGTTTCCTTCATTTAATAATTCAGTCATTTCTTCTTCTGTAAATACGTTTTTCCAATTTGAATCATCAACACATAATATATATGAATGAACAGGGCTAGTAGTATAAAAAAAAGAATAGTAATAAGTAAATTAAAAACAGTTATCAATGGAATGTATTTGCTGATAAACTTGAGACGAACTCTTCTTTTATATCTTACTGTTCATGAGAGAGTTTTTGGCCATATTCAAGCATTACATCTTCTACACATCTACCACTTGAAAGTATCCACTTTTTATCTGGAATAAACGAAGCATGTTTTGATTTAAAAGTTTTTATGGCTTCCGGTGTAAGCTTAAACGAGTTTGATTTGGATGACTATATACATAATATTGAAAACATTAGGGGAAGGAAATTATATTTTCAACTTCTTATATTGTTTATTTATATAAAATACTCACTGAAGAACTTCTTTTACTTGATATGGAACTGCTTGATTCTATTCCCGATTTTTGATTTATGAGAAAGTGAATTTACAAGTACGTAATTAATAAAAAAAAAAGACTCAAATAATTCATTTCCCTTTTTTTTTTCTTTTAAACTTACCGCTGTTGCTAATATTGCTACTATTAATATGACTACCGCTGGCACCATCACTTTTTTTACTACTACTATTGCTATTGCTCTCGTTCGTATTATTATTATTATTATTATTTATATTAGTATCTACAGTGGAGTTTGAGGTTATCTGACTCTTGGCAATATTACGTAAGATCGATATATTAACAGGACCCCAGTCAGGCGATTTTTTTGTAATAGTCTGATGGTAGTTAAGTATTTTAGTATTAATATATAAGCTAAAAAAGTAAAAAAAAAAAAAAAAAAAAAAAAAAAAAAAGAAAGTACGCTTTTTTTTTTTACTAAACATACAAGTTTAAGGTTTGTATCTTGTAAAGCTTTTCCTAATCTTGATGTCCACACGCCTGGAATATCATGATATTGATTCATACGTGTATTCTCTACTATTAATTCACTTTTGTCTTTTACGAATTGTAGAAGAGTAATAGGTTTATTATTGTTATGAAGATTTGTTATATACTCTACAATTTCTATTATTGAGAATTAAAAAAGATTTATTATTAAAATTATATTAAAAATAAACGCAAGAGGAGTAATTCTACACAATATATTACCTTTGTGGTATGAATTCATTATGAAAAAAAAAATTATGGGAACGTAAAGGGAAGACTAAAGAATACAATAACATGTCCAGAGAACGCGTCCAAAAGTCGCGCCATCCTGAGGCCGTGCCATTCCACCATGACTGTGTAATGTTTACAGTAATGTTTACAGTAAAATGACTCGCCATGCCATTAATCCTGCTTTACTATCCTGCCCTCTTCTAACCGTTCTAAACATGTACTTACACTTTTTTATAGCCCCTGACACAGTAATTTTTCGTTAAACCAGTACTCATTAAACAGGTATTTTTTCTCTAGACCGTCACAGACACTCACGTATCGAGAGTACAGGTTTAACGAAAAGATTAGTGTACTTGGTAATATAATAGAAAGACTTTATAATAATAAGATTATATATGTACGTATATACCTTGTACTATTTTTATTTACCCGAAAGTTAATTAGGAATATCTTTTACTTAACTTCACTTAAAGAAGCAGTAATTTTGATTTAATGGAGAAGTATACAATATATACGATTTTGAATGTGATTTTGAAAAGTGGATTACTACTCTTGGGCTACAAAACGTCAAAGTCAGACCACATGGGCTACAAAATTAATAGGGTACTTTAGTAACTTATAGCTCATCTCGTATACTTGCCACATATAGATTCTGTAGCCCAGCTCATCCAATTTTTGGTAGCCTATATCATCAACCCTTTTTTCTATTTTTTTTTGTAATAAAAGTTATATTACTGAGAAAGTTTGAAATTAAAAGTTAAATTATTATTTGACCATAAAATAATAATAGTAATAAATGGTAATGAGAACGTCACTACGTAACAAGAATATAAAAATAAAAACAATAGTAATAATATATATTCAAAAAAAGATGTAAATACAAAGAAATGTAACATAAAAATGTAAAAAAAAAAAAAAAAAGAGAGAGAGAGAGGAATTAGAGGCTTTAATAATAGAAGTGGGTGGAGAAGAGGGTCCTGGCAGTTAGATTTTGAAAGATTGAGGGTTAGGTATCATTACAGTACGTACTTCTACTGGTGGTGGTAGATTTATGTATTGTTGTCTTGGAGGATTCCCACTTCTAACTGACTGTGGATCTTTTACTCAGTATTTATGATAAACCAATGGAACAGTGGCCATAGTTACGGATTTTTGTATAACCTCGTTGTGAACTTTCACTTTTTATTGTTGGACTTCATATGGGTGAGACAATAATTTCCTATGTCCAGTTATTCTTTCTTGATGTGCGATATAGAAACATTTGACATAGTGAAACCATTTTTATCTTGATATGTTCTTTGTTCTATATTAGCTTTATTGGTCACATCTACATATAAACAGTAAAATTATTTAGTTTAATGAAGTATAAAGAGCAATGTTATACATGATTCTCTGATAAATAGAGAGAAAAAAATTAAGAAGTTCATTTTTTTTACTTTTTGATTGCGTATACATAATTTATATTTTCCATTTCACTTTAATTTATAAAAAATTGTTGAAACACTTATAAAAACTAATTTAATAACAAAAAACAATAAAACTTCTAAGTTTTTAAAAAAAATACTATACGTAGATTGTTTATCATTGCTCAAAGATTATTGTTTTGCTTTACTGAATAAAATGGATCTGTCTTCTTCAAATGACAATGTCCTTTCTTATTACCATCCTTATTATTTTTATATAATTTTGCACTGGTCCAGTACGTATGGAAACAGTTAAAAGTACAAGAGCACTGGTTGCTGAGACGTTTGATAATAGTAAATACTTGTTGGCATTAAGAATTGTGAACATCATCATATGCTTCGTTCAAAGTCTCATAGTCAGTTTTGTTCATGTTTGTACCTTGTCAATCTTTGTAAATTGAAATTAAGAAAAATAAAACTATTGGAAAGATATTAATTTATTGTTTCTTCATGCTAAAATACGTATGCGTTTTATGAATGGTACTACAGATATGGTAGAAGACGATAAATATATGATACTGTGTTTTTATTCTTAATACATATTAATTGCTGCGCGCATTGGTAATGGCGATTATAATTATGGTAAAGTAAATACTAAGCAGAAACTACTGAGCATTACAAGAAGTTCTAGAAATTAAGAAGTCGTCTAAAAAGTGTCAAAAACGGAAGAGGTATAACACAAAGTAATTTTACAATAATATAAGGTAAGTGGTGTTATAATAAATGTAAACACGTAGTAACAATGAAATTCATTAGCTTGATGATTTTATTCTCAAAATTATCAAATATAAGAAATAGTAGCTATACTATATAAAAGATCTATCTTTATTTATTAAAAAAAAAAGGGTTGATGAAATAGGCTACAAAAAATTAGACGAGATGGACTACAGAATCTATATGTGGCAAGTAGAGACCACCATCAGAAACCTTTGGGACGTTTGGGACATTTGGGACATTTGGGACATTTGGGAAATAGAGTTCTTTCTTAGCGCAGATATTGCCTTTTATAGTAGTTTGTGTATCAACGTTTGTGTATTAAGCTGACCCAATGAAAATCAATATTTAAATATGTGTATTTGATATACTTTATTTTAGTTATAATATATATACAATAATATGTACTCTCCCCTTCTTTTTGCGACCAGCGCGTTGTTTGGTTGTTAATGATGCTGAAGGGGAGAGTGCAGAATTTCTGCGGGTGGTAGGAACGAACACACCGCGATCCTCAAAGGTGTTTTGCCTGAATCGCAATGTGCTGTTGTTGTTGTCGGTGTTGATGGTGGTGTGTAAAGAGGGATACGAGAATCAAGCATACCCTCTAGGGGTCGGCGAGATGATGATGATGATGATGATGATGATGATGATGATGATGATGATGATGATGATGATGGCGCCGATGGTTGTTGTTGTGGTGCTGAGGTGGGGTAGGGACAGTGCCTTGGTGGACGAGATAGGTTACAAGTTACTAAAGTGCCTTATTAATTTTGTAGCCCATGTAGTCATCCTCTTTGAAAAAGTTTATATCTTGTTATAATTACTCCGTATATAAAATCAAAATGTACGATATATTTAATATTTTATGTTTGTCATTTGTTTTTTAACTTTATGATAAATTTTATATGCAAGCTACAGAAATAGTAAGACAGGACCAAGATTTAAATGTACGACTTTCGGTGAATAACTTTTTTTTCGGGTTGAAAAAAAAACTTTGCTAGATGACGTGTTTCAAAGATTTTACTCAATTTTATGTAATATAAGTTAAACACATTCTCTTTAATTTTATATTGATGGTTTCAAATTTACTTAATATTTTATTATTAAAACAAAAACAAAAATACTATATTTTGTTGTTACATTCAATAGTGTTTAAAAAAAACTAAAATTTGTTTTGTTGCTAATGAACTGAAGGATAATTTTGCCAAGTTCGTAAGTATTTGGGAATACTGATGGATCTTACAATAATCTTTTTCTTTTTCTTTTTTATGTTTTTTGAAATATCAAAGCGAAGGATGGTGTTCCTTGAGTGGGGCCTATCCGAGTAAATGTAGGTGCACATATAGACGTTGGACTATTTTATATAAAACCCTTTGTTTATCCTTTCCCTCCCTATGTTTGCGCATTGAGGATGGTGTTCCTTAGGTGGGGCCTATCCAAGTAAATGTAGGTGCACATATAGACGCTGGACTATTTTATATAAAACCCTTTGTTTATTCTTTCCCTCCCTATGTTTGCGCATCGAGGATGGTGTTCCCTAGGTGGGGTCTATCCTAGTAAGTATAAGTGTATACAAAGGCGTTGGTTATCCTTTGTCTATTCTCCCTCCTTATATTTGCGATCTTTGTTGTCATCTTTATTCCTATTCCTATTCCTATTCCTATTCTATTTCTAGATTGTGAGAGTATATATAATCTCTATTTAAAAAGTCAAGAAGATTTAGATCATATTTAAACTGGGGTAAATAACAATAAATAGCAATAGGTATTTTACACAAAATTTCATTATCTAACATAATATAATGTATTGGAATTATAGAAATCATGTTTGAATTCAGAAATTACAGGGAACGCAAGGAAAGAAGAAACATGAAAGGAGGCAAAAGAGAGAGAGAGATTTAGATGGGAGGGGATATAAGAAATAATTATGATTCATATACGTAATATACTATTTGGGAAAGTGAAGGGGTTCAAATCAAATATTCATAATTGTATTTATATTCTCTACAAATCTCCAATCCTTACTTTTTGTATAAACTTGAGAAATAGATTTATAAAGATTTTTACTTTGATTTTATGAATATATGTTTGTGATGTATTCACAAACCTTGAGACAACCTTAATATATATATATATACATATTTTGAACTTATTTGATTAAATCATTAGCCAAAATTTGATTCATAGACGATAATACCTAAAATGGATCAAAATGGATCTTTGTAAGCTTTTTTTTTTATTATAATATATTAAGCATCTTTCTTGTATCCAAACTATTCTTCATATAACTGTCTCATTAAATTTGGGGGGGGGAGGGTTCCCAGCTTCTTTAAAGGCTTGTGAGATGATTTGTACATCTTCCGTTCAATAGTCCATTCATCAGTACACAATGTATATTAATTAACAGAACTAGTTATATATATATATATATACATCACACGTTCGAAAATTTTAAGTAAAAATTGCGGCAATAAATCACTTATTACTAGCGCCTTCCTTTTTGTTACTTATCATCCGCTTTTTTTTTTTTTTTTTGGTGAGATACGTTACTTATTCCCCTTCTCAGTGGTAATTATGGTGTTATAAAGCCCTCAGAGACTCCATCCCTCGAGCTTGATAAATGCCTTACTAGCGCTGACGTGAGAGATGACTAATACATATTAAAAAAAAAAAAGAATAATAGTAAGAAAATTAAAAACAGTTATCGATACGTAGAATGTATTTGGTGATAAATTTGAGATGAATTCTTTTTTTATATCTTACTGTTCATGAGAGAGTTTTTGCTCATATTCAAACATTGCATCTTCAACACATCTACCACTTGAAAGTACCCACTTCTTGTTTGGAATAAATGAAGTATGCTCTTGTTTAAAATTTTCGATGTCTCCTGTTGTGAGTTTACATGAATTTAATTTGGATGACTATATACATAATATTGAAAACATGAGGCGAAGAAAGTCATATTTTCGAATTTTTATATTGTTTAATTTATATAAAATACTCACCGATGACCTTCTTTTACTTGATATGGAGCACCTTGATTCCATGACCGAGTTTAAAATTTGCTGACTGCGTCAGAATGATGTGCTCTTCATATCACGAGACCCAAACTTAAAAAAGTACAAAGATTTTAGTAGGGTATTGATAGCGGCCAACAAGAAGAGGAAAGCTCGTCAAACTTGTCTCTGTTACAGGTATACGTTGACCGTCGCTTTTTCTTTATATAAAAAATACCATCCTTGACAACATTTGTTAGTTGTTGTTTCCTTTTCTTTGTACTGGCAGATCCTTCCATTCTAAGGATAAATCCTTTAAATGCTAATAAACTTTTAATAATATATTAATCATTTATCAAATTATAATATCACATTTGTTCCCCAAATATAAAATACAAACCAAAAGTATTTAAAAGTTGTATCCTTTAACAGCAACTTTATTACTGGCGCACAAAGTAGGGCTTTCTTTTTACGCGCTTTTCTGTGAGTTGTATAGATTTCAACCATTCATTGCTGTCCTGAACATGTTTTCTTTTTAATGTATCCTTGATTCTTTCAATTGATTGTTAAAAATAAATCTGACGCGCAATCCATTTTGACCATGAATTTTCTCCCAGTTCAATAACAAAATGTTAACAAACTCTCTGTTCTCTTTCTTTTTGAATATAACTCGTTTTATATTCTGACGATTTTCTTGTGACAGTTCAATTATTATCATTTTGTAAAAAAAAAAAAAAAAAAAAAAAATTATAACAAAAGAAAAACATATCAGGGTTTTCGTCATCAGGAGTGTCGCTGACAATTATACCAGAAAAAAAAAAGCTGCTGTGTTTTTTTTTATTGACTTTTTGGTATTTTGTCCGTGCGGTGTAACTTAAAACTTATCAAAAAAGATAAGTGAGCAAAAAAAAAAAACGATCGGCGGATGGTAAAACACGGGATAAGATCAGGTCTGCATAACCGGGAAATCGGTGAACAGTTTTCCAGAAAAGTTTTTTAATTGGTATTCAATGCCGACAATTTTTTTTTTTTTTACCCTTTTAACTTTTAATAGTTACAAAGAAGAGGAACGCGATATAATAATAGTCTATAATAACTTAAAACAAAAATTATAGTATAGAATAGATAGGTACTAAAATAGTTGAAGTAGTTAAAAAGTAAATAGATTACAACTGTACCCTAATACATATTAATGGTATTACCTATAAAAAAAAAGAAAGCTCAGTTCCTATTTTATTTTATTTTTATAGAAAAACTTTGCAAGTTCAAACGCACCAACCACAAGACAAAGTTCTAAGCAAACATTTTCCCGTAGCTTTTTTTTTTTTTAGTCCCTTTTTAAACTTGAACTTTTTATCTTCCCGACCGACTAAACGACTTTAAAAAAAAAAAAAAACTTTTTTTTTTCTTCTTTTTTTTTTCTTATCATTTTACTTTTTTATTTATTTTATATTATATATGATGATGGACAATGGTTCAAACGCTGGATTTGCTGCAGCATTAGGCATTCCATTAACAACAGAAGAACCTATAACACCAGGACTTGAAGAAAAAGTTTATGAATTAAATCAAATCCAAGCTGAAAATATTGCTATTGAAGAAGCTATTATTGAACCCAAACCTGAACCCAATCGACCTATGAATGAATTAGAAGAACAAGAAGAAGAAGAAAAAAGAAGAAAAAAAATTTTACAAGATGAAGAAAATAAAAAGAAACAAGAAGAAGAAGAAGAGGAGGAGGAGGAGGATGATCATTTTGTAGATGAAGAATTATTACGTATTACTGAAAGTAATCGACATATACCCCATATTGATGCGATCGTTCGACTTCGTTCAAAATCAATGAAAAGACGTCAATTATTAGTATTTTCGGATCCTCCTCGAACAGATCGGTCAAAAACAGATCGAATTACAGTAACAAGTCAATATGGTGTTGTGAATGAAAAACAAAGAAAAAAAAGAACTTATTTTGCAGCATGTGATTTTAGTGAAGAAAGTCTTTATGCTTTAGAATGGGTTATGGGAACTATGATGCGAGATGGTGATAGTTTATATGTTTTAGCAGTTGTTAATCGTGAAGATAATCCTGATGCTGTTAAAGCAGGTGGTATGACAAAAGCAAAAGAGGTAAATAATAATAATAATATTCTCCAAGTAAGAAATAAGAATTCCCACTAAAAAAAAAAAAAAAAAAATTATATAGTTAGAAAAAACATCAGAAGCAGTAACACGTGAAGCAAGAAGAATATTAAATCAAATGTTATTATTTGATATAACATTAATTACTTGTGCTGTTGTTGGACGTGTGAAAGATGTTTTAGCTAAAGAGGTTTGTTTGTTTGTTTATTTATTTTTGATATCATAATCCAAATGTATAATGACATAATTATTTATTATTTAAATTAGATCCAAAAATTACCTTTAACGATGGTTGTTTGTGGGAGTAAAGGTCGAGGCACTGTTAAAGGGTAAAATATAAATCTTTTTATTATATAAACTATATTAATTGTATATATATATATAAATATATACTAATACTTTTTTATATGTAGATTATTTATGGGTTCTATTTCAACATTCTTAGTACATAATTCATCCGTACCTGTTTCTGTAATAAGACCACCTAATAAGAAAAAAAGTAATAAAAAGAAATCAACAAAAACACCACCATCACTTAGTGAAAGTAAGTTTATATTTCATATTTATAGATAACAAATAATAATTTTACGTATATATCCTAAACAATTTTTTTTTTATTATAAAAAAAAAAAAAAGGTGTAAAATCAGGAAAAATAGGAGTGGATGAATTAAGCAAGACGGTATAATTATTTTGTTTATGAAAAAAGTTTAGAATCATCATCAAGAGGAAGATCCATATCTTCATCATATGCCATCGCCACAGGGAAATGTTCTCCTTGTGAACTTATCATCATGTACTATATATATATATTATATTATATATCATTATTATTATTATTATTTCATATATTTCATTATACATTATACATTATACATTATTTATTTCATTATTCATGACATCTTTTTTTCATTATTCCCCATCCTTCATTCATTTACATATATAAAAAAAAAAGAAACTTACTTTTGTTTGAAATTCTTTACTTAAACCTTCTGTTTTATCCATAATAGAAATCTTTTTTCTTAAATGAGTAGCATCTTCAATTCTATTTTCAAGATTTAAAGTAATACCAGTATCTTCTTCATCAGCGAAATGAACCATTTTAATATTTTGTCCTGATTCATTTAAGATACAAGATATACTAGCATAAATTTGATCTTTTTCAATCTAAAAATATATAAATATAAATATATATATATTAGTTTTATATATGCATGAATCGATATAGATAAATATATATTTACCATTGCAAGTAATGTACGTTCAAGATCTTTTTCATCCACATTTTGATTTTCTTTTTCAGCAAGTAAATTAGCCATTTCACCTATAGTTAAAGTGACATAAACATATCCTAATTGTTTGATAGTTTCTCGATGAAGTGCTTCAATACATTGTTTAGCTAAACCCATATGTGATTCCTATATAAATTCCATCCCATATTATTCCAAATAAAAGTTAAAAAAAAAGTATATGTTCAACAAACTTATTATTATGATTATTTACCTCTGTAAGAACTTCTTGATGTGTTTCAATAATAGCTTTTAATTGTGGAAGACCTTTTTGAAAAGCTTCTATCATATCATTGTAGATAGGATGTTTATTTTTAAAATATTTCTCAAGAGCAGCCGATGTATATTTTGGTAATGAAGGAACCTGAAAGAAATTTCAATTATTTTCTTTTTCTTATCTTCTTTTTCAAAAAAAAAAAAAAAAAAACTTACTCGACCATAATGAATTAAAGATACAAGAATATATTTTTTATAAGCTTCAACTTGAATAGCACTAATAACTTGAGCAGGTGCAGAAACAGTCTATCAATGATATCGAAAGAAAAAAAAAAGGTTAAATAAGTGAAAGAAAAAGGAAAAAAGGACAAAAGTATAATTACCAATACTAAAAATTCAATAGCTCTTTCAAAGTTTTTATTCCCAATATAAATCATAGCACTATAATAATGATATAATAAGAAACTTTTGATTGAAATATCATAAGTCTATTAAAAAAAAATATTAATATTTTATATAAACTAAACTCTCATCTTATCTCATCCATTTTTATATCAACTTACTGAAGGGTTTACATCTTCAATATCATGATCCAATATAATTAATGGTTGATGATACATTTTGGATGATAATGATGCCTTATATCAAAAAGAAAAAAAGAATCAATTATTATTCATCTTCAAGCTCTTTATTTTATTTTCCAAATCATGTTTTTTTTTCTTTACCTGTGCAAGTGGAGCATGTAATGATGTTAATGTATTTTTTTCAGGAGTAAGTCTTTCAATTGCAACAATAAGTGGTACAATAGGAATTACAGGCTATATATATATATATATTATTAGTACTCTTATTCTTACTATATATATTGCTTATCTTCCTCTCTCTCTCCTTCTCTTTCTAAAATTTGAACTATTTACGTTTTGAAGTAACTTGGCAAGGTGTTCGAGAGCATGAGCAATATGAGTAACTGGTTTTTTTTTTAAATAATAAAAAGTTATTTGTAAGCAATTGATATATCATGGCTTTTCTTTTTTTTTTTTAAAAAAAAAAAAAAAATAGATAGATAAGATATATTTACTTACTTCTTGAAGGTGAATATAATAATTGTTCTGGTTTAAATACACGTACAAAGTGATGCATAGCTTGAACCAAGAATTGACCCACATTAATATCAGTTACTGAATTACAACGTGATGTCCTAATATGAATGTATATATATATATATTTATAAGGTTATAAGAACTTTTTTTATAAAAATCATTTTGAATTTTTTTTTTTAAAAAAAAAATACTTGCAGGAAATAAAGATAACCAAGACTATGTTCAGAAGGATCTAAAACAGTCAGTGGATCTAATTGAGTTGTAGTACTTGCTTGAAAATGAGGTTCTGAAAGTTGATTTAATTTATTTGCCAATGACTTCATTTGTTCATTACTATTTTCATTGACAGAAGTAATGAATGCAAGAATTTCATCAATAATTTGTGGGTCCATGGTTGTTTGTTGTTGTTGTCTTGTGGATGTTGCTATCGTTGAGGTTGCTGAGGTTGTTGTTGTTGCATGAGGAGGAGAACGCATGGTTTGCGCGTTATTTTCAGGTATTGAAAATTGTGGTTGTTGTTGAGATTGAGATTGTTGTCGGTCAGTCATTTTTTTTTTTTTTTATATTATATATAAAAAAAAATGAACTTTAGAAAAAAAGAATTATAGGGCGCAGCAAAAAATAAAAAATAAAGAAACACACACGCGAAATGGGTTTCTTTTCAAAACGTTAGACACGCACACGCAGAAGGGGAAGTTGAGGAGGCTATTTTTTTTTTTTTTTTTTAATTTCAGTCGCGGCATTAAAAAAGAGATTCAATTTATTATGTTTCATGGTTTCTTTAATATGATTAATATGATTATTATTATTAGTATTAGTAGAGATTAAAATTAAATTAGAAAAGAGTGGAAAGAAAAAGGTTGTTTTTGCCAACTGTAAAAAAAATTAAAAGGTTTGTTGTCATTATTTCGGTGGGGGGCGGGGAGGGAGGGGAAAGGCATTATGTATATAGGACTTTTTTTTAATGTTATTTCCGCGCGTGTGTGTATGTGTGTTTATATATATATACATATAAAAAAAAGGGGATATGATAGTGTGTGTGTGTGTGTGTGTTTGTGTGTATTTGTTATGAAAAGATTATAATATAAATTATATGTCGATGATGTTATTTAAAGAAAAAAAAAGTATATAAAAGAGAAATTAGAATGGTTTTTGTCCTAAATTAATGGCTATTAACCATTGGGCTCCTGGTGGTTGTTTACATTCATGTTCAAATCGTTTAAGAAACTGTGGGAATTTATCTGGAGTTATTCCTAATGGTCCTGTTAAGAAAGGTTGTGCTGATCTTACAATATTAACGATATCCCAAAGAAATTCTCGATTTAATTGATCCGTTTTACCTAATAAAAACAATGAGATTAGTTTAGAAAAAAGAAACCTCACTTTTATAACTCAATTATAGAATGGAAACACTATTATACTTACTCAGATATGTATCTCTTTGATCACTTTTAATAAAATCAATATTGACTTGTTCCATAAGTTCTTTTAATTTGAATGCAATGTATGGCTCCTGTCCACGTTCCCGCATTACATTCATAACTATATAATCATAATAAATTGTTAAACACTTTTCATTTTGAATATATGATTTTTGAAGGCAGACCCAATTGTATATTTATATATAGAGCAAAAACTTACAAATACCGCCAACCCAAAGACAAAAATCATTCCCGCGATCCTATTTAGTTGCATAAAAATAAGAATAAGAATAGTTTAGTATGTTTTTTTTTATATATTTCCAAATCCTTTCTCTCCCCCCCCCACTTATTCTTTTTAGGGTTTTGAGTTGCTATATATATATAAAAAAATAAAAATAAACGAACCATCATTCCAGATTCAAGTGATTGGAAAAATCCACCTGGTTTTAAAACACGATGAATTTCTTTTAAAGCTATTAACCATTCTTCATGACGTAAAGCCAACATAAAAAATCGCATATTAACAAAATCAAAAGTATTATCTTCAAATGGTAAACGTTCTAGGACGTTTGCGTGTAAAAATTGAACATTAGGGGGTCTGATATCACTTGGAAACATATCACTAAAGTCGATACCATAAAATTCACAACCGGGGAACTCAGTTGCTAAATCCTAATTAATAAAAATAATTTAATTTTTTATAAGGAACCGTGCGCAACATAAAACAATGCAAGTTATTTTTTTTTTTTTTTTTTTTTTTTTGCTTTTTACCATTATCCATGTTCCGGGACCACATCCCACATCTATAATTTTAAGAAATGTCAGGGGTTTTTTTTTCTGCTTCGTGTGATCATTTTACTACTTATTCTCTTTTTTCTATTCAAAAAAAAAAAAAATCATTTATTCTTTAAAGCTTTTACCTAAAATTTTAGCACCTTTTTCAAGAGTGGGTAAAACTTCCTTGGCAACATTACTATAGTAACAATATACATATTCTAATTAATTACCATAGAAACCGTGGAGGGGAGGGAATTCATGTTTCATTAAAAAAAAAAAGTCTGGATTTAAAAATTTATTTTTAAACTTACCCTTCGAACAAGGCTTTGAGTGCAAAATGTTGCTATTTTATGTGATAATATTAAAAAAAGAATAACAATTAGAAAATTGGTTCATTTTTCCCCATTTGCCCTCTCCTCTTTTTTTTAAAAAAAAGAAAAAGTTATATAAACACGTACTCCGACTAAACGATCAATTTCTTCATCATCATGAGGAAGCCAATAAATTGAATCACTGATATTATGAAAAGCTCTTCCTTGTCTAACAACACTATCTGATATTGAAGGATTTGAACTAATAGAAGAAGCTGTTGTTGTAGTAGAATAAGCTGTTGAAGAAGGTGAAGGTGATTGTTTATTCTTCTTTTTTCGTCTTGTAGTTAAACTTGAACTTGAACGTAATGGTGCTAATAATCGATGTTTACGTGATGCTGTTGAAACTTTATTACCCATAATGTAAAAAGAATGGATGATAAATTATATTTGAAGTGGGTAAAAAAAAAAAATTGAATTGATTGGTTGGTTGGTTTCTTTTTTAAAGTATAAATAAATTGGGGTTTGTTGGTTAATGTTGTCTGTTTTATAATGAAGAAAAAATAAAATCAGAAATTAAAAAAAAAAATAAGATAGAAGAAAGAAAGGTAAAAGAAGAAGGTACCGACAAATATATATATATATATATATATATTATGGTTAGACATATATACTACAAACCTTTTTTTTTGTGTGTCGTTCGATCTAAACCCCTCTTTTCCTTTTTTTTTTATAACTCTGTTTATTAATGTTAGGTAAGGTTTCACACGTTTTCACACACGAATATTACACACGGCATTTTAGACACGAAAAATTTATAATTTAAAACTGCATATATATATATATATGCTAAATAATTTTTTTTTTCTATCCCGCCGTCATCCATTCTCCCTTTCTCTCTCTTTTTATGTTTGTTCTCCTAAAATTATATACTGTTGTAAGCATGATTAATTAAATAATAATGGTAAAAAAAAAAAAAAAAGTACACATACACACATAATGAATGGAAAAGAAAAAAGATTAAAAAATAAAGGTGCGGGGTTAAAGAAAAAAGTTTACTTTAAATGTTAATGAAAATTACCAAAAAAACTTTCAGCTGTCAAAAAGGGTTATAAAACACACACACACACACACACAAACAGACACACACACACACGTACACACACTCGTACACACGCACATAATACATAAAACACAAACACATAAATACACGCACATACATAACATTACATACTTTTTTTGAAACGTGGAAAAAAAACAAGACAGTTTATTCTTTTTGTATCACGTCCAAAGATCTCTGTAACCCCATAAAATCATAACATGTCTGACCATAAATAGGAAGAAGAAGGAGCAAAAAAAAAAAAAAAAAGCTTTTTATTCCACTTCAAATACCAGATTACTGGGTTTTTTTTTTTTGTACTCTTGCTGTACTCCTCACTTTCGGGATTTCAAAAAAAAAGAACATTCTCCCTCTCCTCCCTCCCTCCCCCCAATTCATTATTTTAAACATAATTGTTTAATCTGATCTTTTAATAAGAAATAATAATCAAAAAGGGCGGAGTAAGTAAAAAGTAATATTAAACAAAAGGGAGTTCATAATAATGCAAAGCTGAGAATATATAAGATTTATTTTTAAAATTATATATAAAGTTACGAAATGTTAAAGAAGTGACCGTTCAATGGGTAAATGCAGAACTAAAAACATTTCTGTATATATATATATATATATAATATACTTACTAATTTAACTAAAGAAATTATAAAATTACATTCAAATTCCATAAAAAAAATCGTATCATTAGTATATAGTTATTTTTGAATTAGTGGTATAAATAATGATCATTCCAATTGACCTAAAAATGACAAGGAAGGGGGGAATGACATATACAAATATATGAGGCTCAGTATATTTTATTTACTATTTAGACAACTCCCGCCTGACTCATCTCTCAATTAGTTGCTATGAAGACATCTTCTTTCTACACAATGTTGTAAGAAGATAGTTTAAATACGTACACACAGTAAATAAACCATGGACAATTATTAATAGAAAATACCTCGGGTCTCTTTAACTAAACTCAATTCGCTTTATACAAGTAATTAAAAAGTTTAGCCGTCCCCTTTCGATATTGGATATATTATATCGTTGGGGTTTTATATTATTTTTTTTGTTTTTACTTATTGTTTATTACCATTTCTAGTCTTATCTCCTCTCTTTTTAACTTACCTTTTTTTTTAACTTAACACTAGTCATTGTATGATAATAACTCAGTTTTTAAGATCCATGACATTGGTTCTTTTGTCGATACTTTTAAGTTAGTTATATATTAACCAATAAAATTATACACATGCAAAAACCTGATTCCTCCTTGTTTTTTCTCTTATTGTTTAAAACTCAAATAATAACTTAGATGAATTGAATGATATCATACTATATTGTATCATTTAAATAAGATACCATTTTTTTTTTTTGCCCCTATTTTAAAGAGGTAAAAAAAAAAAAAAAAAAAAAAAAAGAGTTCTCCGCACTAAAGGTGTAGATATACATTTATTTTATTAATTAATTAATAACAATAAAAATATCAGCAAACGTATAAAAACAAGATTTTTATTTTTAGATATTACGACTTGTTGCATGAAATGGAAAAACGATGTGTCGGCTTTTTTTTTTTTAACCTTTTTACTCATGTAGATGCATATGAAATGTATCATGTATAATTCATCGTGATTTCCAGACCTTATCTCTCTCTACTCCCCCAACCCAAGCCCAACCGAAGAGCCGGAATCTTAGTGTATCTTTAAATATTCTTCTTTTTTTTTTACGTCTGTGTCACCAAGGGAATGGGGGGAAAATGGTACTAAGTAAAAAAGAGCTAAAAGGATTATCTAGAAGTTTTGAATATATAAGAGATAAGTGAAAGAGAGAATTATACAGGATTTTCACTAATAATTGGCGTGCCTTGCTTTTCAACCTGGCGTGACACTAATTTCCCTTTGGCGACTGGGAGGATTTGAACTTGGCGCATGATAAAATTTAGAATGGCTGACAATGTTTTTTACTTGGCACTTAGGTTCTTTCATTTTGGAGTGATCAGAATTTAATTTGGTATTGTATGAATTACTCTGTGGCACAGTCAGAGTTTTTTTTTTTTTTTTTTTTTTTTTTTTTGGCATTAAATGAATTTTACTTTGGCATTTAGTCCTTGGATATCTTCGCAATAAAAAAAAAGTTTCTTTTCATGAACCATCCAGTCTTTCAAAATGACAAAATCGAAGCGATAAGTATTTTCAAATAAGTTCGAAAACCAAGCATCGCCAAATGGAGCATACATGGCTCAAATGTTTGTGAACAATGCTTGTTGATTGTGAGATGGAAATGCAATGATTTTGAATAACTGTGGAAGCGAGGATAAAGATCTTCTTCTGGACAAAAAAAATTGTTATGTTTTTTAAGACGAGGACCCATAAATATACAGGAGAACAACTTGCAATTTGATATCAAGAAATCGTAATTGTTGCTTTGTCCTCATTCTGTTGCTTTGCATCAAATACTACAAGATGCTGCCAGTGTTTACTTTGTCATGAATTGTAAGGTATTTCAAATGTGAGAATTTTTACGTATCACACAATGAATCTTCTCAATTAAGGCTCTGACCTTAGCTTGTTGGTTCATTTTCAATTATTCATTCGTGGTTATTTTCGTTCACAATTCAGTATTACGCTTTAGTTATCACTATGGACTACAGCGAAACGTATTACAGCATACCCGTAGAAACTATTCAACGGCATTGTCAACTGCACCAACGACGAGGACTTTCTATACAAGGACGTGCAACCATACTTAATGTATTGATATTATCAAATTATGGCATATTCTACGCGTTATGGGAGCCCCTGTCCACAAGTTTCATTCCAAGCTTCGCAGTATTATTATCAAGTTTATCTCCCATCAAATGTTTCCAAAAGTCTCTTACCAAACATTATGTCTTTCAAGAGCACAAGATGGGGTAGGTCTCTTAGACCCCATCACACAACAAAACGCTCTTCAGCTTCGATGGATTATCCCAATGTTAGATGAACCAACTATGTTTTCTGAACACACATTGTGTTTGATTCATCATATGGCTACTACCAGCAAATTCGCCCCTGACCATCGTCTTTTACTCCTTGATTACAATGCACGCAAACAACATGTACTACCAACCGCTTCACCAGTCAGCATTATTTACCGCACTATGGATCACCTATCACTCACCTATCCGTTCACATTCTCTATCACAATCGCTACCGCATTACAATTACCAGCTACCAGTATCTTTGATATTCATCCTGATCACCACCCTAAATCTCGACCTGGGTATTTTAAATTACAAGTCAAAGATCTTTTTACTTTTGACCCCCACTTACAACACTTACGTCTACTCAACATAACTAACCAGCCACCTCATCCAATTCTACTTAAACACTTCATCAAATATGTAACTGATTTTCGCATTTTTATACGACCATTTTTCGCTCCTCTTACTCACCCTAAGGATCATCCTGGTGGTGGCCATCGAGGTGCAATTATGAACATTGACTATTCACCTTTCTCCAACTTCCTACTCACACATAGCGCACTTTCTTCATACAAACCAAAAACATACCACACCTTTATACAACAACAACACAAGACCTCCAGTAACATCAGCTCCAGCCGATGGAACAACTTCTGGTCTATTAAAATGGAGCATGGCGCGCGGAACATATTATTTCGTCTCTTCCACTCAACCATTCCAACAGGGAATTTGCTCCACCGAATTAGCCCATCTTTTCTCACAACTCCACACTGCCGTATATGCCAGCATCCAACTGAGACGCTTCACCACTTCCTCATTTGGTACCCCAAAAAGAAACAAGCCTGGTTCCACACATGGCAAGAACTTTTCCACATCCGTCCTCCGCTTTACGCTATCCTTCAATCAATTACTAAAAATGCAAAAGTTCGACAACACATTCCTAGTAACACCTTTTTCTCTATTTGCTCATATATCCTATTATATATATGGCGTGCTCATTGGGCCATGGTGTTTGATGAAAACCCTTTTCTCCCTCAGCATGTTGCTACACAGGCCATCAATGCCATTCATATTCATATTCAACTATAACTTAACTCTTTTTTTCCTCTCTTCTTATTTTCTTTATTTTAAACTTCTCCATATATACGTAACGAAAAAAAAAAAAAAACTCTTTTACATTACAGCACTCCTTCCCGTTTGTTTCAATTATAACTTCTCTCTTGTACTATTGTCACTTGCAGCCGCAATAATATCACTTCTATCGAACATGTTATTGTATTAAATAAAATATCACGGAGTTCTAACCAACTCTCATACAAAAAAAAAATGTAAAGAGAAAATAGCAAATACAATGAAAGTGCCTCCTTGTGCTTAAAAAAAGAGACACTTCCATCAAGAAGTAATAGGGAAACAAATAAAAACAATCCTAGCATTAAAAAATAAAGCATTCAAGTAAACTTAATATTGATACTTTTTATTTGATTGTTGAAGTATGTGTGGTCAATTTAAATTTTCAACGGAGGAGATAAGAGAAGTTAGTATTTCTTGTATCAAGAAGAAACAAAAAGTAGGTGTTATTATTACTATTATAATAATTGGATGTTTTAAATATGATGACTCTGAGTATCAGCAGTGTCACTATATATAAATATATATATATATCTATATCTATATCTATATCTATATCTATATCTATATCTATATCTATATCTATATCTATATCTATATCTATATCTATATCTATATCTATATCTATAAACAGAAGGGTAGATCACGTTAGAAATCTTTTTGTTACCAAGAATAACTAACCTTCTTATTCTTTCAATATTGCCACAATCCCTTTATTATAAACCCAAAGAGAGAGAGGGCGACTTGAACCAATGATACATATGACAAATATACTTGACTAAAGCAAAAGGAGCATAGCAGCTGAAAGCAGCTGCTTTGTTGCTTGGATGATAAAAAGAAGGACAGTTCTTCAAGGTCCAGCATACCAACAAGAACGACAAGAAGAGAGTAAATCGATATAACAGAGAATGACCGATAGAACAAAAGGACGAACAAATCAGTCAATCAATCCATTATTATTTCCACCACATCACACGTACTTGTTATTAATCAATCCCTTGTACGTCCATTCACCTTATGGCCATTTCCTTTTTTTCTGTAATACTTACAAGAACATATATGTGCTCTCCAACACATGCCAATCACAACTTGAATTCTTTTCATAAGAGACATCCTTCTCAAAGCAACAACACTGGTCTATTTAAATATAAATGTCACCATAATGGGGAAAATTATTCAGAATCTTCATTCAACCGATCTTTTTTTTTTCATCCCTTTTCTATTGAATCCAATCATGTCAATCAAAAATAAATTTACATTTACCTACTATCTTCTTCCAAATAACTTGACACCATAAGGAACCTTGGTATTATAAAGAAGAGGACGCGTAGCAGCATTGACGATAACAACAAATATCATACACAAGAAAGACCACGTTCTTTATTACATGAATCGGATACATCGGCATGAAAAAAGATCCACCGCAACACAAAATGAAAAAAAAAATGAAACAGACTTAGAACTAGTAAGCAGTAGAAAAATTGACTCACAACATCCTTGGCCAAGAAGAAGAAATCTGGGTCAGTATGAGAAGAACAATAACCAAAATGAAAATCCGTATGGCAAAAAGGGAAAAGTTGATTCAATAGGATAGCAAAACGAGCGCCAGGACCAGATGGCCAATGGATGAATTGTTTTGTGTGTTAAAGGAGGAGAAGGTGATATGGCGATTGAGAAAAAAAAAGAATAAGTATAAAAAAGAGGAAGGGAAGAAATAAAAAAACATTCTACAAATCCTATAAGTGAAATATATTGACTACATTTTTTTCTTCTATCCTGATGATTATACTATCATACAGAAGATAATTCTTCTGCAAATGATATTAGAACGATTAAGAAAGAGAGATTTTTTTTTTGAAGAAGGAATAGATAATTATCCCTGACTCCGTTGATACTTTTTTTTTGCTGACTAAATTTTTATGCATACAAATGCCATGTGAAGAACCTTGCTACATTGATGAAGTTTTCATATGATTCTCATGTTAATGAACTTGCGTAAGTATTGTGTATATATTTATATACTGGGGGTATTTAAAGGTGTTTTTTATGTCTACTAATTCAACGCGTGTATGTATAGGTGCTTGAACCACGTTCTCTTACTCAAAAAAAATCAATTCTCTGGTATTCAAAAGGATATTATCGGCGAACGATTACTTCAGGAAACACACATGTATGTATTAGAGAACTATTGCTCCATGTTTAATATGTTTGACCCATCATTCATGGCATCTATTACCAATATTCTCAAAGTAAGTGGAGTCAATTATGGCTAATTGATACTAGAAGCAAGATCCTAGGTCTAATGTTTTTTTTTATATTTCCGTTTTGAATAGCCGTTGGAACAACCGTACTATAATCCTGACTTTATCATTTCTCAGTTGAACAAGGAAATATGTGATTATCAACCTAGAACGTTTCATTATAGAGCGATCTGAATGTTGTTAAACATGTACATGAAAAGGATATTATTGTATGGGTTACTTATTGCTGTGACAACGTGCACTAATCAATACTTCTCTATGAACCACACCAACAAGAATAACGTTTTCGATTTTGAAACGGTCAGAACGAGGTAAATTGTTACATACGAGATATATAGCGCCACATGAATAACCACTATCGAATGGTGCGAACCAATCAATATTCAATGTAAGCATCAATGACTGTGGTGTTTCTACGAAAGGTAAACCAGTGCTAGGATCAAGGAGGTCATACCAGATTAGAAGATTTCCCCAAGTTACGCATGAAGGAGCCATTGGGAGAACATGATATCATCCCACTGGTTATTGACTTAATTTTAAGACCATTACTGAGTTCTGGTGAGCGTCGATTACGATGGTACGTACATGTTTTTATCGCATTGCCTTTTTTTTTTTTTTTGTTCACCTTAAATTCTTGTGTTTTTAGTTACTTGACAACCTTTTATTGACGTGAACACTTATACATATCAGGCCAGAGATTAATACGGATGAACGTACATGTCGGACAAAAAGGGTGCAGCGTCCAGATTCGGTTTTAAACGATATCGACTCACTCGCATTTGGTTGCTCTCGCTTATTCGGCGAGGTGAAACCAGATGCAGCCACAGACCGTCTCAACGCCATTGATCTCCTGAGATTATCACGATTTGCCAAGGATGCCATTGATTTCTCACGAGCTAAGCAAATAATAACATTCCAAGCAGTTGGTAAGTTTAGGGATGAAATTGCTGAACAAGAGATAACAGGCACGATTTTTAGCACATCATTTATCAAAAGTCTGTTTTAACTGTATAATGTAGGTCCCCTAATCACATTCTATCTTTCTACGTTGATTGGTGACGGTACATACACCATGGCAGAACTCCACACGATCGAGCTACCAGCATGTATTAAAGAAATATCAAAAATCATTGAAAATATTAACCGATTCTATGACATTTATCTTAGGCTGGAAACCATGACGCTCATTGATTCGGATTTCTGGGAGCATAACCACCGTGAAACCAATGACACACCCTTTATGGACAAGATCATGGACAAATCTCAAAGAAAACGCTTTTGTATGGTACACTTTAACTGATGGAATGTTTAAGATATAATACAATTCCGGTTTCAATATGGAGATATCAGTATCATCAATTGGACCTTGATCTTATTTTATTTGCACCTTTATTCTTTTTTTATTTTCTCACCGTTCTTTTTTTTATACATCTAATGAGTGAGCTCCTTTCTTTATACATTTAATGAATGTGATTTTTTATAACCCTTTATCTTTTTAAACGACATACATTTGATTGCGTAGGAAATACTTTGTCATAACATTCAACTTTATTATACACAGTACGTAAAACATTTTTCATTTTATTTCATGATCCTTAATTCTATCTCTCCCTCATCATATTTTCGCTAAGAATATTTTTAAATACAAACAAAACAGCTTAATTCCACTATTATTAATAATTGTAGTAATAGGTTGATTTACTTTACAGCTTTGGCTCAGTCCATATTTTCTTCTCTAATAATCATGTATACTGCATACATCCATATTCATTGTCATCGTTTACTACTTTATTCTGAAATTGGAAGCGATTCAGGTATAGCATGTGAGCCAGCAGATCTATCATCTTTATTCCATACAATAAAGGATTTATTGTTGTTGTTATGGATTTATCACCAACTTTTTCACCCACAGCTTCTCACCATATACACGAAAAGAAACTTTTTTTTTATTGCGAAGATATCAAAGGACTAAATGCCAAAGTAAAATCCATTTAATGCCAAAAAAAAAAAAACTCTGACTGTGTCACAGAGTAATTCATACAATACCAAATTGAATTCTGATCACTCCAAAATGAAAGAAACTAAGTGCCAAGTAAAAAACATTGTCAGCCATTCTAATTATCATCATGCGCCAAGTTCAAATCCTCCCAGTCGCCAAATGGAAATTAGTGTCACGCCAGGTTGAAAAGCAAGGTGCGCCATTCATTAATAAAAATCCTGTATTAATAAACAAGGAACCTCATCTATTCTCACTTGATTAATCCTTTCAAGATAAACAAACAAACAAACAAAAAGTATTCTTTTATCGTATAATTTTTTCACGTGTAAAAGCTATATAAGTTTTGTAATTATATATTATAGTCAATAAAGTTTTAAATTATTTTGCGCCAAAGCATCTTTTACTGTTTCCATATAAGAAAACAGAAAACTCTTGGATTACATAATAAAACTCTTTTTTTTTTGTCGTCTAAAAGTATTAATATTCGCGTTTTCAAATTTTTTGAATTAAATTATCGGATCCCTCGTTTTTTTTTATTGCATTTTTATATCAAGCGCAAACAGGAATGATCAAGAACATGATTGAGCAAAGCAATGAAAGATGTGATGAATTAATGAAGATATTTTTATTATTGGGCCTTATTAACATAAAAATTGTGACATGTCACATATGTACTGATTTTACACTGTTAAAACATTTTCTATATCTTTCCAGTTCGGTATTTGGATAGATAAATAAACAGATATTCGGATGAACAGAACACATATAATGTGACGCAGACTATGCTCCCATTCACTCGGTACATATAACCATACTTATTCGGTTTTCTTATTCTTCATCAACTTTTTAATTTTTCAATCGTTCCAATACTTTTTATTTGAATTCGTATTAAAATTTGTTGCCACTACAATTGATCTCAAGTCTCAATACATACAACGGAAAATATTTTTTTGATTTTGTTAGATCACGTGCCCGCGTTTTTTGGGAAACGGCTAGGGGGTGTGGCATACAGCTTTTTACCAAGTAAGAATTTATTAGGTAGGTGAAAGAGAACAATAAATGATAATGAATTATTTTCCTGCCTTCATAGGATGACGTGTTTTTATTTCCCTGCTTACGAGCGCAGGGTTTTCATTTACTTTCTACTTTCTTTATCAGTCTTGAACAAGAATGTCTGACAAGGACACTGTGTATAACGGAGACGTAAAATAAAATTCAAAATTTTAACTGTATACCATTTGTATAACTCCATTTATATTTCAAATTCCTTTACCTTATTGAATTGTATAAAAATGTCCATTCGAATTCGTTTAGGTGACTTACTGTAATACTTTAAATTTGTAATACTTTTTACTGGTTCTTTTTTCTTCACATTTCTTAACACTTTGTTTTGTAAATTTGTAAAAACCTTTGAAAGCATTAATGACAATACCTAGGAATCGTCCGGACGAGGGGGATCTTTTTTTTTTTTCACAAAGTAAGTATTAAGTTATTAGAAACGTCCACGCTCTTTTCCAAAGAAAAGGTGCCCAAGTAAATTATAAATTCAAGGGAATTGCTACGGACACCCCAAAAACATACTATATTAAGTAATTTCATCTCTTACGGACACCCCACTTTTATATTTTTTAAAGGGCACACAACAAATTGATATAATCACATCGTATCCAACCATTTATACACTATCTATACAGCTATTATCGTTATACGACTTATAAATGTTTATGAAACTTATATTATCAGCTCGACTTTTTATAATAGCAATCAATATTTCTTATGGTTTCTTACTATATTCATTGTGTACACAAGTGGGAATTGTGGGCCTTATGAAAGCAAGACAAAAAAGGAATCATATATACTTTTAATGTTACATATGAGCGGTCAAACAAGCGCTATTGGTGTTGACAACGCTATTACTATAGTTTATATGGTCTAAGAACTTATTTGATAACTGTTTATTTGTGGGGTGTCCGTAAGCAAAATATGGGGTGTCCGTAGCAATTCCCTAAATTCAAACTTCATTGTATTTTGAATAACTTTTATTTCAAAGACAACAATGACACTTACTAGTATTGTTGTTACACTTCCTAGTATGGCTGAACCATTTAGCTTATCAAGCCCTTTTGATATAACACTTTGGTAAGTATAAGTTTATTAGTATGAGTTTATATATGCATATATTAAACATGATATATTGATACATCGCATCATAAATATATAATAGATGTTTACAAAGCCAAAGCTTTTTTCTTGTCGAAAAGGAACTCAGACCGCGTTCTTGTGGTGTACAACCACAAGAAGCAAAAAGATATTTGCCCCCTAAGAGCATCATTTGTAAAATGATCGAGTCTTATTGGGAACACTGGTTATTGAACTAGGGTATTGCACTAGTGAGAGAAACCCCGGGGCTGGGCAAGATGATTGCCCATATGTATGTAGTCCATGATCTCAATGTACTCGAAAAATTATACTCTGAAAATAAAGCTATAAAACAAAAGATTAGTTTTATTAGAAAAGAGTTAAAGGTAAGGAATGATGATGAAGGGAGGAAAGTCGGTACCTTGTATTACAATGGGTTGTATGTTGTTGACATATTTAAGCCACTCTAATATAAACAGTATCAAGACAAAAACAAAGCATTATCGACATTTTGGGATTAAGAAGTATCAAACTTCGAACGTATTGCGATCGAACGAAAAGCGAACGAGGTTATTTGTGTATCCGAATTTGGATCAATACCTTATGTCCTGAGGTTGACTACCAAGGTCCTCGCCCAACCAATGTCGGTCAACCCTGTTTTTTTGGCTGGGCCATGTATGTTACAAATTTCGTTCCGTGGTGGTGGATGGTGAGGCTGCTGCTGATAATTGGTTCGATCAGTGACGCAGTCAGGAATCTCTTTTCCTGTATCTTCTTTGGGTATTTTTTTAATGACAACGGTCATTAACTCTCTATTTATACTCAAACTCAAACTCAAACACTCACGCTCAATCTCTTTCTCTCTCGCTCGCTCGCCCACCCTCACTCACACTCGAACTCATTCAGGTCTATAAATATCCTGGTTGTACTTGACGTAAGAATATGTTGGCGTTAAAGAGAAACAAATTGTATGAGTGGAAAAAAAATATATATGCAGAGAAGATAAGTGAAGAATTATGTAACTCATCACTAGCAAATTGTTTTTTACTACTTCTATAGATGTAACCTGATGGGGCACAAATAAAGGTTGAAACTGTACCATATTAATCCAAGACATAACAAACAAATACCAATCATCCCCGTCAATATCAACCTTATCTTCCATCTATCATCAACACCAAATCAACGAGAATAATGGTAATAATAAATAATGTGATCATATAGCAAGAAATGTAATTATAAATAATTTCTTTCTTTATTTTTTTAAAAAACCTCATAGTATGCAGTGTTCTTCATGTGGCCTCCCACCACCTTTCCATCATAGTACTGACAACGCCAGGTGGATGGATTTGTCTACGGAGATCGGACGTAAAATGTTCCGATATTTCCCCCATTGTGTGGCCGTAAGTTGTAATTATAAATAACAGGAAGCTTTTGGTAAGTGAAAAAGAGAAATCAAGACCGACAATATATGTTTGAAGCCTAATGGATTTTCAGTGGGTACAATAATAAAAAACACGCAATCATTGTACATAATGATTTTAAAAAAGGCGAAAAAATTTGTGGTAGAAGAAGAAAAATAATGGTCTGAAGGTATACAAAGCAATATGATAGAAGCAAATTTAATTGGATCTTTTGGGTCTTACGTAACAGCAGATTTTGTCCTTTTTTTTTTGCTTCGTGCCGGATTATCATCCATATTAGATTTATCCGATGCTTCACCGAAATCACAAAGATAATTATTCACCAAAAATGAATGGACTTTGATACTCCAAAAAATAGGTTTCTCTTAGATTTGGTGAAGGGTCCGGACTGCCTTACGGACCCTATAACCATTGTATCCAAGGTAAGAACAATCTAGTCACACCATTTCCTGTTTCTGTGTATACATCCAGTAATAATCAATTTTGTTTCGTGTAGTCTTACCAAGGATCTCCTGAATTAAGGCTTAAATATATATACAAGTTATATGGTTCAAAGAAAATTGAGAAAAATAAAAGAAAATGGTTCATATTTTTTAACACTGGTACGTAGATACAAGTGGTTGGAAAGAATAAACAAGATACTGATGATTCAAAATTTTCTCATCCATTACTTTATTTTATCTTTCTAGCCTAGAACTCATTGACGACTACCAACATTTATTACAAAAATCTACAAATAAAATGTTATATACGGAACAGAATTTTTGAATTAGTCTTCAAGTCTGAACAAAAAAATAAGAATTAATTCGTAAGTTGCTATATGATATCATTTATCTTTGTTCTAAATCACCATTGAATCGATGTATTGATTTTTTTTATAAACATTTTACTTTTAATAGTGGTGAATTGGTTCCTTCTGCTAGTCTATCTCATAAATTTTTCTTTTGAGAAGTCTGGAGACAAAATTAAAACAACAGACAACTAGAAACATCTAATTAACAAGATCAATACCCAAATGGTACCAATGTTGTTGGGTTTAAAATAGATTACATTTTTGATTGTTGATGTAAATGGAAAAGGAGTACGACTTACAGGCTGGAGAAGTTGCAAAAGATGATGCTGATCCAAAGGTGATCGAAGATTTGGGTAAATTGATTAGAGAAGACAAGGATGATACTGATCCATTATATAAAACGTTGGGTTCGAGGATGTAAATGAGGATAAACTATCGTGACTACCTCGAATTTCTGGTAAGTTCTTTATTATTAAATTATATGAAGTGCAAAGCACATCAATAATTTACTTATATTGTAAAAATAGGTGCAAATTCGCAAATCTCATCTGGACATCTTGCAAGTGATGGGTTATATGTTGTATTACCAAAATATACTGTTGACAAATTTGAAGATTTACAGCATATTTACAGAATGCTTTTATCATTCAAAGTAAGGAAATTGAAACATTGATTTAAATAGCGTCAAGATTTTTTTTTTAGTAAAAAGCATGTATTTAAATAGTATTTTGAGCTTTTTGCTAAACATATCTTTTTCTTTTTCATTTTTAAATTGTATAGGAACAAACAGTTAGTGAGCTAATATAATGGTCGCTGTTGTAGCACGGCTAAAGTGAACTAATAATATAAATGTATTGCCTTATTCAACCCCCTCTTAACCCCCCCCCTACCCGAAGAGCCAGGTTCTTGGTAAATCTAGTACAAACGGGATTCAGGCTAAGAGGTGTGCAAAAAGCGGGGGTGCAAAAAGCGGGGTTGAGCTGTATATTTGTGTCACCAAAGGAAGAGTTACAATTTAAACTTCGATCTGGTGCTAAAAGAGAATTTTGAACCATAAAAACACATAACTCTATAATCACTTTCGAGATGAAATTTTTTTTAAAAAAAAAAAAACATTAAAAGAAAAGCATTATCTCTTATTAGTAGACATTTTTATACATTATAACAACAAAAGTTTATAATCGATGATTTCTAAATATAATAATAACAAATTATTATTATTGAATTTAAAAATAAAAATTATAAAAAGTTTACATAATACAAAGTAGAAAAGCGGGCGCGGGTATTTGAGCTGGGTAGGGTGAGAGGGAAAGAAAAAAAAATAGTATAATTGGGAGGGAGAGAGGCCTAGGTAAACATAATCTTTTTTGAAATGATATTACAAGATATTTTAGATGGATGATAACCATTCTCTATAAATAATAAAAGTGTACGTTATGACACGTATCCAAATTCCATATAAGAAAATTTATTAGTATAAAAGATATAAAATCATGCAATAAAATAGGGTCACGTGCATAACATATAAATATAATAGATCACAGGTACACACATACAAACATCAAAAAATAATCTCACCTGACAAGTCCAAATTGATCAGTAGCTACTGCAAAAGTAATAACACCTGCACTAAGTGCTACTGTTGTCCATAACATTGGATCATGTTTATAACTTTGTCGCATTTTATCCAATAATTGTTTTCCAAAAGATATATTTGAATTATTAGAAATCGTAGCGACTCGTTTTGGATCTATAGGTAATGGAGTTCTTTCATTTGCTGACATGGCTAATATATCTTGAGCTTTTTTTCGCATTGATTGAAGAAGTTGTTGCTTGTTGTCTTTTTCTTCATTATTATCATCAATGATTACCATTTTTAACCACATTTCCTTATATGTATTCACTGATGATTCTTGATCTAATCCAATACCACTTGATTGTTGTAATTCATAAGGAGGATATAATTTTTCCAATTCAATAGCTCGTTTAATCAATAGTTCAATATTGATATTTTTTGGTACTTTTGTTAATAATGTATGAATCATACTTGGATCTGGAGATTCTTTTAACACTAATTGTCTTCTTGATAAAACCAAAGCAGCAGCAACATATAATGGCATTAATGGATTAGATGATAAAAATAAATCAAATAATCTAACAATTTTTGAAATATCATCTATATCATGACTAAACCAAGTGATAATCCAACTAAGACAATAGAATGGTAATACTCCGGATCTAAAATAAATATGTAGTTTTTTTTTAATAAAAATTGCTTTAATAAGTGAATAAATATAGATTTGAAGCCATCAAAAAAAGTTTATTTGTTTCTCCCCCGCCTTACTCTGTCATATGAATATGTAATTTTGGATCTTCATGTTGAATAATAGTATCAATCATTGTAATTTCTCTTAAAATTGGATCTAATGAATCTAACATTGCATCTGTGTTGTAAAAAAAACACACACATGGTATAAAAGTTAAAGATTGAAAAAGTTACTGGATGATGGTGCTGGTAATGGATTTTCGTTATCGTTCATTGTGCAAATATGTTTTTTAAAAAAAGGATATCGAATCAAAAATAATGAAACATTTTCCATTAAAATACTTGCATCTTTTTCACCAAATAAAAGTAAAAATATCGATGCAATATCATGAAATCCCTAAAAATAAAATATTCACATGTCAATTATATATTATCATTATTATGTATATATATTTTTACCTGATAATAATGTAATTTTGGATGAGTTCGAAGTACATGAGTAATAACACTTGTTAATTGAGTTCTTAATTCTTGTTTTTTCTCATCAGGTATATCTAATTAAAACGAATATTACTATTAGTTCATGTAAATATATATATAATGTATATATATTACCTTGTGGATAAGTATTAAATGATCTTATAATATCCAATTCTACTTGATTTTCATCTTTATGTGTATCTGAATTGCATACAAATTAAAATAAATTATATTTTATGCTGTTGAAGGGATTTAAATAAAACCCAGTATGTTACCTAGTTCAGTATAAGCAGGAGAAGGTTTTTCGGGTAATTGATCACAATAAAGTAATAAAGGCCTAATATCATATTATATATTGTTAAGTCAAGTAATGAAAAAAAAGAACATCATAAATAAAAAAAAAAAAAGTCAATTGTTTAGAAAAAAAGGTACCATATTTTACGTCTCAAGTCGTTATTTACAAAACCACCAGGAGATCTACCCATGGCTCGAAGTGCTGTTATATTACGAACTTTCCATTCCCCATTAACAGCTGTAGTTTTCGAGTGATTATCATTTTTCTTTGAAATATTATTATTATTATTATTATTAGAACGTCTTATTCTTTTTCGTTGTCGAGGCATTTTGATTTAAAAAAAACGCGAGAAAGTGAAAAGAAAAAGAGAGAGACCTCTTTAATATTTTTTATGTTTCGAGTCACGAACAAAAAAAAAACGAAACTTGTTTATAATAATCAATCGCCTGCATTATATTTTTGCCACGTGTTTTCTCTTTTTTTTTTTTATTATTTTTGATAAAGGGGAGGTAAAGTGAGTTGTGTTTTTTACAGCTCATAAATGTCACATAAACCATGTATACATCTTTTATAATACTTTCTATAGTATTATTCGTAAATAATAATCTTTCAGTATGGGCCAAAGAACAGTTTAATGAAGATTTAACATTGAGATCACTTTCAGATGGAAAATTATTGGCTCATTTTAATTTTACTACTCATGTTGATGTTATTAATCCAGTACCTGGTGCTTCACGTAAATTATCTATTTTTTTTTACTATTATGTCATTTAATACCTTTGACCCAAAATTGTAGAAAGAAGGAAAGGAAACGTTTTTTATTTAATTAATTCTTTTGTTTTTTAGTACATCATTATGGGTTATTTCCAAAAGTTATTGGTCAAGTACTTCAAGAATATCAAGTACGCGAAATGCATTTGACGTTTACTCAAGGACGCTGGAAATATGATGAATGGGGTTATCCACCAGAACAATCGACAGGAACAGGTGTTGAATTATGGGCATGGATGGAAAATTCTACTCGGTAAAATAAATTATTATTATATAATGGTATAATTATAAAAGTGAAACTGACAAGTTCCCTTTTTTTGTTAGTGTGGATAATCAATGGAAATCACTTACAAATACATTATCTGGATTATTTTGTGCATCATTAAATTTCATTGATGAAACAATTACTACTGAACCAACATTATCATTTCAATCATCATCATCATCATCATTTGAAAAAAACAATAATATTTTATTACGTTATGGTTCCTTACCTCATGAAAGTGTATGTACTGAAAATTTAACACCATGGATTAAATTGTTGCCATGTAAAGCAAAAGTAAGTTGTAATCTATTTTGTTACCATGGATACTTGAAAAAAATCAACTATATGCTTGTTGGGGAAGAAGTTGTAGTGAGGAAATGAATTTTTATATACGGTGGAGACTTTTACAAAATAAAATAAAAACACTAATATTATAAATAAAAGTCTGGTATTGCAGAATTATTAAATGCTCATAAAATATATAATTCAAATTTTCATTCAATGTCAATTCATGCAAAATCAATTTGTGCAGTAAGTTTTTTTTTGGGGGGGTTGAAGAAAGGGGCCGAAAAAAATAAGACATTGAAAAAAAAACTTGATAATTTTTTTTTAGAATGATGATTGTACACGAAGAATTATGGAATTAAAACAAACTGAAACATCAGTTTTGGATCCAGTAAGGGAAACAAGTCGTCGAGGTATACATACATATATAGATTTTTCATAGATACATTATTTATTTATTTTTAAAAAAAAAGAAAATCCTAATAGTATTATAATTTATAGATTGGTCATTAAAAGAAGTATTTGATAGAGTTTTACATGGAGCATGTCCTGTTGCAGATAATAGTCGTGTACATATTATTCAAGATGATTCAAATGCTAAATTAAGTCCAGAATTAAATAATCCATTGAAAGGATATGATCTTAAAGAAGGTAATTTATAAGGAAGATGGATGGGGAAATTTTCAAACAAAGCGGTAAAACGTTTTTTATTTATTCCCCGGATTTAATAAATCCGGAACATTTTTTTTTTAAAAAAAAAGTTCACGATGAATTAGATATCCGAATGACGTGGAGTGAAAATAGTTTCCATTATCGTAAGTTGAAATAAGGAGAGAGGGCGTCATAGCGTTGTTTAGTTTAGCGTAATTTGTGAACTGAGATCACATGAGTGGGGAACTCACGTCATATTTATCAATGCCTAATTTTTATTTATATAGCATTAGAACCAGCGTATCCAATTATTTCTGCTAATCGATATTTTACTGGATATGGACAAGAAAGAGGTGGATTAGAAATTACAATTCATAATCGAAATGACAAAGCACTACCTGTCATTTATTATGATTCAATTCCATGGTATCTTAAATTATATTTACACACACTTCAAGTTATTGTTATTGATGAAAAGACTGGTCAACAACAATTAAAAGAAAAAGGAGATATTATTCGAGATATGTATTACCAACCTGCTATTGATCGATCTCGACCTACTATGCTTGAATGTCAATTATTATTACCAGCTAAATCTATCGTCACTTTATCATTGGATTTTGATAAAGTATTTTTAAAATATACTGAGCATCGACCTGATGCGAATCGTGGTTTTGATATAGGGTAAATTTTTTTTTTTAAAAAAACAACTTGAATTCATTCTCTGATCCCCCCCTTCAAAAAAACATAATTTTCTTTCTTTCTTTAGATCGGCCGTATTAACTGCACAACTACCTAATGAAAAGTAAGTTTTTTTAACCAACTATTTCTTTGGTGCATATAAGTAACAAAATTTTATTATCATTATTATTATAGTCATACGATTCGGGTTTATACGGATACACTTCTTGTGAGTTTACCCACCCCAGATTTTAGTATGCCATATAATGTCATTACATTAACATGTACAGTAATTGCATTGTTCTTTGGTTCAGTTTTTAATTTATTAACAAGATCTTTTCAAATTATTAAAGAAGAAAAAGAAGTTAAATAAAGATAATGAAAGAGAATGTTTTTTTTATTTTTTTTATTTTTTTTTACCCATTTTCCCAGTTTTCTCGGAAACAGACGGCGGAGTCAATTTTTCACATGGTTTCTTTGATTTTATTTATGGAAAACATCAACTGCAACTTTATCAATAAATGCGGGGTTAATTGTTGATTTCTTTTTAACCTTTGTCATACAAACTTTTTTTTTCCTGTTCTTCTTCTTTTGCTCATTCGTTTTTTTCTTTTTAATTTTATTTTTTGTTTTTGTTTTCATTTTTTTCTTTCTTTGCTTTTTGCTTATTCTTTATTGTTTGTAAATATAAAAAATAATAATTACATGTTAATATATTACAATGTTTCAAATAACACCTCAATTATTCGATAAAATCAAACATTTCGCGCGATTTCCACAAACGGGTGTTTCACTTCGACAAATGGTCATGTTTGGTAAATAATTTTACTTTTATTTTGTATATTCTTTTTTTTTCTCGGGAACCAAGAAGAAGAGAAGTATAAAGTATTAATAATGTTCCTTTATTTAGGTCAAAAGCCATCTGCAGGAACCTTATTCAAAGCAAGTCAATTTTTACATGGTAAAGTTTTTTTATTTGTTTTCTTATTTTTAAAAGAATAGATCAAAAAAAAAACAAGTATTTTTTTTAATTATATATGATGAACTAAATAAAAAAAATAAACCAAAATGAATTTATATTATAGAGGAATTACCTATACGACTCGCACATCGTGTAAAAGAATTACATGAATTACCTTATGGTTTAGGTGAAATGCCTTCTATATTAAAAGTAAAAGATTGGTATGCTCATTCATTTAGGGTAAGTTTAATATATAACATATAGAAATTGGAGAGAGGGAGGGAATGGAGAGCTTAGTAATATGATGATATCGCTAGTGTGGGATAATATGATGAATTTAGAATGTGATGAACGTGTTGTTATAGAAATGGATTTACCTGGTGATAAAATAGAGTGGAGTAAAAAAAAAAATTAAAAAAAGATATATAAATTAATAGGATTTAATTGAATTACCACATCCACAACTTTCAAGTGAAATCAAAGAAAGTTTAAAACGTGCTCAAAAAAATGATCCAAGAGCACTTCCTCCAAGTGTACCTAACCCATCTATTCGACCGAGAAAACCTGTTAATAATTCAATATATCCTTCTGTTCCTATCGGACACCGGTAAGAATGTTTTTATTTATTTTTATTTTTGGAATGTGTAAATAAGAGAAACTTACATTTTTCCTCTTTATATAGTTATTATAACAATATTGATGAGTTAGCATGTACTCCTGAAATGACAACATATACCGACACCTTTGTAAAAACAATTGAGAATATCAAACGAAGACATGATCCTGTTGTTACAACAGTAGCTCAAGGCATTTTGGAATATAAGGAAAAACGTAACGCTAATTTAATTGATACTGATGTACAACAATTTTTGGATCGTTTTTATATGTCACGTATTGGAATTCGTATGCTTATTGGTAAAATTTATTTTATTTTATTTGTTGAGGGTGGATACTCGAAAAAAAAAAGGATAAATAAAAGGAACTTTATAAACGATGGATATACAAGACTCATTCTAATATAAAGTATAAACGTTATTATTATTTTTAGGTCAACATTCTGCATTATACCGTTTACCATCACGAAAAGATTATGTGGGTGTTATTTGTACTAAAACTAAAGTACAAGAGATTGCACAAGATGCTATTGCCAATGCAAGATTTATATGTGAAGAATATTATGGATTATTTAAAGCACCTGAAGTACAAATGTTTTGTCCTGGTGATATTGAATTTATGTATGTTCCATCTCATTTAAATCATATGTTATTTGAATTACTTAAGAATTCATTACGTGCTGTCGTGGAACGATTCGGTATGGATTATGAAGATAATTATCCTCCTGTTAAACTTATTATTGCTCACGGAAAAGAGGTAAAAAAAATTATATTTTATTATTTATTATTACTATGTATATTGAAGGTTAAAATTATTATGATTATTATGAATAGGATATTACTATAAAGATTTCGGATGAAGGTGGTGGTATACCACGCTCAGGTATTCCACTTGTATGGACATATATGTATACTACAGCAGAAGCACAAGAATTGGAACCAGAATATAGTCGATCTGATTTTAGAGCTCCTATGGCTGGATTTGGTTATGGTTTACCCATTTCACGTTTGGTAAGTGTCATTATAATGTGTTGATTTAGTAGTAAAATAAATACTTATTTCAATTAAATTATATATTTATAGTATGCAAGATATTTTGGTGGTGATTTAAAATTAATATCAATGGAAGGGTAAGTAAAAAATGTCTTTTTGATTATAAGGAGAAAAAAATGGGTATTTTTTTTATAACTAATTCTTTATTTCTTTTATATGATAGATACGGAACGGATGTATACTTACACCTTAACAGATTATCTAATTCTGATGAACCTCTCATGTAAAATAATCGTTTCAATTTTTTTTTTTATCAGTTTATAATTTAGTCTTTTTTTTTATTATTATGAACTTTTAAAAAGAAGAAAAATATTCTCCATATAATGTTTTTTTTTGTAATTCTTTCTTTCTTTTTATTATTATTGTTTTGTTCATATTATTAAAAATTAAAAAAAAAGACATTTTTAAAAGATAAAAAGAAATTGGGATACATTTGGTTTATATTTTTTTTTATTATTATTTCGTTTTACGTAGATATGATTTGGTTGATCCATTACCTTTAGTACCTGGTTCCATACTCCTAAACCAATTACCGGTTTTAGAGCCCCGTTCTGAGACTGGATTTACTAGGTTGCTGGCCAACCTTAAAAACTACTTTGCATAATTGTTTTTTAAGAATATAATTTCATAGAAAGAAAGAAAAAAGCGGTGTTTTTAAGATACATAAAAAACTTCCAACCATCAGCTATCCTTGGGACCCACTCAACAACAACATCATCACTACTATCAGCAAAACAAAAAACATTGTATATAATTTATTTATTATTTATTAGAATTTTCCACTTTTTTTTATAGAAAGTTTTCATTTTATAGAATTAGACATCTTTTCTCCTCCCTTCAAAAAAAAAAGTTATTATTGTTATTATTATTATTTGTACTTCTTAAAAAATTAAAATAAAATTTCATGATCTATAGACCAAAAATAAAAAAATTCTCATTACAAAGTATAAACACCATACGTACTGATTAATTTCCTTTCTCAGTATTGATAAAGTGTTCTATCTTGTATTAGTGTGTTAGATAATAGTGAATAAAGTTATAACCCATCAAATCTTGATCCACATGTAACACTAACAATATGTCTTCTTCTTTAGCATCTTAATTTGCTAATGAAAAGTATTTGAGCTAAGAGAATCTAAAAAAAAGGACCTATTGGATTCAGAACAGTACGTAGACAAACAAATAGATAGAAATAGGTGTCAGTGGCACTAAAACTGTTCAGTGGTGTTTGATAGTAAGTAATACTTTATTTATCTCTACAATATAAATTTTGTTGCAAGTTATTTGCAAGATTAACAAGAAACGCATTTTTTTTTCATTTATACAATCTATCAAACTCTTTCTGTTAATATAAATAACAAGTTGTTTATTAAAATTATAATGACTATAGCAAAAAAAAAGAGAGAATATTACGAAATAAATAAAGAATAGGTTTAATTTAACTAAAAGATAAGCAAATATTTTAATTTGGAACAGGGCAATAGTAGTTTAATGGTGTTGGACGTTGATATTTGGCTTTAAATTAATTAACATCCACCACCTCCTCCGTCTCCGCCTCCTCCACCTCCATCTCCTCCTCCACCTCCATCTCCTCCTCCACCTCCATCTCCTCCTCCACCTCCATCTCCTCCTCCACCTCCATCTCCTCCCCCTCCTCCATCGCCTCCCCCTCCTCCATCGCCTCCTCCTCCTCCATCGCCTCCTCCTCCTCCATCGCCTCCTCCTCCTCCATCACCTCCTCCATCATCACCGCCTCCGTCGCCACCACCACCGCCACCAAAATTGCTTATTGCACAAACGTCGAAGGATGACAAGCCACTGCCATCATTTGTAATAGCCATAGATTGTGTTGTTGTGCGATAGCCACTATAGCCTTTACGATAAGGATAGGATATGTGTGGTAAAAATGTAGCACCTGTAAAGTTACCAGATGGAACTGTTTTGAATTGGCATTCATTTTCAGAATACCAGTCAACACCATCCGTTGTCCAACCCCATTGCTTATGTTTTTTGGAATACTTGCGTCGCATCATACCATAGAGACTAAATTGTGGAACCCACCATTCATATTTCTTCTCTTCTCTTTTTAAAGATTTTATAAGTTGTAGGTCGCCATACGATTTGCCAAGAAAGTATTGAGGATTCCGTTTATGATAAACAACAATCGTACTTTCACGAGGTATACGGCCATACCCTGTAATATATCATTAGCGTTAGTATATAGTAATATTAATATATCCCATGTCATTTTCTTCATTTATATATATATATTTACATCGGCTTGTTAATGGTATATGGTCTTCATTATTCCAGTGCCCATATGTCTTTCCATCTATAAAATATATAGAAAATTCTTGTCGTGTAAGTATTCTTTTTTTCTGTGTATCAATAATACTGAAATTTAACAATGCCATTCAAATGAGTAATAACTATTACCAATTCTAGTAAAGAATTATATAAGTAGTTTGATATTATGTACGGAGAATGTTAGTGAATAGGCAGTGTTATATAAATGTTTTTTTTTCAGTTAGAAGTTGTATACAATAATAAAGTTAAATATACCTTTTAACAAACTCTACTGTTTCTTTGCGAACAATTCCATCTAGGATTGTTCTACTCAAAAGTATTAATAATATATTTAGTTATAAGTGGTAGCTTTTAGTTAATTTACCCAATTACGTACATATTTTTTTATACATACCCTATATATCCATAATTAGTATGAGAAATATTTGAGAAAATTTCTTTACGAACTTGATCTGCTACTGTTTCTGAAAAAGTGAAGTTTGGCTTGACATTTCTGTCAACAATAATGGGTAACAGCGATTGTGTTTGTTTTTGCATATGGATGCTCTTGCCATTCTTACTAGAGCCATTCTGATTCTCAGAAATAAAGATAGTATTTATCTCAACAGTTGGCGTACCATGATAACTGATATCTTCAAGTCTGAATATGAAATAATGATTATAGTTGAAAAGAAAAAAAATCAGTGACGAAAAAAACGAGAATAAATTGGATTTTTTTTTTTTTGCTTCAATGCTCTGCTACTTACGATGCTTTTAACATTCTTTCTCTCACATTACGGCTAAGACATTTTTCGCTTAGTCCTCTTGGTTGATAATGATTTGCAGTCTTAAAGGCAGCCTGCCCAGATAGTATTCGATGCGCAAATCCTTTTATTCTGGTAAAATCATTTTGCACAAATGATGATGGTAAGTGTTGCCAGGCATTTTTCGTTATAGCAAAAGATTTTTCCAACTGAGAAGATAGGACTGTAGTATTGTGATTAGGAACTCGACCTAGTTGAGTGTATGTCCATATGTCATAATATAAAGGATGTAGCATATGTACACGCCAAGCCATATCTACAGATGCATTTTGTAATTATTATTATTATTTTTGTCTAATAGATATCATTTCTTTAAAATCTTTTTGTTTATATTTTTAATGTACTCCGTTTTTTTTTTCTCTTCTCTTTGGTTTTATATTTTACCAATACGCCATGTTGGTAGAATTGCATTTTGTTCTTCTGTGCTCTTTTGAGATTTCAATAAAAGTAGAAAGTCGTGGTACTCTTTGATAGCTCGGTTAAAATTGGATAGTTTTGAACTTTTCCATCTTGGTCCAATTTTAGTAACCATGGTATGAATAAACTCGCGTTGATTATACATTGCTTGAACAAGGTCCAACGATAACCCCATTGGATTATTTTCATAGGTAGATTCCACAATCTTGGAAAATTCTATATTTTAACATAATTAATTAGTACCTACACGTCCTTTTTTGCAGGAGAGGGTTTCTTAATGGTTTTTGTTTTAAATATAATTGAAACTAAACTAAATAGTTATTATTACTAATGTATGAGCTTTGTCACTATACCTTTGCCGTAGTCTTGATCTTCAGAAGCTTCAGCTACATTCTGTTTCTGGCTGTTTTCAGAGTGAGTGATACAATTTAACACAGCATTCATATCCTTGCTTCCATAAAATACATCTTTCGATTTATTAATTCGTGTATGGATTCTTGTTTGAATAGATTTTTCTTCAGAAATTGTGTCTGAATTTTTCCACGTCCCTTGACTATCCAATTTTGTTCCTCTAATATAAGAGATATATTAGACAACAAAGGCTAAATAGTTTATATTGTGTTGCTTTTACTAACGAGATGTATTATGTTCAAAAGGTACAATACTTCACTTAATATTATATGGTAACGATGACAATACATTAGCAACTGCTAATGAATCAATTGTGTTGTCAGGATATTTGCAAGTGAAACCAGGACACTTTAAAACAACAGTAGGATCCGTTCGAAATAATGCATAGTCAGACCTGGTGTTATATGTCATTTTTTATTAAATAAAATAAAATCGTCATTAATAGCTGTTAAATTCCTTGTCTTTAACATTTTAAGTTATACTTTAAATTTACCAATTTTCAAAATATATCTTTGATGCACAAGAAGCACATTGAATATAAAGTGCACGTCGTTCATGTGTTCTGCCTTCCAGTGTATCATTTTTGGACTTTAATGGGGAAGGCTGATGATCAGCCGGAATATTGTTAAGTGACATTCGCTCCAGTTCATCTTTTGAAAGTATGTATGGATAAACGAAAAGAGTGTAAGGTGTCCCATAATGAAAGTGTGGAAATGGCTGAGGATTCATTCTTTGTTCATGCTTTATATTTTTTTTTAATTACGTACGTATGCAAATAGTATTATTATTTGATCATTATTAATATTAATGAAAAAAAAGTAGTTATTCTTTGTCAACAAATAAATAATTTTACCATTGCTCTTAAAGGAAAGGAATTGTGCCATAATAACTCGCTATGAGAATTAGAATACATATCATCTTTGTATTGGTAAGGAGCCATTAAATGTGCGTGCCATGCATATGCAATATCTTTCGACAAAGATATATAAATAAAAAGGTTAATTGATAATCATTCAATAAGATACTTGTACTTTATTTTTTACATTACCTAACGGTACTGGTAAAGTACCAATGAAATCTTTTGAAGGGTTTTTATATCCAATCGTACGAATAAACTCCAAATATCGTCTTTCAGCTGCAATAATATAAAGTTTGAAAAGTTCTGGACCTAAAGATTGTTCGATATTATAGAAGCTTTCAAGGAGGGACATATAGTAATAACAATATTCCACATGAACACAGCTATCTAAAAAATGTTCATTGTTTCTCATTTTCTCAAGAGTTTTGTAACTTAGTTTTTCGGCATAGTTGTTCCAAGGTGAAGTCATTGTTTTTGTTAAAAAAAAAGTAGAGATAAAAAAAATAACAATAAAAAGAAATAGAAAATATTCTTTAAATATATTTATTTTACAAAAAAAAAAGTGGAGAAGGGAAGTTTTTGCTTGAATTTGTTAGACACAGCCTTAATTGTGTAACTTCAAAAAAAAAAAACTGGTAGTATTACAAGACTTCACTTTGGTTTTACACCTAAAATCGTAATCTGCTGAGTCAAATACTTACCTAGAATTTAAAAAAAAAACTCCAACTTTATTGTCTTTCGTTTTGATGGTTATTAAAAAAATTGCGTAGTATAGTAAATTTGTCACAGGTGATCAAAATAGTGTAGTAAAAAATATGTTACATAATCAACCGAAAGAGCTGTTGATAAGCTTGGTTCTTGTTACTGTTGCAAGCGACGTCTTAGGATATTAAGTAAACATAAAAAAATATACATTTTGATAGGATTAATTTATATTCTTAATAGCCACTGAGCTTTATAAATGTAAGAGTGATTCCTTCTTCGATATTACCAATAGGTTTGAAAAAAAGGACAGTTTGATCAGGGTGGAAAGGAGAGAAAGTCTAAGCAAGAATTTGGTGGATACATTAAAAAAAATTATGCAAGGTAGTTTACGATTTTTAATTGTTTTTGCCGCGCTTTTCGTATGTTTGCTGCTCAATAAACAGTATAATATATAATGTATTTTGGTGATATGCAAAAAAAAAAAAAATAGCTCGCTGAGCAACAAAATAAACAATATTGCTCTACTAAACAACAAAACCGATTATATGATGCGTTTTAAGAACTTAATTGCAGATATGTACCATTTTTTGAACGAAACTTTGCTTTGTAGTTTGCGTTCCTTTTTTTTTTTCTGCTATGAATTACTAATAATATACGTAAGTAGCTTTATTTTATTTTTAGCATCGCATCAATAAAACTTTTTTCCTTAAGCTATCACTTATACAAAACTTTTTTTATTATAGGAACACAGATACATTGAATTCTTGATATACTTTTTTTTTATCATAGAATTCCATTGAAAAAAATCGTGGTCAAATATTAATCACGTCATTAACAAAGATTCTATTGCTGTAAGACTTAGCAAGTTGAATGATGATCGCATTAATAAAGAGTACATATCAGGACATATATTTTCTGTAAAGACTGACAAGCTTGAATTCATACGTAAGTATGTATGTATTCACTGATATTTTGAGATTTTTGGTTTGAAGAGAAAAAAATGATTATAAAAGTTCGTTAACAGGACTGTTGGTTTGTATATTATATACAAAGTAAAAAATATAAATTATTATGTATATTGCTATGAATCATATTCCTTTTTAATTTTTTTAGGTAGTAGTAGCTGAAATTCTTCTGGCACGGCCAAAGTGAATGAGGCAGTGGAAACCAATGAAAAAAAAAGACTATGACATCTCACTGAGATTTAAACAGGTAGTATAAAGCTATAAAGAATAAGAGAGACATTTCTTTTCTTTTCTTTTTCTCTCTCCTAGAAAATTCTCATTTGTACATTAACTCACTGAAAGCATTATCTAATGGAGAGTTCATGACTGCGTGTTGAGATGAAAATTCAGCTGATGTTAGTAATATCAAGAACATTGTCTACAACCAAACGATTAATAAGAAATCTACCATTAGTCGAACTACTGCCATTGAATCCAGCGCTGTGCAATCGAGTTATTATTTGAAGTGATAAGTACGTCTTCAAAAATGTTAAATGTAGTTGCAACATAATTTAGTGTTAACAGATCCAAATTTTATTATAGCACTACAAACATTTACAGATAGCAGCAGCAGAAGCAGCAATAATATTCTCGTTAAATGCAGCTGTAAAAAAAATGGAGGACTTGTACCATTTGCGACACCATTGAGTGTAAAGCAAAATGGATCTCGAACAATAATATTTAATTATTTCAACACTATAATTGCTCAAATATTACAGATACAGTACGTAATATTATTTTTCAAATAGTTATAAGTTTCAATCTATATATAACATATAATTATCATTTTACAATAGAATAATCTCCCTTTTGACACATGGTGAAGATTCACTTGTTGAAATGTTTGTCGAAAATAAAATAAAATAAAAGATAAGATTTATTATTCTGCGGCTAAACCGCCCATATTTATACATACTTAAGTGGTCACATGACCACCCAAGGATCGATTCCAAATCACGAAATCACGTGAACCTTTTCTACCACACTTTCGCTTCATACTTGTTATCCGGCATAAAGCAATATTAAATTTTATATTAGAAAGCTCACTTTCAAAACTTGAGTTCATTTTCAAGCTTCCAAAGCTCCATTCTACCTTCTATTACCTCGCAATCTTATTACTAGGACGACGCACTCGCTTTCCTGCTGATTTGAATGTTGAAGGTAAAAAATAAAAGGTTGGCTTTTCGCGTGCCGTATTATTAATACATGTAACTTTTTTTGTGTGTAGATTTTTGGAATTTATCTTCACTAGAGTGGAAGAATATCACCATGTATGATTTCAAATACGTCGTACAATACCTGAAAAACTCTAAAGCAGACGTACACTTGGCGTGTTCAGATGTCATTACCAAAATGTAAAAAAAAAAAAAAAAATGAAAGAAACGTCAAACAAGTTTCAGGTTCTTGAATCTTGTAAAAAAGAATTGAAGCCATGTTTATATTATTTTGTATTATTACTTTTGGTAGTCATCGTAATACTTATCAATTGATTAACAAATATAAACTATATTTGAATAAAGAACAGGAAGCCTCGAAAGACCATACTAACAAATGTTTTTGGGACACACAGGCAGTGAAATTGTCAAAAACTGGGGTCACTGAAGTATGGATTTACCAGTTTAGCAATAAGTCTCTGTGGTTAAATATATTTCTGGTTCTAATCTTTATCTTTTATATTGTTTTAGGAAAGTATAGCGGTCCCTGTCTCGCTTTGCTCAACTGAATGAGCCACTTCGCTTCGCTTCGTGTCATTCAACGGGTTTACGTCGCAAGGGGGTTCCCGCCTTGACCCCCAAACCCTCGGTCGACTATACATTCAAAGCTGGATTCGAGAGTATGATACAAAAATATCATATTATGGAAAGCTACCTTGTGTAAGATGTCAAAAATGGTATTTATTTGGTGTTGTAATATTGGATTTTTCTTTTTTGGATTTTATAAAATCTAAACTTTTTAGTAGTGTAGATTCGCGTTTGCCTGCCTAGTTTCGCTTCGGGTCATTCAACGGAGATCACGTCGCACTTCAATAGTAGTATATATTTACAATGAGGAGCAAGAAACTGGGTTGCATGCCTTGAGAGCATTTAATAATAGAAGAAACACAATGAGAAATAACGAGTGTGATAGCAGTGGATCAGAAGAAAAAAATTGGAGCTGACCAAGATAACTTGAGCCAAAGCGAAAATACCCATAATTCTTCTCCACCAAGAAAGAAGCGGCACATTGATTATGGTGATTGCTTTGAAGCCGCATTTCAAGAATTTCAAGTGAAATCGTTAGCTCTTGCTGCTACTGATTTGGGCCTATGTGTAGAATCACATTTGTATGAACTTCTGTAAGTAGCTTTATATATTTCGATACGTATCAAAAATCTCATTGGACTTACTAACATCATATATATAAATATGTAACGCCTTAAATAACATAATGCTTCTTAAACAAGACAAGTATTCAACAACAGTCCGAGAACATTTTAGAAAGTATGGTGATGTATTGGACCAGGTATATCAAATAGTGATAACCAAGATTAAGAGATCAGATCACAAAACGTTTTTCAGAGAATTGATGGCTCAAGTGCAAGATATCATCTATGTTAGTATGGATAACATGTTCGCAGTAGTGATAATTTATGTTCAGCCCATTTACAAGTTGCTAATTATTTTGTTTATTAATTAAAAAGAATACTGTATAGAGGTTAAAAAAGGTGCTCGTTGGGAATGCTCAAGAAAATTGATCGAATTGACGAAAGGCAGATCTGACCCGGAAACAGCAGTTTTATTTGGGTTATCTTCTCTGTGAGTATTCATATTCCGTCCCAGACATATCATATAATACTTATGCTTATATTATCCATGATAGTGTATTAAAACTGCCATTAAAAACTATGTTGGATAAAACTGTTATCGGCGAAACTGAGTTATGGAGTCAATACTATGATCTAATGCTGTCCGCTTTGTTATCCAATCCCGAGAATTTTTTTTATTAAGATGGTAGGATAGTTTTAGCTTACTCTTTCTGTGAATTTGATTTGATCCTGACATTAGTTATTTATTGATTCTATAGGGCAAATGTTCTTCCAAGTGAAGGAAGTGTTAGTGATCGGGTACAAGTGAGACCTGATGCTATCGTATGTGAAATTGACCAATTAAGTTGGGGCACATCCGTTGCTTTTGGTGAAGCTAAGCTTTCTGAACCAACTAATAATATCAATTCGTCGGGCCGAGACCTAATGCGTTTGGCAATACTTGGCGCGAAACTCGGCTTTATATTTAATCAGTATTACACAAATATCCAGATGTTTTTTTTCCTCATAATTGTTACACTAGCCATCGCGAACCTCGCGAACCTCGCGGATCTCGCGAAAATTTCCCATGGTGTTAACGTTGTCGTGCAAGGAAGAAGTTTGTTGTGACTGGGTGTAAGAATATACTGGGCTACTCAGGTCTTATGAATCCTGATGATACCTGTTGGTATTACTCTTGGAAACATTCGTGATGTTTAACGTAAACAAAAAAAAAATAAAAGAAGAGAGAGTAAGTACAGAAGAAAAAAAGACCAGCTTTCGAATAAATTTCTTTCTCTTCTATTATTATCTATTATTATCATTTATATTTGTTCATAGACTTAGACAATATTTCTTTTATCATTTCATAATTAATTCTCAGTAGTATAATGTTTCGATTTTAAATAAAGAAAGAATTAACCCACAGCAAGGTCAGCCGAGGTCCCTGACAAGGATGTGTAATGGAGGAAAAATACAATCATTATTATATTCAAAGAGATCGTATTTATAGATTTTTAAACAATTCTTAATTTAGTAGGCGACCCAACCTATTTACAACAAATATGATAATAAAAATTGGTATGGCAGTAAAAAATAAAGCTTATAATAGAAGTATATAGCATATTGTGAATATAAAATTCAACATAAGTGATAAAAATTATAACATAAAATAACAAGTCAAGTCATTATAACATGTAATAGCAGGGATAATTATAGCATGAAATAAAAGGGCAATCTTTTTTATACTAACACGAATTAACAAAACTTCAACAAGAAGTAACAAGAATTTTTTTTTGAAGTGTGAGATAATAATGGCTTTAACAAGAAATAATGAGTTCTACAGAAAGTAACAACATATTTTACATGAGATAATAAGTTTAACAAGAAATACGTACCAAGAATACGTATAGCGGCTATAAACATGATTCTATGTTCCCATAGTGATTGAATTACAGAATGTAGTTTCAGCATTATTTACCTTGTACCATACTTACTCTCTTTTTATCATAGAATTCTATTAAAAAATCTTAGCCAAAGTTTAACCATGTCAGTTACAAAGATTCTACTGCTATAAGACTTAGCAAGTTGGACGATGATCGCATTAATTATAAAGATTAGGTACAGTAGTATTAGGACATATATTTTCTGTAAAGAATGTCAAGCTTGAATTAATATGTAAGTATGTATATATTCACTGATTTTTTGAGATTTTTGGTTTGAAGAGAAAAAATGATTATGAAAATTCGTTAACAGCACTGTTGGTTTCTATATTGTATACAAAATAAATATAAATTATGCATATTGCTGTGAGTCATATTCTGGCATAAAGCAATATTAAATTACAACTCAGTTAATCCAGTCTTGCGTCAGTTTTATATAAAATTTAGCTTTCATTTCAAATTTCGAAAGCTTCCACTTTGCCCTCTGTTACTTTACAACAATCTTATTACCATGATGAATTTACTCTCTACTCACTTGCCTGTTAAAAGTAAAAATAAAAGGTTGATTTTTCTGTACGCTGTCTTATTAATATATATACGTAGACTTTTGAATATTATCCCCACTAGAGTGGAAAAATATAACCATGTATCATATGATTTCAACTACGTCGTACGATACCTGAAAAACTCTAAAGCAGACGTACACTTGGCGTGTTCAGATGTCATTACCAAAATGTAAAAAAAAAAAAAAAAAATGAAAGAAACGTCAAACAAGTTTCAGGTTCTTGAATCTTGTAAAAAAGAATTGAAGCCATGTTTATATTATTTTGTATTATTACTTTTGGTAGTCATCGTAATACTTATCAATTGATTAACAAATATAAACTATATTTGAATAAAGAACAGGAAGCCTCGAAAGACCATACTAAGAAATGTTTTTGGGACACACAGGCAGTGAAATTGTCAAAAACTGGGGTCACTGAAGTATGGATTTACCAGTTTAGCAATAAGTCTCTGTGGTTAAATATATCTTCTGGTTCTAATCTTTATCTTTTATATTGTTTTAGGAAAATATTTACAATGAGGAGCAAGAAAACTGGGTTGCATGCCTTGAGAGCATTTAATAATAGAAGAAACAAAATGAGAAATAACGAGTGTAATAGCAGCGGATCAGAAGGAAAAAAATGGAATTGACCAAGATAACTTGAGCCAAAGCGAAAATACCCATAATTCTTCTCCACCAAGAAAGAAGCGGCACATTGATTATAGTGATTGCTTTGAAGCCGCATTTCAAGAATTTCAAGTGAAATCGTTAGCTCTTGCTGCTACTGATTTGGGCCTATGTGTAGAATCACATTTGTATGAACTTCTGTAAGTAGCTTTATATATTTCGATACGTATCAAAAATCTCATTTGGACTTACTAACATCATATATAAATATGTAACACCTTAAATAACATAATGCTTCTCAAACCAGACGAGTATTCAACAACAGTCCGAGAACATTTTAGAAAGTATGGTGATGTATTGGACCAGGTATATCGAATAGTGATAACCAAGATTAAGAGATTAGAGAATATTTCCAATAGAGGATTACTACATGGACTATAAAACTTCAAAATCAGACGAGATGGGCAACAAAATTAATAGGGTACAGTACTCTGGTAACTTGTAGCCCATCTCGTCTGATTGCCATATAAAGATTCTGTATACCACCTCGTCCAATTTTTTGAAGCCTATTTCATTAACCCTTTTTTTTTTAATAAATAAAGATAGATCTTTGATATTATATAGCTGCTACTTTCTTTTGATTTGATAATTTTGAAAATAAAATCATCAAGATAATGAATTTCATTGTTACTATGCTTTTACATTATAACAGCACATACACTATACTATTCTCTTCCCTCAGTGTATAGCAGAATTACTTTGTGCTATACCTCTTCCGTTTTTGACAATTCTCGGACGACTGTTTGATTTCTAAAAAAAAAAATTCTTTGTATTTTATTTTTTATACTTCTTATAATACTCAGTAGCCTCTGCTTGGTATTTATTTTGCCATATTGCAACCGTCATTGCCAAAGCGTGCAGCAATATTAATATTCCTGTTTATATGTACTATGATTAAAAATACAGTATCACAAACAACCTTGTTACATTATCTTAGTAGCTCATGGAATGTCACATTTGTGTCGAAGCAATGCCACACTCATCTTTATGCACAGCACGAGAATACCCTTGAATTTGCCTTCACCTAACCTGATTTTATAATAGGCTGTTTCAGAACTCGCTTTCGCATACGTATATTATTATCAATTTTATTAGACACTATATTAACAGTCAATGGATATTCTTTTTTTCTTAGCAAAAATCTATGTTAAATTTGCTGCAGATAACAAAAAAGAATATAAATTATTCTGTTTTTAATGGGGACCTATGAAAACATTTTCAGGATCTAATAGCTCCCTTCAGGAACAAGCTTTGTTTATAAGATTAAATTGAAACTAAAAAACAATAAACTTTTAACTTTTTGACTATTCAGAAAATAAAGAGTGGGATAAAAAAAAATTGGCAATGTGTTGGAAGGAAAAAAGGTAGGTGCTGGGAAGGGGGTGCAAATCTTTTTTTTTTTTTGGCCCTCCGTCCCTTCCCCCCACCTTTCTTCAAACTTTAATAAAAAGATTAAAAGAGAATAATTGTTCTTCTAGAATAATCCAAGCCCAAAGTGGATTGTTCCCCCACTTTCGGGTTAATCTCAACCACTGTTGTATGTGTCAAAATAAAATAAAAAAAAAAAAAGATTATTTTTTTTTACTGTATACTAAATAGAATTTATATCTTGGTTACAAATAATAATGTGTAATCATTTCTTAATTTTTGTTTCTATGGGGAAATGAAAATATTATTATCTTTTTGTAAAATGAACTTACAACTTTCTTGTATCCAAATTCTACTAGTTTACGTCATGAAAAATATGTTATTGGAAAAAACCTTGTCAGTAGCTGTTATTGATATGTATATGAATAATGTTTATCTCGAGTAATTTATAACGTGGAATAATGTCAGTAAACTGTTATTGTTTTCCTTTTATCGTCGTTGTTGCCATGGTACTTTAGGATTTGTCTTCTTTGTTTAATATCTATAGTAAAATATAATTCTTAATTATATAGTAAACACTATTGATTTTATTAAGTATGAATATTTTCTATTTTTTCCAAAAAACAAACAAACAAAAATATAGTAATTAGTCGCGCCAAGGCATTATTGTGAGCAAGCGAAGTATTGATAGGGAAAAAAAAGAAGCAAATGGAAAGTTTTCTTGTCATTACTTTTCGAAACAATGGAATAATCTTGGCGTTATATATATATCATCATAGATTACTATATGTTAATCTTTTATTTTGTTGTTACTGCGGTCGCATTATTAAAGTCAGTTGATTTTATATCTTATGAAACTAAAAGGGTTTAATACATTTTCTTATCATGCTTTATTGCGTCTGATAAGCTACCCACTTGCCAAGAAACATTTTCTCATTCCAACGTTTCGGTGGGGACATGAGCGTTTTGGGAGGGGGTGAAAGGGAAGGAATAATGTTCTCCCAGTTATAACGTATTTTATTCGGGTCGAAGCAAGTCATCAAAACTTAGGATAATTGATCATCTTTTTCTTTTTCATATGGTTACACAATATATTATAGCAGAAAAAAAGTGACATAATAAAAGGAACCATGATTCTCCAGGGCCCATGTTAACATTGGGAAATTATTGTTTTATTGTTATTGTCCATTGTACTTTCATATCAAAAAGGTATTTATAGCCACTTTTCTTTTTTTGGCCTGTTATTACAACGAAAATAAATTTTTATTCTATTTGTTTATTTATTCATTATCTTGGCATTTAGGACAGAATAGACAAGAATGTGTTTTTTTTGATAGTATAGGATAAAAGGTAAAAAAAAAAAAAAAAAAAGAAAAAAGAAACGGTATTAAGATATACCGTGTTTATTTTGTGAGACCTAACATACGTAGCTTGTTTTTTTTAAACACGTCTGTTGTTCCCGCGACATAAATATGTAAAGTTACAATAGTAAAATTCGGTATACATGTAACACATTTCACTAATTCAACCTTAACCTCTTGTAATTTCATATTTTTCTCTCTCCTTTCCCCTCAATTGTACTGACCCTTTTTGACAGAATAAAAGGAAGAAAAGGGTGGGCGGTAGAAATAAATTAAGTAGAATTTTTTTTTTTTGAATAAAATACATAGTCGGTATGAACGGAATCATTGACCGTATGTCGGCGACAAAATGATGCGGAAGGGAAAAAAAAGGGTGGGGGGGAGGAGAAGGCGATCCGAAGAATGGCTTAAAGAGCTCATCACTAAGCGAAAAAAATTATATAGTCGGAGACCTTTTGTTGATTTACCTGGTAATAAATAATAATCCAGTTCTCACTTACTCCTTTTTCATTCAAAGATAGAAAAAAGAATACGGTACATTCTTTTTACCGAAAAAATGAGGTTATATTCTTAAATATTAGTCAGACATTACAAAACCTGGAAAAAAGTTCTTTTCTTTTTTTGCTGCGGTTTATGTACGTATATATATATTCATTCTGTCAACTCTTCCACTTCTCGTCAGCGAGTTCGCTTATGGTTAATGAATAAATAATTAACAATGGATAAGAACTCTTTTTTTTTCTTTCAATTTTAAATGAGTATTTTGAAATTAAAAGTTAAAAGAATTATAAACATCTTTTAGAAAAACGTGGAAATGATTAGTAAGAACACAACTTTTTTTTTAGATTGTAACACTTTCCTTTTTTTTTCATTGAGTCAAGATGAGCTATCTAAAAAAGATTTACCTAGAGAACTTCATCGAAATTTGTAATTCTCTTCCCGGCGCCCTCTCCAGAAAAATCTTGAGCTATATAAGTTATTACTATTAATTATGTTGAATAGAACAATATGTTCACTGAATATATAAATTAGAACCTCATTTCATTATTTTATTTAAAAAAGAGTCTATTCATTTTTTTTTTGTTGAAGGCTATATGTAATGTTAATATGTATTGTATTTATTGTGTAACAATTTAATCGGACAATAATATGACCGATTTGAACTTTGTTTTTATCGGTTAATCTTGCGCCGGAAAAAAAAGTTTTTTTTTTTTTTTTTTTCGATGTTGTTTTGTTGTTTGTTATTTTAGAAAGGAAATGATTTTTTATTTAATGAATTTCAATTGAATTCAATTACCTATAAGAATAAAAATAATCAAATAATGTTTCTGATTAATCTATTATTATTATTATTATTATTATTATTATTATTATTATTATTATTATTATTATTTGAATTAGTATAATGAAAAAGAAGAGTTTTTTTTGGGGGAGGAGAGGTGGTGTTCGAAAAATAAGAATGGAACATAATTCATGCATAATGCGTGAACTGTCACATGAAGCTTCTTTTGGACAAACTTTTTTCATTTTAAAAAAAATACGATTTTATTTTTTTAAAAAAGTAACGTCATATGGTCGTACATGTGAAAAAAAAAATTGGAAAGGACAAATGATAATTTTTTTTTTCTTGGCTTGATTGCCAAGGATGAACAAGAATAACAACAATAAAACAGTTAATTATCCTTTGGCCAAAGGAGCCCATCTAAAATAAACAAATTATTTTGCTGAACTCGAATAATTTAAAAAAAAAAAATCTATCGGGTCGGAACTTCTTGATGCTTCAATTGAATAGCTTATATATTTTTTTATTGTTAACCAACTGTCCTTTATACATACTTTCTGTTATAAGTGTTATATGTGTGTGTAACAGATGATCTTTTTTTTTTTTCCGGGCCATCCGGGCTTCAGGTTTCGCCGTGAACAAAATAGCGATGCTATTTATCCGCGACACGCCACCTTTTTTTTTTTGTTGGTTTCTAAATAAAAAAAAAAGTAGTAGTAGATATTCATTGTGTAAACTGAAAAGAAAAGTGCCCGGGTACTAGGGTCTTTCCATGTAACAACTCAAAAATAGAATTTTTCTTATTATAAAAAAGAACCAATTTTGGGAATCAATCTAGAATTTGTGTTGTGGGAGGGGGTTTAGTATAGAACAATTAAAAAAAAAAGATTCTTTTTGGGCCAAGGGCTTCAAAAAGAAATTTAATAATTGACCTCGGAAAGAATTTTTAAGCGGGGAGGGTATCTAAACTACTATTTAGTATAAGTTGTTGTTAGAAAATTTGTGTGGACCTTATTTTTTTATCTCTTGTCTTCTCTCTCTCCCCCCCCCAACAACAAAAAAAAAGCCAGCTGAAACAGAAAAAAAAAAAGTTTGAAATACGCGCTCATTCTTTCCCGCAGCAAAAAAAAACACTTTCTTCTTTCTCTTTTTTTTTTTTAATTTTTTTTTCATATAATTTTTTTTAACAAACAAACAACAGACTAATCCATACCCCCAAAAGAATGGCTCAGTCAACATCATCACTGTTGCCTAGTATTGGCATAATCTTGTTGTTCATTGTCGCTCTTGTATCTGCACAACAACATACACATGAAGAAATGGCAGGTATGGAAAGTGATCCACCTATGCCACCATTTAATTCGACCGGTGACGAACCAATGTCTTATGCTTTATTCCCTGAAAACAAGGGGTACTTATATACTCATATTATCTTTATGGTGATTGCTTTCTGGGTCTTGATGCCATTAGGTAAAGGATACTTTTAATATATATGTACATGATGATGATTATTATTATAAAAAAAAAATCCTATTATTAATTAATCATGAAATTTTTCTACGTGTTATAAATAAAATAATTAGGTATCATGTTTGGTATTGGCCGGTCATCATTACACGTTCCAGTTCAAATCTTGACATTTATTGTTGCATTATTTGGTTACTTTTTTGGCAAATTATATGGACATTCTGTACCTCATTTTTATGCTGGAAATGTTCATCATTCTATGGGATGGATTATTTTACTACTGTTTATTGCTCAATTGGCTGTAGGTGTGGTTCGTAAAATTGCCAAAGCAGTAGGTCGATCACAACAACAAGATGCAGCTCATTATGATCGATTAGAGAGTGTTCATTTGGTGAATCGATCTGTTTCTTCATCTTCTTCTGATCGTCAAAGTGATCATTCAGAAGAAACTTTGCATAATCATAATGATTTTGAATATGGAAAAGAAGAAGAAGATGATGATAATATTGCCATGTCACCTATTGACCTAGAAGAAGAAGATCCTGTTATGATGCATCATCGTGAAAAATCATCTATCATTAATCGTGTTTTTGATAAGATTTTATCTTATATTCCTAATATTGTCAAGAAAGCCTTTGTAGTCACTGCTTATAATCCATTTACAAATGTTGTTTGTCGTTATTGGCATACAATTGTGGGTCGTGTTTTTGTCATTCTTATCTTTACTCAAACCCTTAGTGGTCTTGTTGTATGGCATGGTGTTTGCAGGTATAACTCAGCAAAAAAAAAAAAAAAAAAAAATCGGACAAAAATTCAAGATAATATTTTAACCGTTAAAATCTTTTTTCCGTTTTATTTATTAGATCATGGAGTCTATTAGGTTGTATTGCACATCTTATCAAAGGTGGTATCTTTTTCTTTTATGGTATCCTTACATTTGGTCGTTATCTTGGTGCATTTGCAGACCAAGGTTGGGCATGGAATCGTGTCGATGGTGGTGCCAAGTTTAGTTTTGAAATGATTGAATCTGGTCTTATTTTTACTTATGGTATTACCAATACTTGGATGGAACATTTTGGTGAAAACCCTGAATGGACTCATAAAGATTTAGAACATGCAAGTTTGGCATTCATGTAAGTTTATATTAGCAGTTATATAATATTATAATAGTCATATATATATATATATATATATATATCTACATTGTGAAAAGATATACTAAAATTATTTCGTTTTATTAATTTTATTTCTATGATAAACAAAAAAAAAGGTGGTGGTGGTGTGGTCTTTTAGGTATACTTGTTGAAAGTCGTGCTTTACGTAGATTGTTAGAACGTAGTGTTTTAAACACTCCATTGGATGTCCCACGTCATGAAGCAAAACAAAGCTATTCTATGAATCCATTCCCTGGATTAATTGTTTTATTTACTGGTGTTTCTATGGGTAACCATCACCAAGATACAATCTATTCAACTGGTATTCATTATCTTTGGGGTTTGTTACTTGGATTAGCTGCTGTATGTCGTTTTGTTACTTATATTTCACTGTATCGTGCTCCACCTACTGATAATCAACCTACTCGACCTCCAAGTGAAGCTATTGGTGCATTCTTATTAATTGCAGGTGCCATTTTATTCATGGCATCCAACTCGGGTACACTCACATGGTTACGTCGTAATAATGTGGATAAAATGTTTTTAATGAATGTTTGTGTTGCATTGACTTCCATGACCTTATGTTACGTCTTTTTCATGTTTGCTATGAAACAATGGTCTATGAAACGTGAACAATTGAAAGTCTTAAAACTACGTCGTAACTTGGGTTTACCCAACAACTAAACAAAAAAAAAATCACCTCGTTTTGTTTATTATTATTAATTCTCGCTTCTTTTTTTTTTGTCCTTTTATGTATATCCCCACCCACAATATTAACATCCCTCTTTTTTTTTTTTTTTTTTGCTTCCCCTTCTTTCATTTATTTAATATTTCTTTTTGAAGACCTCTTTTTTTTTCCATTTTTGCAACACATACACATACACACAAGAAATACTCTTAATCCTTTTTATTTCTTAAGTCCTTTTTAATTGTTTTACATGTAATATTTTTATTTTCTTATTCTGCATTCATTAATAATATATATATATATATATAAATACATAAGTATAATATCGTTAACAAACAACAGTTATTTATTTATTTTGAAAGTAAAAAAAAAAAAAAAAAGTATACTATATATCAAAGTCAATGGATAAACTACGTATTTAATACTAGTAGTATCCATTATTATTATTATTATTATAACCGAATTTGTTGGTAATTGATTATGATAGTTATGTAGAAAAAAAAAGAGAATCCAACGTTGAGTTATGTAAAAATAAGAATACGTATAATAGATATACTAACTTTGTATTTTTTTTATGCAGAAAATAAAAGGTTGGTGTTGGAAGGGGAAAGGAAAAGAAAGGGAAAATTATTTCTTTGATCTGAATGGAAATGTAAGTGTACTCCAAATAGAAGATAACCAAGGTGTTTGTTCATTTTTAATTACTTGTTCTTGTGATGATTCATCTACTGCTGTACTCGTTTCACTTGATTCTTCATCTTTATTATTATTATCGTCTTTATTATCCAATGTTACATTCCTATTAATATCCTTTTCTTTATCAGTCCTTGGTATTATTTTTGAATCCTTGTCATTATCATCCATTGTTACATCATCATTATTATCATTAACAACTTGAGAATCGTCATCTTGTATTTGAACATCATTCTTCGCTGATACGTCCATCATTTGTTTTGTTGATTTATCGTGTTTTTCAGTAACATCCGTTGTTAAAGTTGCTGTAGTAATAACGATATCTTTGTTTGAAGCTGTCTCTTTTATAACGTCATTCGTTGAAGTAATAACAGTAGTAGGTCCAGTTATTGTTGTTTCCATGTATGATAATAACTGTGCTGGAGTTACTGGTTCTTTTTCTTCTTCCACTTTTTCAACATTTGGTGATGATTTATCATGAATGTCAGCAAGATGTTCTTCTTTTGGAATGGAGTTTTTAATAGACCCATTATCCTTATCATCTTTCCCATCAGTAGTAGTAGTAGCAGTAGTAGTAATTGTCGCAGTCTTTAAAAGGATGAGAGCCGGGTCAATGGATTGATTATTTTCATCATCCTTCATTTGTTTTTGTTCGATTGTTATAACATTCTCGTTGTTTATATTATAATTTCTTTCTTCTTGTTCTTTTATCTTTGTCTCCTTGACTTCATCACTCACTGTTGTTGCCGTTGTCTCCACTGCAATTCCCACTAATTCAGTTTCTTCCATGTCCATCCTTTTTTTTTAATAATATTTAGAAACTTTTCAGATAAAAAAAAAACAACTTTCATTTATCAAGAAAAAAATTGTTCCAATCTTCCTTTCGACACTGGATAAACTTACTTTTCTTTTGTATTTGGTACAATAGTATCAACAGCTTCTTCATTTACATGTGTAAAATATTGCTGCATAAGGTTGTCATATTATTATATATACAACAGACATATATATATATATATATATATATATATACATGACCTCCCCCTTTTTTACTAGATTAAACAACTTACCATAACATCTTGAGTTTCATCAACAAGAATAGTTTCTGAACGAGCTAAGAATGAGGCTGATTCTAATTGTTTTTTTATTTTTTTATTTTTACAACTTTTTATCTTAATAACTTGGTTTCTATCTTTTAATTAATTCAAAAATAATAATAAATTACCATGTCTTTTATAAGCTCGCATAGGGGATGAAGTTACATTATTAGAAATAGTTCTTTTTCTTTTTTGAGGATATTGTACAAAAGATGGAACTCGATTATCTTCCATTATTTATATATATATATATATATATAAAAAACAAGCTAGTGTTTATGTAATAGAAAGTGGGGTCTGCGAACAACAACAACAAAAAAAAAAGGGAATAAAAAAAAAAAGTTAAAAAATAAGCGCGTATTTAAAATGAGGGAGAGAATTGGGTGTAGTGTGCATAAAAAAAATTTAGGTCAAAAAGAACTCTGTTTTTTTTTTTTATGTTTTATGTTTTCTTTTTAGTTTTTTTAGCTTTTCTCTTCTTTTTACTCTTAGATATAGAATCTTCTATTGTTACTTCTTCATCTTGTGTTGTTACAGATGATGACTCAATTATATTGTCTTCAGTGGCTGGTAACCAATTATCTTCCTCTTCTTCAACGGAAGACTCTTCCGTTATTGATTCCGGTAAAGGTTTTTCTGGTTCTATTCTTAAAAGTAATGCTTCAGTTTCTTGTTCTTGTTCTTTTGTTTCTATTTCTTGTGAAAAAAACAGATCCTCGTTGGGATCAGGCAATTCATTCTCGAATGTTTCGTCATTTTCTTTTTCGTCATTGTCATGGTTACCACTATGTGATAAATCATTGACAGGTTGTGCCTCGTTTATTGGTGGAACTAATGTGTCTTGTTCAGGTTCCACAAATTGCGTATCATTATCATTGTCCTGTGTCATTGTTTCTTTAAATACTTGTTCCTCGTCCTCGCCACAATTCTTGTCTTCTACTTTTATACTATCTGTAGTAGATACTGTTTCATCCAATTGCTTTGTTTCTTCTTCTTGTTGCTGTTCTTTCTTATTCTCAATTTCATATTCTTGTTTAATTTCTTCTCTATATTCTTTCTCCTGGATTTGTTTATTGTGTTGTGAGTGTTGTTGTATAGAAAAATCATCAAATTCTTGCTGTTGTTGCTGTTGCAGTTGTTGATAGATATTTAACTCGTCCTCTGTAAACATATTCACTGATTGATCTTCATCGAATTCTTCTTGTCGGATCTCTTTCTCTAATGACTGATATTCATGCTGTACTAATTCATTATCTTGTTCTTGTTCATTTTCACTATGTTCATTAGATATAATATCTTCATCTTCACTGTTATCATAGGGTGCTTCATCGTCTGAATTCTCTGATGACGATGAACTACTACTACTACTACTACTACTACTTTGACTATGGTTTATATCTTCTTCATAGTCTTCACTGGTAGTTACTGTTGCGGTATCGTTGTCATCTTCTTCATCTTCGTCGTCATTTTCATCGTTACTATTGTCGTCTTCATTATTCCCATATCCTTGAGCAATAGTATATGGATCCAGTGGAGACGAATTGTATTCTTCTTCTTCTTCTTGATGATAATAGGTATCATTCAATGAGGCATAAAAAGATTGATGACTTTCCTCAAATTCTTCTTCTTCATCATTATCATCATCAGTATTATTATTCAAGATAATATTATTTTGAGATTGTACCATAAATTGTTTAGTAGTAGATGAAGAAGGTCGATTAAGTTCATGAGAAGATTCTACTACTGTAGATCGTAAAATAGCAGGATCTTTTTTATGAAAATAACTTGCACGACTTTGTAATAATTGAACAAAAGTAGTTGAAAATGGATGGTGTTTTGGAGCTGAAGATGGATCTGATAATAATTCAGATACTTTTTTATTAGTTGTTGTTGCTTGATCATCCACAAAGACTAAATTCCATATACGTGATAAATAAGAAGGTAATCCTTGGTGTTGTTGTTCTTTTTGTTCAATATTGTTATTATAATAATATTCGCCATTTTTATTAAAAGATCCATGATTATCTTTTACAACAAGATAATCTACTTGGGGTCGATGTACTACTCTTGCATGTGTTGTTTTATTTGAATGATACCCTCTTATTTTATTGTTAGGTGATGATTGTAAATGTTTAGGTGTCATTTCTTGTTGTTGTTCTTCTTCATTGGTAGATGAAGAAAGTCTAGGTGATTCAGGTGGTATTGTATTTACAGAGGCTGTATCCGAATGAATATCCATAATACCTTCTGAATTTAAACTATCAAATACACGTTGAATCATTTCATAACCCCAATGCATTAAATGATGTTTGCTATCATTATAAACTGTTTGTTGTATTTCCAATCCGGCCCAACCTTCAGATACTTGTGTTAATGGTAACACTTTAAATGATGTAGCTGTTTCAAAAAATTGTTCTTCTTGTTCTTGTTGTTTGCCTATTTCATTATTTTTTTCTTGCATAGTAGTAGAAGAGGCATGTGAAAATCCAATCAATATTTCAATAGTATTTTTTGAATCAGAGGATGGATCTCCATCAAATTCTTCGGCAAGATCAAATGTCCACAGAGCACAACTATCTTCATCCACGCTAATACGTCGAAATGCATAGAAACGTTGACTGAGGGAATTACTCACTTTTTCAATACCATCATCATCATCATTATCATCATCATCTTGTTCTTCTTCGGTGAATTGATCAAAATGATATTCTTGAATTATGGGTTCCGTAGAACCAGTAGCATTCATTGTATCAAAAAGATGTAAATTACGATTAACATGAAATAAAAAAGGTTGTTCTAAATAACAAGTGTTATTGTGTTGTCATATATATAGGCATATGTGTATACACATAATGTGTTGTATTCAATATATGTATATATAAGTACCTTGATTTTGAATATTTACTTGAACAGCAAGTCGTTGACGATTTTTTGAATAACCAAGCCAAGTAATGGATTCAACTCCTAACAATACTTTAAGATTTTGTGAATTACGTAAATCACTATATTGTATAGGAAATACATGACGACAACCAAGAGCACCTGTATGAATTGTAGATGGATCTACTCGTTGAACAATACGATAACAAGGTAATTTAATTCCAGCTGTAGGTTGATCATTATCATTTTGTTGTTGTGTAGCAGCAGCTGTTAAATCTTTTGCTAGTTCATTGATAAGTATTTCAAATGTATTGATAACATGTCGTACATATAATAATTTAGGATTTTCTTGTTGTGTTAATTCAATAGTAGATGATGCTCGATAAAATGGATATGAACGAAAATACTACGTTATTTATTTTATGTTAGTTTTTTTATTTATAGACGTATCTTTCAAAGTGGGTCTTTTTGTTTTAAAAAGCAATAATAACTTACAGGAACATTATGAGTTACACCTATATCTAAACCAGCAAAAAACGTAAATATCAATGATCGATAATCGAGTAATGGTGGTTCAAGTAATAGAATAGAAGCTTTAGGATATTGTTTTTGTAATTGAATAAACCATACATGACTCGATAATGTTCCTAATTTTTTTTTTCATAATAATATATTATATGTAAGATACAACTGTCAAACCAAACCAATTGTATATTGATAATAATATTAATAATATTACCTCCAACAATAACAAAATCATATGTTTTAACTGATAAAGAGTCATTTATATAATGTGATGATGAACGCTTTCTTAATCGAGTGACTACGGCGTCCGGTAAAAAATGTAATGGAACAACAAATAATTGAATTGATAAAAGACAAGTAGCTAATAAAAGAGCAGCTGCACTTGGTAAAATTAAAATTGTTTGTAAAGCATATTCTAATAACATACTTTCTTTTCTATAAATATAAATATGTAAATGTATGATATAATAAAAAAGTACGTAGTATATATATATATTTATATATAATTGAGTGATTGAGTGGGGGATAAAGACAAAGAGAAAGAGAGAGTATAAAAATCAATTCAAGATTTCAAGTCGTCATTAAAAAAAGATTATTTTAACCCCCCTAAAAACTTACTCCTTTTTTCTTTTTTATTATCTCATTAATTATTTTATGTATTTTTTAGACTACAGTAAGTAATAACACCAGTGAAGTTATGATAATCTCTCTCTCTTTTTTTTTTTTACTCCTTATTACGTACGTATTTTTTGTTACTGTTACATATTTACAAAATCAAGATAATAAGAACTCCTGTGAAATTTTCAAGGTTGTTTTATTGATCGATTCAACTAATAAACTTTTATATAAAACATAGACAGACAATTTGAATAAATAACAACAAGTTAATATTATACGTAATTATATATCAAATAAAAAAAAAACACATATTACGTATCACTCTTTGCCTTCTTCCCACTGTAAAAACCCAATCCCCCCCCCACGCCTCCCCTTTTCTGCCTTGTTCTTAATAACTTTTTATTTATATTATACAGCAAGTGTATTTAAGAAGAATTATATTCAGAATTTAAATTAATATTTATTTTTCATGTAAATAAAACCTGGTAATTCTATATAAAAAAAAAGTGCTCTTACGTAATAATTTAACAGAATCCCTTGATTTACTCTACAAATTTTTTGTAAACATTTGAAACATATAAAAGCAATGTCAATGAATTAACTTAACAACATTATTGTTGTATTAAAATGAATCACAGCGAATAAACTTTTTTTTTTTTTTTTTTTGTAAAACCTGAAAAGTAATACGTAGTATCAATGAAATGGACATAACAATGAACATTATTATACTAAAAATGGGATAAAAGTAGGATTAAGTGGCAACATTTTGTAGAATGGATTTTTATTTGATTATCAACTTTTTGTATACATATATAATATGTGTGTGTGAGTAATATACCCAGGTATACATCTACCTAACCTACCTAACTCAACTTCTTTAAGAGTGTCTAAAATACGTATTAAATGTCATACGTACGTAGACTTTAATAAGTAAAATACACAAATTATAATTTAACACATGATTTTTTTTTCTAATCTATTAATTAGCCTATAGTTGTTAGTTTAAGTACGTAATTATTTTATCGTTTTGAAAAGAAGAGATTTGTGGTCAATGTTAATTATGACAACAGGTAAAAGGTACAGAACTCTTTTATGCAGATTATTTTCAAGACAAAGAAAAAAAAATGTTACTTTATATATATATCTAACTTGATTCTTTCTTACTATAAAGAAATGTTGATAACAAAAATTCATAAATTATACAATGAACTGATTCCTTGTCTTTTTTTAACAAGACGCAAAAAAAAAAAAAAGGTATATATAATGTCATCATGTATTATTTAGTATAATTGGTCTTAACCTCTATCTCTTTTTAATCACTTGAACAAAAAACAACAACATCCAACTACTACTACGAGCTACTATTATTTTATATATTTATACGTTATATAAATAATCATGAGTACTACTACTATAAATGCACTTGATACTTTGGAGCATACCATAATTGATTTATCTACTATAGTTAATGATAAAAACTCATACATACATCGTCGTCATAAATCATTACCTCCATCTCCTCCACCTCCACAATTACAACCTGCAAATAATCGTGATGATCGATATTCATTATCTGATAACAACCTAAAACGACATGTTCAAAACAAGAATGATAATATAAAACTTTTTCCAACGACAGAAGATATTATAAATGAAATTAATTATTTAGCTGATGATGTAGTAAAAACAGCTGAATCTCGTGTTGAACATTTTAGACGTGAATATAATGAAACCGTCTATCAATTAGAATCATTAAAAAGAAAACATCATCGTATTTTACAACAATTAAGAGAACAACAAGAAAATGATCGTATAAAAACTGAATATTATCAAGATTTACTTCGTAGACAAGCAAAAGGAGAATTTATTTCACCTTCATGTTATTCAACACCATCTATATCTTCTTCAAAAAAGAGTAAAAAATTGTGAGTTTTTTTTTTCTCATATAAAAACAAAACATAATACAGTGAATAATAATAATAATAATAATCTTTTTTTTTTTTTATTATAGATTTTCTGCTACATCTCTTCCAGTTAGAATTATGCGTTTCCTTGGTTTCACTCGAAAATAAAATTTGTTGTTTCTCACCCTCATTGTTTTCTTTTTCTTTTTTTGATGAACGAAAAAGGATAGCTTTTTCATACTTAACTTATATACCAGTAAAAAAAAAAAAAATGATTTACTCGAATAATGACCCCCACTTTCCACCTTCCCTAATAAAATATATATGATTTGCAACCCCAAAGAAAATTATTCGTGTCACACAAGATTTTCATAACTTTTTTTTGGCTTATTGAAAAAAAATTGTTTCAACTCCTGCTTTAATTTTTAGAGAAACTTTTTTTATTTTTTGCTTCAACAAAAAAAAAACAAAAGAAAATAATGAGTAATCAACAACCAGGCAATTATTCGGCCATGCCACCTCCACCTTCTTTAACAGGTGAAGCTTCACCTGTTAATTTTAATGATGCATTATCAAAAGCAAGAGCTATTGCAGAAAAACTCAAGAGTCAAAATGCTGGAACAATTCCTACTCCACCTGCTGCTGGTAATATATATATATATATATATATTATTTAAAAAAAAAACTTTTTTTTTTTTTGATGGATGATCGTTGCTGTGGAAATGACCAGTGATTGTTTTCATGATGAATAACCAATTTTAATTTAAAACTAAATCATTTATAATTTGAACTTTTTTTTTTTTTTTTAGGTATGAAACGTAATTATCGTGATGATTCTTATGAAGAAGGATATGATTCTCAATCAAATTTTCGTGGTGGTAATAATAATAGTGGTGGTGATTATTATGACGATCAACGTGAAAGTAAGCGTGGCATGTTTAATCGATGTAAGTTTTTTTTTTGAGAAAAAAAAGGGAGGAGGGGGGGGAGTTAGGGTATGCGTGTATATATGTGTGTGGAGGAGGGTGAAGAAGTAGTTAAAAAAAAAGATATTAATATATTAATATATGAATATAAAGATGAATCCTCCTCAAGACCTCGTTATGGTCTTGGTTCAGAAGAACGTAAATCATCTACTGGTTATGGTTCTTATGGAACTAATAATTCTGGTATTCCAAGTGAAACTTTTGCACAAGATGAATGTCTTGTACCTAATCATATGGTTGGATTAGTGATTGGTAAAGGTGGTGATAGTTTAAAAAAAATTGAGCGTATGTCAGGTGCTAAAGTTCAAATTGGTCCAGGTAAATTTTTTAAAGATAAAAAAAAAAAAAACCTAATGTTATTTTTTTTTTTATTTTTCGGTTGAAAGAGTGAAAAAGAGAAAAATAAACTAAAATATTAAAAAAATTTAGATATGCAAGAACCAGAACGAAAAGTTCAATTATCAGGTGAAGAAGATCAAGTTAAAATTGCAAGAGATATGATTCAACAAATTGTAGATGATGGACGTGCCAATGAAGCAACAAAGCATGGACGTTCTAATGATGGATCTACAGGTCCTATGGGTAGTTATGGACCACGTAGTAATAATGAAAAAGAAGGAACAACCATGATGGTACCTGCATCTAAAGTTGGATTAATTATTGGTCGTGGTGGTGAAAATATTCGTAGTCTTGAAGAACGAAGTGGTGCAAAAATTTTTATTGTTACAACAGATACAAATAGTAATGATCGTACTGGTGAACGTTGTGTCAGTATTTCTGGTGAACCAGCCGCTATGGAACGTGCAAAAGCAATTATTGATGAAATTGTTAATGATGAACCTCATTCTTCTGGAACCGTGAGTTATTATTAATTTATTTAAAAAGTTGGAGGAGGGAGAAGGGGAATGGGAGTTTAAGGAGGAAGAAAAGGTTTAATTTTGGGTAAAGAGAAAGAGTGGTTTATATTTATAAAAGATTGAAATTTTTGAATTCTATATATAGGTAACACCAAGTCGTGATTGGAGTGCATATCGTCAACAACTTCAATCACATGGTGGAGAACGTGGTCATCGTGAAAATGATAGCTATGGTGCTGGTGGATATGGTGGACGTGGTAATAATAATGATGATCCATATGGTACACCTTCCCAAGATCGTGGTGGATATGGTGGACGTGGTCGTTATAATAATGATGGACGATACAACAATGAAGGTCGTTATAATAACAATGATCGTTTCAACAATCAGGAAGAAGAAGGAGAAAAAGAATCCGTTTTAGTACCACAAAATGCTGTTGGTTTTATCATTGGCAGACGTATGATTTTGTTATATTCTAGTTTTTAATGATTTATATATATATATATTTGGTTTGTTGTCTAATATATATTTTTTTGTTTAATTAGGTGGTGATACTGTACGAGCATTACAAGAACAATCAGGTGCTCGTATTAAGGTAGATCCAACTGGCGATCCAAATGCGCCAGAAAGAGCTATTAGTGTTTTTGGTAAGTTTATTTTATTATCATTATGAAAATTTTCCATCTTTTTCTTTTAGAAGAGAAAGAGATGAAGATAGTATGTGTGTGTTTTATTCTATTTTGTAAAACGACTCGAACCATTGTTATATATGTTATATATGTGATTATTATTATTTGAATGGGTTTTTTTTTTACAACAACAAAATTATTATGCTCTATCAAACAAACAAACAAAAAACAGGTAATCCTGAAGCAGTAGCATTGGCCAAAAAACTTATCCAGGACAAGGTCACAGAAGGAAATGTACATGTTATCATCAATTATTTTTATTTTTTTATTTTTTATTATGATATGGGAAATCAATTGCGAGTCAGAGATAGAGAGAGAGAGAGAAAGAAAGAAAAGATTTTTTTTTTGTCTTTACAGGACGAGAATGATAGGTCGATAAAAGTTTATAAAAAAACTACAAATCGCAAAGAAAAAAAGAACATATACAACAATATATCTATCTATTATGATTTGTTAGCTTTTTTTTTTGACATAGGAAGCTGGTGGGAAAGAACCCTCTTTGTTTTCTTTTTACAGACTAACCATATTTTTTTTTTATTATGTGTGTTGCTATGAACTCTTTTTTTTTTATATGTTATGATTTGCACCTTTTTAATAATTAGCAGGTTAATCGTGAACGTGGTGGTGGTCGTTATGGTAACGATGGACCTAGTCGAGGCCGTGGGTATGTATATTAGAATAAAATATATATTTTGAAAATTTGTTATAAATTTATCCTATACTAATAGAATTTATTATATTATATAATTCATGTAGTGGTTATCGTGGAGGTTATAATAACTACCATAATAACCGTTACCAACATCAACAACAACATCAGTACCGAAATAACAATTATGTTGATTCTACTGCTGGTGGTGTTGCTGCTGCTGGTGGTGCTCCTGATAATAATGGTGCTCCTGGTGGATATGATTATTCACAATATCAGCAATATTATGCTCCTTATGGTGGATATGATCAATATCAACAAGGCAATAATCAAGGTTCGAATACTGGCGAAACACAAAACCAAGGTAATTATTAACAAATTAGGTAAATGAAGGAACTGCTCAAACAATTAGAATAGAAGGTTATCAGTACGGAAATTACGCATACAATTACGATGGCTATGGTCAACCACAACAAGCAACTACCTCCGAAGAAACAAAAAATAATGATTCAAAAGATGACAAGGCATCAACGACAAAAGAAGGACAAGATCAACAAGGGGAAGAACAAGAAGGTGGAGGTAACAAGAATGATCAAGTAACATCAGATTATTATTCACAATATTATGATGGACAACAACAACAACAGGAGGGTGGTAGTGAACAACCACAACAACAATGGACTCAAGAAGCTTATTATCAATGGTATCAACAATATTATGGTCAATACCCACCTACTACTACTACTACTACTACTACTAGTAGTGAAAATCAAGAACAACCACAAGATCAATCTGAACAAACAGAACAAACAGAACAAAAAAATGAACAAAGTGATTCTAATAATGATAATAATGCTTAAAAAATAACTTTTTTTTTTAGCTCATCCAAATTAATTTGCTATCAAAAACTTTTTTTTTTATTTTACTATGTGATTTTTCTTTTCTTTCTCTCTCTCTCTCTCTCTCTCTCTCTCTCTCTCTCTACTCTATTTCTCTTATATTTATCTTTTTAGTTATTTACCATTCTATCAAAGATTAAAAAAAAACACTATCCGCGTTTGCATAATTTTTTTTTTTTTTTGCGCAGAATTAAAACAAAGTCGAACTGATTTTTTTTTCCATATTTTCTTTTTGGGGTATTGTTAAATGATGCCAGTTGGGCCTTTTTTTTTTGTACCTATTAATTCTTAATATGATAAGCAGAACAAAAAAAATCTATCCTATCCGAAAAAAAAAAAAAGTTTTTGATTTGTTGTCAAGTAAACAAATCTACAGTACGTAATAATATCTTTATTGGTTTTCTCTCTCTCCCTCTCTCTCTTTTATGTGTCTATTTCACATTAAGTTAAAATTACGTACATAATCATTTTTAATATAATAACTGTGGATGTGAGATGTAGTAGATATATATATTCTTACTGTTGTTTTTACTACAGTAATTTTTTGTTTTTCTTTTATACGACGTATATAAATAATGTATATATGATTTGTGTAAATGGGTTAAAAAAAAGGACTTTTTTTTTTTAAGAGAAAAGAAAAAATAATGCAAAAATGAGATGCTAAAAAAAATGACGAGTGAGTAGAAAAAAGAAGTAACTCAAAAAGATGTTAGAAGGGGATGAAAAAGACAAGCAAAACAAGACGAAAACGTGAAAAAAAAAAAAGGAAGGGGTATAAAAAAGTTAAAAAAAAACCTGAATTTCTAAAGGAGGAAAAGAAAAAAGGGGGAAAGATGTAAATGTATGTTTCTTTTTTTTTTTTTCGGGTGAGCGAGAGAGATGGAGGAGAAGGGTTTATAGGGGATTATAAAAATTTAAATTATTCTTCTTCCTTAACATCTTCAAGCATACTACTACTTCCACCACTACTTGCACAACTATGACGATTTATATTCTTTCTAGATGATGATGAAGAAGAAGATGAAGGTGTTGATTCAGTAATACCTCCATTTGTACCATTATTTTGGTGTTCTACTGCTCTAGGTTGTTGTTGCTGTTGTTGAGTTGGTGTTTTGATATAACCTCCTTTACCACTTAAATTGAGTGTGTCAAGTAAAGTGTGATACAAAAACTTGTACGCCCAAACATTACCACGCATTCTACGAATGTCAACAATATATAAACCTGGAAGATTTTTGATTTTACATAATTCAACGCTAAATCTAACTTCTTCTCCTGGATCCACCACTGGATCACCATAAACTGTTTCACCAATTTGTAAACCTGTTGTTGAAGCACTTGCTGTCATTGCCATTTCGTCTACTGCTACTGCTGCTGCTGCTGTTGTTGTTGTTGTTGTTGATGATGATGCAGGACTCGTACCAGGTAACATTGTTGTTGTTTGATTTACACCACTTCTTCTCAATAATTTACGGAATGGTGTACTTGTACTCATTCGACGTTTCTTATCCGTGCGTGAATTGGACGAGGAGGAGGATGTGGTAGTAGATTCTTGTGATGAAGGACGTTTTCGTCGTTGTCGAATACATTTTAATTTATATTCACCATCTTTTTTAACATCAATACCCATGGATAATAAAGCTTGTTTCACTTCTACAAGTACATCTACAGGTGAACCAGAAGTCAATGCTTCTTGATCCACTGCACCATGATGTGTACGTAATTTACTATCATTAAAATCAACTGCATATGATTTTCCAAGTGGCATGGCACGTTGTAATGAACTGAGAGGTCGATCTGTAAACATCATATCACCTGTTGGATAATGAGGTCCATGTCTAGTACCTATTTAAAAAAAAAATATTGAAATAATTAATTGATTGTATATAAAATGAATAAAATAAAAATAAAAATAAAACTTACTGAGAGGTTTCTTTTTAAACCATTCCATCAATTTTTTACCAGCACTCTTATGTTTATCTTTATCATGAATGACAGTTTGTTCAGATACAGATGGCATGACATGCATTGAACTACGAGATATTGCATCAGATGCTGTTGATGAAGCAGTTGTCGCACGATCTTTTCCAACAACAACAACACGTTTTAATCCACTGTATCGTTGATTATTACCACTACTTGTTAATACACTTTGTGCACGTTCACGTGTACCATGCTTATTATTTGTTCGTGTAAAGTTCATTGTCGTTGATTTTTTGTTATTTTGTAATCTTGTAGCAGAAGTATCATGTTGTAAATGATCCGTCACTGAATTCACCAATAAACTGAGGGCTTTTCGTCGTCCATTTCGATTGATTGAATTATTATTATTTTCTTTATCATTAGTATTATTATTATCATGATGATGATGTTTCAGTGGTTGTGGAGATATTGAAGATGATGGTGATCGTTGACGTCTATTGTTATTATTATTCGGTGAAATTGTAATGCTAGCATTTGTAGCTGTTGGGATTTGTGGCGTACTCATGCTCATTAATGATTGTTGTTCTGGATTAGGTGATAATATGGTTGTCTCTTGTTGATTTTGTCGTTGTATACTGGATAAGAATTTAGCTTGTAAAATAGATCCACTGGGAATGGCTGTTGTCGTAGTTCCATTAGTAAACGATGTGGGGATAGTTGTGTTATTATAATTGTTATTAGAGTCTACAGTATCCATTTCAGTAGTAGTACTAGTAACAGTACCAATAGGAGTAGTTACAGCGGCGGCGGAGGCAACAGAAGATTCTTGTTTTATTTCTTGGTCTTTTTTATTATCGGGAATATCCGAGACTTTTTCGGCAGTGAATTCCGAAGATTCTGTATGCATGGATGCTGGTAATTCTAATGCTGAAATATCTGGGACAGATGTAGATGCGAGATCCGTTGCCGTCATTGTACCTTTCACATTACATTCATCCTTTTTATGTTCCACCCAGTCATCCGTTTTTTGTTGTTGTTGTTGTTTTAATTTATCTAATGAAGATGGCGGTGAGTTCGACATGATCATAATTGAACTATCTCGGCTTTTATTCTCTTTTGGTACACGTGGAACATCGGAATCGACTTCCATTGACGCCGTCATGGTTGTTATAGTGGGAACAATTTGATCCTTCTCCATATTATTGTCGGAACTTGATGCCGAAGTTCCTTGATGATCATCATTCACCAAAAGTCCCATGGGCTGCACTGTATCACTTTTCTTTTTCTGTTGTTGTTTTTGAATATTCGTTGTAGTAGTAGTATTTGTAGATTCTACAACTTGTTGTTGACTCATTGTAGGTAAATCAGCTTCTTGTAGTGTTTGTGCTTCTAATTCTTTCATTGTTTTATCAAATAAATCACGATGGGGTTTTAACCAATTATGTTCCATAATGATTTGCATCGTACATCTTTTCGTAGGATCCGCAACCAACATTTTTTGTAATAAATCTTTTGCATCCTCACTGACAAAATCTGGAAAAGCCAATTGTGTATTTAAAATATACTTGTATAACAAGTTGATATTATCACCTTCTGGATTGGCGGGATCATCATCAAATGGTAAATAACCACATAACATGGCATAAAGAATGACACCACAAGACCAAATATCTACAGCTGAACCAACATACATTCCTTCACTTACAACAAGTTCTGGAGCTGCATAACAAGGAGAACCACATGATGTTGCCATTAAATCATTTTTGGCAGATGTGAATTGGTTAGCAAAACCAAAATCCGTAATAATAATATTACGATCACGATCTAATAATAAGTTTTCCTATATATACATATAATAATGATAAATAGAAAAGAAACGTTTAGTTATTGAAAACCAAGCTAAGGAAAGGGGGAGGGGAAAAAAGAATAATAATAATAATAATAATGATGAATTTTTTTTTTTTTACCAATTTTAAATCTCTATGAACAATATGTTTTTGATGCATATAATGTACACCACTGATCAGCTGTGCAAATAATCGACAAGCATCACGCTCTTTTAAATATCGATGAGCAAGAATATATTCAAATAATTCACCACCTATATATATATATATATATATATTTATACGTTATTTACTGTTGTGTTATATTATAAGGATAAAAACTATATATTCGGAGAGAGAGATGGACTTTTTTTTTTACTCCGTAAACAATTAATACCATCTGTTTTATTTTTTGCTATAATCACTATATGTTTTACCTGAAGCACATTGTAATATGATTCCAATATATTTTTCAGTTTCAATAACGTCATAGAGCTTGACAATATAAGGATGGTAAACCGTCTAATTTTTTTTTTAAAAAAGAAAAAGAAAAATATTATGATTATGAGTATTCTAAATATCATTCACTGATATATATATATATATATAGAACAATAACAATTAACATAATAATAATAACAATAAGAGTAGTAAGTAGTAGTACTAGTAGTAGTAATACTCAAGTATTATTATTAGTTAAATAAGGGGGGAAGGACAACAAAGAGAGATAGAGAGTGATAGAATTAATGACTTCTTTTTGGTTGTTAAAAAGAAAAGGGGAAAAAGAAAGAAAGATCTTGATCTTCCTAATATATGAATCTTGTGCTCTCTCTCTTTCTCTCTATTTCTTTATCTCTTTCTTTTTTGTTGTTGTTGTTGATTTGGTATGGCAAATCCATGGTCAATATTTGAGAGTAAAAAAGAAAAAATCGTTCTTTTTAAAATGTTGTAAATATAAGATCGTTGTTTATCTCGTCGTCATCGTCGTCGTTTGTTTTCGTTTAGATGCCGTCGATATAAAATGAAGAAAGAAAGAGAGAGAGAAAGACAAATCAACTCCCCTTTATCCTTTGTTGAACTCTTCCTTTCCTCTCACTCTCTCTCCTCTTGTTCTTTGGTAATAAAACTCACCCCCGCCCCTTCCTATCTTCCTCACTCCCCTTCCCTCCAATTTCCCCTCTCCATACTAGTATTAGCACCATTACTATTATTATTATTATTACTGTTATTGTTATTGTTATTAATATACATGATAATAAAGAAAATATATAAAAAAAAATACGTTACTCTTAATACTGATATTTCACGTTCAACTTTAATCATTCTGGATGAAGAATCGATATGGTCTTTTTTTATCAATTTGATTGCAACCTAACAATAATAATAATAATAATGATAACCATACGTACACATATAATGCAAAAATCAATAAAGGCATTTTTATTTTATTTTTCTTGGCATTTTTAAAATAAATAATAATAATTATTTTACCTCTTGACTAGATTCTATATGAATACCTAATTTAACTTTACCAAACTCTCCTTCACCAAGAGTGTGTAACAATAAATACGGACCAAAGACGGTAGGTTTCCGACCTGTAGGTGGATGATAATGATACATTTGATAATAAAATTGCCACCATGGTATATCTCCTCCTCCTTCTCTTTCATTCAATGATTTTTTTTGTTCTTGTTGTTGTTCAAATTGACGTTGAACAGAACGTTGTAATTCTGTTGGTGCAGTGACAGAAAAAGATCGAGAAGGAGGTGGTGCACTTTCAGAAAGAGGTATTATTCTATCATTATTATTATTAAACATACTCGGGGTATGAATAGACGGAGTAGGTGGTGATTGACTATCAACTGTCGTGGCGTTTGAAGAAGGTACGACCATCGTCATGATGGAGAGAAAAAAAAAGTGAAAGATTTATATGTTAAAGATGGAAAAAAGAAAAAGAAAGTAAAAAAGAAAGCCAAAAAAAAAGTTGAGAAAAATAAAATAATGAGGTAAGAAGAAAGGGGGGGAGAGAGAGGAGGATATATATATATATATATATATTGTGTGTGAAAAAAAAAAGAGAGAAAGAAAGCAAGGACAAGGCACACCACTAACAATAATATATATATATATATAAGCAAAGAAAAACGGAAACGGAAAAGAACGATTCAAAAAACGTGACAAGAAAGGACAAGCTTTGTTTTTTTTATATGTATAAATATATACAAAAGAGATGAAAGCAACCGGATCCAAAGAGCGGGGGTGAGGTTAGGTTGCCTTTTTGTTAGAAAAAAAAAGATAAAAGAGAAGTAGACAGCAACTCTTCTGCTTCTTAATTTTTTTTTTTTTGGGGGGGGGGGAGATATAGGGTTGATGAATTAAGATCGAAAAAAAAAGTATATAACATGCACAGCATAAGAATTATCAACAGGTTGCTATGGTAATAAAATAAAAAAGTAGTTGCTATAGAGAACATCAACAACAAAAAGAAGGGGGGGTGATGAAAAGGATAAGATCATAAATATATTTATATATATAACAAAGAGTGTCAAAGAGGGTTTTAAGGAGTAAAAAAAAAAGGTGTGTGTATGTGTATACATGTTATGTATAATGTTTGTAAAGAGTGAGTGATTTTGTAACACTAAAAAAAAGTTCCAGTCGTCTTTATTTCAACGCCACATATACATAAGTTACCGTTTGTTAGTTACACCAACTCAAGAACCTGCAAAATCACAGAGAAAACGTTATAACTGATCATCCCAAAATTATCTAGCATAACAATTTTTTTTTTAAAAAAAAAACGGTAAAATCAACTCCGGCTTTTTCTAACATAATAATATGCAACCCCCCAAAAGTGGGAAACGAAAACAAAAAAAGTTGTTCGGTTTCTTCACCGATAATTCACTTTCCATCCCTCCCCCACCCCTTCACCAAAAAAAATGTGAATAAAATAAAATAAAATAATTAGATCAATCAAATCATTTTTTTTGTTGTTTTATAATAATTAGAAAAAAAAAAGATAAATTCGGGTATGAAGTTTTTTGTCACCAGAAAATAAAATAATAATAGTAATAATAATAATAATATGAAAAAATGAATGTACAATTTACAAACAAAAAAGTAAAAAAAAAAAAAAAAGAAGTAAATTCTTTTGTTTTTGCTTTTTGTTTTGTGTATAAATGGAGTGTGCGTGTGTAGTTTATGTGTAATGTGTTAATGTAGTTGTTATTGTTGTTGTGAAAAATGCTAATATAATGTGTTGTGTCTTTTTTTTATAACCAAACCATTTCTTCTTCTCCTTGATCAATATCATCTTCATGATCAGAAATTGAAACAGAATTATAAGAATGATGTTTTTGTTTCTTTTGAATTTTGTTATGACTTTTATAATGACTATAATCATCTTCATCGTCGTCATCATCATCATCTGTTAAATCCATATCCACTTCAACCGTTTCATATTCAATTCCATCATATTCATCTTCTTGTTCATCCTCTTCCTCTTCATCCTCTTCTTCATAAATTAAATCTTGAGGATAATAACAATTACGCAATGGACTATGTGGTTTTGGGAAAAAAGCAATAATTTCCTTCCAACTTGATACTCGTGTTACATTGGATGGCATTGGTGCATGATGATGATGTTGATGATTGTGGTACAACTGGCGAGACATGGAAGTTAAGGTGTGGCAATTGACCTTTTTAGTATTTTTACTCGACATTGATTTTGTTGTTGAAGATGATGAATGATTCCACCTATATTGACCTTTACGATCATATAATAAAACATCAATACCCAATGTAGTAGCACATTCCATTGCATGTTCCAAATTATCATCAATTAATACATCTACACCAATTTCTTGACAAATAGCGGATTTAGGTTTAGAAACATATTCTAATTGCTCTGTATCTGATAGATCCAAATTACAAAAATAGATACTTTCAAATATGCCTAATTATATATATATATATATATATATATATAGAAAAAACATGTGGTTTTTAATTATTTGACATATATATATATTTTTAACCCTCCTCCCCCTCCCAAACAATTTTCGTGTTGACGATGAATAAATAATAATAAATTCTTTACCTGAATAATGTTTATCAACAAATTTTTTTGTTTCTTCAGCAATGAATTGTTGTCTTGAAGTAATAATGACCAAAGTAAATTTTCTTTTTTTCAACATTTTTAATGCTTCCAATGCAAAATCATGAATAGGTTGAATTTGTTCGAAATGACTACTTTCATAAAATTCACGTACTTTGGCATGAGATTCTTGAATGGATCCACCCCATACTTTATGAAATTCATAAGTATCGAAATCAGCCACCGTCAACTGGGTATCATAAACTTGATTATGCCAAAGTACCATAGCTTCTAAAGTATGTGCTAATGTTTGATCCAAATTGACAGCAACGGTTTTACGTTCTGGTTGTCTAAATATCATTGGCATGTCGTTTTATTATTATTTGTTTATTATTTGTTGTTGTTATGTATTTGATCTGGATTAATGCGAATGGGAAAAGCGCAGCAAGAAAAGTGTATAGTTTGTTTGTTGTATACAAAGATATTAAAAGGGACGAAGAAGAGATGTCTTGTAAAAAAAGAGAAAGAGAGAATAGATGAGGTTTATTCAATAACCTACTCGAATAATAAGGAAGAAGTAGAGGAAGAAGAAGAAGAAGAAGAAATGTAAGGGGGGTGATGCAAAAGATATAAAGAAAAAAGAAAAAAGAGAAAAAGAAGTGGCTAAATTACTCTTGAACTTGTTTAAAGGATTTAAAAAAAAAACCAGCAACAGCGGCGTTTACTTTTTTTTTTTTTCTTTTTTGAAGTTTTCATCAGGAACGAAAGCTATTGAAGATGTTTCTGAGTTCCTTTTTCGTTATTCCAATGTGAATGAAATAAATGACTATGTATGCATGTTACAACAACTTTATGTACTAGAAAAGAGCCAAAAAGTAAACTTCACATGAACTTATTGGTTTCACTGCAGATAGTCTCTCTCTTTATTAGTATTGTTACAATCAAGTTGACGATCATGCATGTCTTTTTAAAATTTATAGTTAAAAATAAAGCAGCATTTATTATTATATAGGTATATGTTATTGTTATTTGCTATTTTGGATAGAAAATGATGATGATTTGTTTAGGCGGGAAATATTCTTTTTTCTTTCAAATGAATTATATATATATGAAACATATAATAATGAATTAAGAGACAACGACAATAACAACACAATCAAACCATCTTCGGACGAATGATTTTCCCTCCCCTCCCCTTTTTATCTTTTGTTTCCCCTTACCCCCTGGTTTATAATAGTCTAACTTACCGCCATTACGTATTATTATAAATTGAAGTAAAATAGTTTGAAAGTTAACTTGATATAAAAATATGTTACGCAATTTGAACGTTTTTTTTTTTTGCGTTACCTTTTAACCACATGCTGGACTATTACTAATTTGGAATTTTAGGATTTAATATATTTTATAGCAACAAAAAAAAAAGTTGACAATTTGAGATATAAAAATAAAAGTAGTACAAAACAATATTAAAAAAAAAAGGAAGATAGATAGATAGATAAACATATATAATCGCTTAAATATTCTTTTATTAATTGAATTTATTAAAAGGAAACTCATATTATATACCTGTAGATCCGAGTTAGAATAAATAGAAAACATATTAAATATAATATTTTATAGAAGTAAAAGGAAGATATTTTTTTTTGTTTTTTTGTACAACATAATTTCTATATTTCATCCCCACGCATTCCCTTCACTCCAAAAATTCATTTTGATTCATATTTTCATATATTGGAGATTATTAATATATGTGCCTTTATTTGGGAATTGAATTGTGTTCTCATTTTCCAAACCATTATTATTTATTGAAAAACTTGAAAAGTTGTTTGTAATATATTCATGGAAATAAAAAATAAAAAATGTATATGTTGATCATTTTCAATATTCTAAAGGAGTATTTTTATACATGAATCTTGAGTAGACTAAAAAGTTTATATCAAATGAATTAAAATCAACAATATATATCTAAATGTCATAGTAACTATGGGTTGAAATAAAAAGAGATCCCTGATAATTAGTTTCTAGGTTGTTATAGAGATAACACTCAAATTCTCTCCCCTTAGAGACAACATATTATTACATGTATATTCCACCACTAACAAACAACTTTCATTTATATTAAATATGTTCTTCTCAATTGTTTTTTGTTATTTGTAAATTATTTATTTTTCAAAACATATGTTTTGTTTTTATTTTTTTGCTTTTGTTTTATATAGAAAATAGAGAGAGAGAAAGACACTAAAATGGTTAATATCATTTACCAGTAACTTTTTACGCTACCTCCACCACACGATGCCTTTCTAATTGTGCTCGTCGTTCCTCCTAAAAGAAATTCATTCAGTTAAAATTTATATAATAATAATAATAATAATAATACCACAATAAATGACTTTTCTTTTAAAAAAATGAAAAAAAAAACTTACAGGTGAAACTTCATTATCGTTGTATATAAGAACAGACTTGGATGCTTTCTTTTTACCTTCAGTGTTAGTAGTAGTTGTTGTAGTAGTCGCTGATTGTAATCCTCCTTCACCAGTTTCAATAGATGGACCTTGTCCTTCTCCTGTATTAGGTTGAACAGAATTATAATTATATCCACCTGGTGTAGTACTAATAGGACCTGATTGTTGTTGTTGTGATGGTGAATAATAACTACCTTGAGGACCTCCCTGTGTCTGTAATGATGGTTCAGATTTTGTTGGTTGTTGAGTTGTTCCTGGTACTTGGGATGGTGGTGGTACCTGAGGAGGTGGTACAACACCAGGTGGTGGCCTTGGTGCATATGGATTGAATTGATTTGGTGGACCTGGTGGAAATGGAGGGGCTCTAAGATAAAAAAAAAACATGTTTAATATTATTTAACAAATGATTTTCATACTATAAAAAATACATTATTTGATCAAAATAGAATAATACTTACCCTGGTGGTGGACGGAATGAAAATTGTTGTGGAGGTGGTGGTAATGGTGGTTGATGAGGTCCTGGAGGAAATCCTTGATAAAATTGACCTCCACCATAATGAGGTAATGGCGGTGGTGGAATAACAGCTGGGTTTGTATGAGGAGGTGCGCTTACCATTGAAGAATATCCTGGTTGTTGTTGTGGAGGATAAAATGGATAAGGTGGAGGTTGTTGTGGAGTAGTAGTAGAAGATGAACTTGTTGGTGGTGTTACTATAGGAACAGCAGCAACAACAGGAGAAGGATTTGAAAGTGGTGGTGTAGGTGTTGTTGTACTAGCAGCTTTATGTAAAGCAAGTTGTTGTTGAAATTGTTCTGGCGTTAATTCACCATATTGTCCACTTTTCCCTCCTCCTCCTCCAGTATTTGATTTTTTATTGGCATTGCCACCTGCTTTTTTAGCTTCGTATGCTGCAACATCTTCGGGAGGAATACCTTCCATACCGAAAATTTCTATTTCGAGTGTTTCGCGTCCTTGTAATGCATTGGGTACTCTAAATCATAATTAAATGTATAAAAAAAAAGATTAATATAATATTATAGCATTATATTGTTATTAAAAAAAAAGAAATTACTTATTGATCTCCACTTTATGAACTTGTTGAGCATGAACAGCCATACCACCAGCGGTAGCTTTTTAAATTAAGAATTCATTTTAGTTTTTTAGTTTCTTTTTTTTTCTTTACTTCTTAATATAAATCTGAAAAAAAAGATAAACTTACTTAAACGTTTACCACATACTTCACAACGAAAATGTTTTGCCTTTTAGATGTTATTTCAATTAATGTTAGTGTTCAAATATTTATAACCATTAAAAACGAATAATAAATAATAATAACTAATAACTAATAACAAACCGTGATAGTTTATTAAGGCCTTTTTTTTTAATTATTGCACTTACACGTTGATGAATGACTAAAACTTTATCATCCTCAAAATCTTTTTCACAGTACCAACACCAAGGTCTCATTGGTTTATTCTTTCTCTTTTTACCCATTTTTTTTTAACTAGATCTGCTTTTTGCTTTTGATAGAACAAAAAAAAAAAAGAAAAAAAAGGGTGGAAGGTTATCAAATAAAGGTTTACTTTAGAATTAAAAAAAAGAGAGTCACAAAACTTACTTTTTTTGAGATTTCTATTATAGCATGATTTAAAAGAACCCTTCCTCTCTTTTCACCATAATATAATCATTTGGTAGTAGACCCTTCATTTATTTCATTTATAAGATTATTAAAAGAAACTTAAAAATATTATTTTTTTTGCTCTTTATATACTTGTTCTAGAAGATAAAATAATCATTCGTTAGTTGTATTTTATGTTGGTGATCTTCATAATGATATTGTACAGACATATACATCAAACATAATTATAAGAGGACTTGGGTAATTTTGCAGTACTGCAAATGCAGTAACTTTTTGCAGTAGCAGTCGGACAACACTGGACTTTATCGAGTATTACTAACTATACGTAAAAGGTGCTTTGCGGTACTCCTTGCGGTAGTTTGCAGTAGTTTGCAGTAGTATATAATTTTTGTAGTACTATTCTTGCGGTAGTTTACATATGTGCTAAAGAAAAAAAGAAAAACCAATTTCTATCAACTGCTTCTCGAGTGATTGTATTAGGCGGTTGATATTGAAGATTGTCAATATTCGGGTATTGATCAATAAGCTCGCGACGCTCATCATCAGTGAGCATTGTAGTTGGAAACAATGAAGAATCCAAAGAAAGAACTTTAGTCAAAAAGGGTGATGGGGACCAGGAGTAGGAGGGTCGAACTGGTAATGCGTGAAGAGATAACAGGTTCTCTTCTTCTTCATCATCCACCATATTAACATTAGGGAATGACAGAGACTCTGTGGAAGGTTGAGCGCTTGATTGTGCTACTATCTGTTCTAATTGAAGTAGTCTTTGTTGCATAGCAACAAATTGTTCATTTTGGGTAATTGAATTGGAGTCCATATTTTGCGGTGCTGACCGAGCAAAAAAGAAGATCAATTATTATATTATAACATTAGAACTCATTTTTATACTTATTTTTTCGCTGACATTAAGATAAAACAAATCATATTTTTTATTTTTACGTCTAACTATACAATTTAATAGTATTTTTAAATTGCTGTAGTCTAAGGAAATGCTTGTTGTTGTTTAGGAACAACATATGATGGTCTGACCATACGCATCAACCACCATCTCTAAATCCCATTATCCAGCCTCCAAACGTTCACAAGCAAGTTGTTCACCACTCCTAATTGTTGTTGTTTTTTATTTTTCATATATTTTATAAACTAATTATTTTTTCAATTATCTAATGATTATAAAAAATTTATGTTTACAAATATATTTATGGGTAAGGATCAACCCTCTATATGGGTAATGGTATTTTTCAAAAAAAAAAATTTCATAATATAATGTATTTGCTGACGTGATAAAGGTCAAAACTTAAGAGATAGATATTAACCTACAATAAGCTCTTGATTTATTAAATCTATATTATCCATAAATTTATGATTCCATAAGTTTTAAAAAAAATACTAGAATAATACTATACAAAAACAAGTGTAATATATAATTCTATAAAATCATTAGTGCAAACAACTACCGCAAAAGACCTTTTATAGTTAGTAATGTTCAGTAAATCCGGCCAATTGTGCGGATATTTCCAATGTTGTCCGACTACTACGTACTGCAAAATTAAAGGTACCCATTATAAGATACTAATAGAGCATCTTTTCAATTAGGTTCACGTTTTGCATAAGTAGAACGAGAGAAAGATGATATTAAAAAATAGGTTGTAAGGAAATATTGTCGTATGGCACACGTCAACCTTTCATCTCAGATATTAATTCAAATATATTAAACTAAATATAAAAGCACCAAAATAATCTCACATCGGTTGATTTCCAAATACACAAATAATAGTTCTACCACAATGACACTTTATAATAATATGCAAATATAATAATCAAACATAATTTATTTATTCATAATCATATTCAATATACATCTAAAACATATATATATATTATATAAAACTTACGTGTAATAGAAATAATGATTCTGTTATCTTTTTATCTTTTTATCATCATATTATTTTCATATTATGAAACACCTGAAAGATTCTCACAAGACTTATTCTGTTATCATTTTTATTCTTACTTATTTTCCTGTTAAATCATATTCAGATATAAAAAAAAATATCACTCTTTTTATTTGATCTTTTATAATTTAATCTCCCTCGTTTCCTACTCTGCGCAATTCTTTTTTTTGGGTACTCTCGGTGTTTCCTTTTTTGTATATTATTCAATTTCCGTCCATATAATAGTAAAGTTGGTTTTTCTAAAATTTATAGCGGCGTCTTAAAGAAATCTTTTCTCTCTTTTCTTCCCCTTGCATTATAACATTTTTAAAATTGCATCAACAAATAAATTGTTTAATGAATGAGGGAGAAAAATTGTTGCATCAAGCGAGAAAAAAAAAAGTGAAATAAAAAGATGAAATAAAATATGATCAAGAATCATCTCTCAACACAGCATAGTTACAATATATAACATATATATACACACAAATATAAAAATTTATTACACATGTATTCGATATTATGAAGCAATTAAATGAAAAAAAAAAGATATATATATATATATATATATTATCGTGTGTGTGTTGTATCTGTTATATATATAAAGTGTTTGTGAGAATACAAAATGTAAGATAGCAAAAAAAAATAATAATATAATAAAAGAAAAAAAATGCCAAAGTTTGATGAAAACTGATGTGGGGGTTGGGGTGAAAAATGGTGTATAATGAGAATTTTTTTTGCGTTTTTTTTTTTTTGCAGAACTATATTAGATCTAAAAGAGTAAGTAAAAGAAGAAAAAAAGTAGATGGAAACGATGTGTGTGTGTGTGTAGATGTATAAAATAAATATATGTTGTGTATATGAAGAAAAAAATGTATAAATGTTATAATGTTGAAAGAAATAATAAAAAAATGGGGAGGGGAAAGTAAGATCGGTGGGGGATATGCTTTTCTTTTTTTTATGTACAATGGGTAGCACTCTCAAAACCAGCAGTGACAAAATCTCGTTGATGAGTAGTAGGTGTTGTAGGTGTACCTAAAAGCTTAAGAGATGATGTCGCTGTTGTTGTTGGTTGTTGAATAATAAGATCTTTGGTTGGTTTTGTAAACAATGGATTTTTGGAGAATGATAAACGAATACCACCTTTAACAGAATTTGAAAGACAATAACCTTGTAAATCTGCCATTGCTTGAGTTGCATAAACAACATCTTCAAATTCAACAAAACACATGGGGCCTTGAGCTTTATTTCTGAATGACATTCTTTTGAATGCACGACACTTGCTGAATAATTGACGTAGTTCATCTTCACTTGTGTTGGGTGGTAAATTACCCACATATAAAGTATTACAAGGAGGATTTTGATCTGCTGGATTAAATGATCGCCCATTATTATTATTGTTACTATTATTGTTATTATTGCTGTTGTTATTGATGCTCATATTATAACTTGGTGCAGAGATACTATGTGAACGGAATTCTGCAAGGTTGGGAGCAGTATTCAAAGAAAGAGAGCCCATACGATGTTGTGGATGAGGATGAGGATGATAATGATCAATTGCAGAAGTACCAAAAATGCTGGATGATGGAGGAGGTGATGATGAAGACCCTGAACCAAATCCGATATGATCGTTTGGAACAGGTGATGATTTAGATAAATAATTGAAAGGATCTTCTACTGATGCTGCTATTGTTGATGATGCTGATGCAGTGGTTGTTTCTTGAACAGCTTTGGTCATACGTGGTGGTGGGATTAAACCAAATGCACGAGGTGGTGACATAAAACTTAAATCCATACTGTTATTTCTAGCATCAAATGATTGTGATCTGAAACCAAATAATGAATCATTAAATACAGGAGTTGTAGGTGTTGAACAATTGTTATTACCATTGCTATGGTTATTGTTACTATGGAACGGATCTTTCATGAATGGATCTGTTTTATAATAGTCTGCAGGTGATAAAAGATCACTAGGCAACGGTGAAAATGAATCATATCCAGCATTTCCACCATTAGATGAATTATTGCCAGCTGCTGATGGAAATTGCATTTTCTTTGACAATATGCTTAATGGGGATGATATGGAATCTGCTGTAACAACTGCTTGAGCAGCTGCAGCCGCTTGTGCAGCCGCTTGAGCTTGAGCTTGAGCTTGAACAGCATTTTGATTTGTTGCTGAAGTTGTTGTTGTTGATGTTGATGTAGTAACATTATTGTTGGATCCATTGACAGTGGAAGAAGATTGGGTTGGTGCGGGGATTGTTGAACCTCTTTTAATATGCAAATTCTTTTTGGCCATCTCCGCTTTCAATAATGTACCTCGTTCCTGATCCACTCTTTTACCATTTAAGACTTCTACAGCTTCCATAGCTTCTAACCGAGTACGAAATCGTGCAAATCCAATCTATTTTTTTTTTAAAAAAAAAGATAATATTTATTAAAAGAGAAAGAAAGAAAGAAAGAAATTACAAATACATATACATATATACATAAACTTACCATTTGTTTTTTACCCGCCAAATTATTATTGTTATTATTAAAGTTATTTGTTGATGAAATAATAGTGTTACCATTAAGATTATTCATTGCTGAAGAAGAAGACGAAGAGGTGGATAAAGGTGGTATAACAGGGTGTTCCGTAACTACTGCATCTTCTTGGTCTTTACAATGCCATTTTAAAGAAGCAGCTTCAAAACCAAGTGAAAAAGTAAACATGTTTTGAAATTCTCTTTCAGACATGTCATCGGGAAAACCAACGACAAAAATAGTTGTCACATCGTCTATTGTTGATGATGAGTGCTGAAATATACCATTAGTAGAAGAAGAAGTGGATGAAGTACCACTCATATTCCCATTGTGCTGTTGTTGCTGTTGATACAAAGTAGATGGAACAGCTAATGGATGAATACGCATGTCTGAAGAAGAGAATTGAGTTATCGTTGTAAGTGGTTCATTCGTCATGATGTAAAATAAATGTTTTATTTGTGTTATGGGATGGGATGGTTAAATATATGAAATGATATTAAAAATGAACAAATGAAAAAAAAATGAGAATTAATAATAATAATAAAAATAAATAACGAAAGTAAAAAAGAAAGAAAAAAAAAGATATATGAGAGAGAGAGAGAGAGAGAAAAGGAAAGAAAAGAGAGAGGAAAAGAAAATTATAATAAAAAAAAAGAGAGAGGGAAAATGTATTTCGTACGACTTTGGAATTTCATCACAGACCAGTGTGTTATGTTGTATATATATATATACATAGTGTGTGTACATGTGGTGAGTAGTGTAATATGTTTCTTTCCACCGAGTTATTTTATTTATAATCCATATTAGTCCGCTCTTTTTTGAGTTTGCTGACTTTTCTTTTTTTTTTTCAAGTGTGTTGTACGAAACAAAAACTAAAAAAAAAGGTATGAAAAGTTATAAAAGAATTTTTCATTTTTATTTATATAAAACTTTTATTAGTTAAAAGGAATTAATAATGTAAGTAATTAAATTGTTTGTGGGGTAGACAACAAAAGGGTTGCTAGGTTTTTTTTAGTGTAAATTGGTTTTTTTTTTGTTCGGTTATGCCGACTAAGTAATAACCCAACAACAAAAAAAAACAAGGTAAGTTCACTGGCATTGTTGAAACCTCCTCCCCCCTTTCCTTTTTTTTTTTTTAGAAAAAAAGTCCTTTTATATGTATATATATATATATATATATTTATTGAATAATTAATTTCAAACGATATTTTTTTACTTAAGTACGTAATATGGATTTAAAAAAAAGGTAATCAAAAAACATATTAAGAAAGGGAAAAAAAAGGGACATGATGTATGTGTCACCAAATTACCTGTTCTGGAATAGTTGCTTTCTTTTTTACTCTAATCCCCCTTCCTCAATCATCATCTAAACCCCCGTTTCCGCCCGTGCACACACACACACACGCACCAAGTTATTATATACTTTTTATAATACTAAATATTACAATATGTCAATAGACTCGACTCGTTATGCTGACCCAAGGTGGACGACTGACTAAATTCACTTGTTTTTAAAATAATAATAAAATTGTCGTTGTACTCATTTTAAATTGTTACGTAATGTTACTTTATTTTTTTCTCTGTTTCATAAAAGTTATTTCAAAGTATCAATCCAAACTCCCATGGTCGTAGCTGTTGCTGGTGGTTGTAATTCAGGCAAAGTAAGTTGAAGTGTGCATGTGAATGAAAAAAAAAAAAAGAAAGAAAACATTCTTTTTTCATTCAAATATACTAATTAATTATATATTATAGCGTGATGTATGTGATTCACTGATTCAACGTTTAAGTGAAACATATTCAGCAAAGACAGCTATTATTAGTTTAACTGATTTTTATCGTGAACTTACAGAAGAAGAACGTAGTTTATATGAACAAGGAAAATTTAATTTAGATCATCCAAGTAAGTTAAACAAAACAATTCGTATATGATTTTTTGTGTGTGCATACGTATAACATAATTAGGTCATAATAATTAATTATTATTTCATTTTAGCTGCTTTTGATTTTGATTTACTTCAACAAGCTATCATGTCTTTATTATCAGGCAATTCAACAACCATTCCTGTATGGGATGATGAACATCATACAAAGTAAATATATTAGTTAGAAACATTTTTTATACATCAAAGAATAACAATTATCTAATCTTTAATTATTTTTAGAGTGGGAACTCGATTAATTGAACCTGTAGATGTTATTTTAGTGGAAGGAACTTTAGTTCTTTATCCCAAATCATTACGTGAATTGATGTTTATGAAAGTCTTTTTAGATGTGGATAGGTAAAATATTAATAAAAGTAAAATGGGAAGTGGACGGATGCTGATGGTTTTCTTTGATATATTACTTTCAACACATCAGAAGAAAAAGACAATTAATGTATAGATATGTTGGGGGGCAATTATAGTGATCAACGATTAACAAGAAGAGTATCTAAACCGAATCGTCGTGGATTATCAATTGATCAAGTATTAATAGAATATGTGGAATTTGTAAAACCAATGTTTGAAGATTTCATTTGGCCTGTAAGTTTTTTTTTTTATTTCTGCTAATGCTAATGTTGGGGGCGGTGTATACGAGGCGGGGGAGTGATCAGACATCTTTAACTTGAAAGATATTATAATAATTGATGATAATTGAACCAAACTAACATTTAATCTATAACAATCATTTGCTTCTCACTATTATTACATTTAGACCAAAAAATTCGCTGATATTATTATTCCTCGAAGTTATGAAAATAAAACTGCTTTAAAAGTACTTGGTAATCACCTTGAAGATCATTTAAAAAAACGATCTGTCATGGATTCTTCCAATATACGCCACCCACCTATTTGGAATAAAAATTTGACACCATCTGAACAACAAAAATCATCATCAACAACAACTTCAAATGGATCACCTGTTTTATCAGTATCTTCAAATGATACAACAACAACACCTACAGAATCAACATCTTCATCTACACGTAATAATAATTTTCGAAGTTTTGATTTTTTTGCTACTACAGCTGAAAGTTCTTATAAAAAATTACCAAAATAAATAAAAAAAAACCATTTTATTTTTCATCATTGTAATTTAAACTGAGAATGTTATTATAATTTATTTTTTAACGTCATTTTAATAATAAGCATGGATATGGTTTTCTTTAATAGATGAGGTTTTTTTTTTAATGACACCCCCCCCATTGTATGTATACACAATAGAAAAATTTTCAAATTAATCAACCAAGTAGAAATCAACACTGTCATATCTTGGCTTTTTTTTTTCTATACAAACAACAACCATTTCTCTCTTTTTTTTGTTTCATTCGATTAAAAAGGTTTGATTCATCACTTTGTTTCATGCAATATAATTTTATCATTGTTTTCATAAGATTACAATAAAAAAATTGATTGTTGATATTTCAACAGCAATATTAATTATATAAATTTATCTTTAAATGCAATTGACTATAAAAACTACCCAAAAAAAGAAGATAATATTCGCTTTTCAGGTATTATTGTTGGTGCTGTAATAATTAGGTGCTATAATATTTAAAGATTACAAGTGAACAAAATTATAATTTAAAAAGAAATAGATAAAATAAATATCATACATGCATCATGTCTTTCAAATAGTCTTTAAGGAAATGTCTCATCGATTGTTGTATAATATATAGCACATATATGTCTTTCTAATAGTTTTTTAGTAAAGCAGGAGTAAATCACTTGTGAATATACAAACATATAAAAAAAATTATTACTGGCACCAATATAGAGTGCCGTCGCTACTTATACTAAATCCCAGTTTAATTCTTGGTTACTTGCGTAAACAACTTTGTTCATTGTATCTATTCTTCTACGTTTTCGAGCATACCAGTTCCGTGCTTCTTAGGAATTATTTCCTACTATTCTTCCTTCCTATTCTTTCTCTTGGCAATGAAGGTAAATAATTGGCAGATGCAATCTTTGTCCAAAGAAATACCAAGAAATGCATGGAGTTGGACAACATTACAAAATTATTCATGACAATGATTTACCTCCATTGCCAAGAGAAAGCAGAAGAAGGAAGATTACGTAATGGAAAATAATTCCTAAGAAGCACGGAACTGATATGCTCGAAAACGTAAAAGAATAGATACAATGAACAAAGTTGTTTACGCAAGTACAGTAGGCCCTCGTTAATTTCATGTACTTCTTTCCTGGCTATTTTATGTAATTAAGGATGGAATGAAATTATCGGTGGATTATGTTGGAGGCAAAAACTGATAAAAAGTTTGGGAATTGCTACGGACACCCCAAAAACATACTATATTACGTAAGTAATTTCAGCTCTTACGGACACCCCACTTTTATATTTTTTCAAGGGAACACAACAAATTGATATATATTAATCACATCGTATCCAACCATTTATACACTATCTTTACAGCGATTATCGTTATACGACTTATAAATATTTATGAAACTTATATTATCAGCTCGACTTTTTATAATAGCAATCAATATTTCTTATGGTTTCTTACTATATTCATTATGTACACAAATGAATTGTAGGCCTTATGAAAGCAAGACAAACAAGGAATCATATATACTTTTAATGTTACATATGAGCGGTCAAACAAGCGCTATTGGTGTTGACAACGCTGTTACTATATTTTATATGGTCTAAGAACTTATTTGATAACTGTTTATTTGTGGGGTGTCTGTAAGCAAAATATGGGGTGTCCGTAGCAATTCCCAAAAAGTTTAACAGAAAATAATAATAAATAGACCATGTATATATTAGTGGGTATCTAATATGCTTCATATTATATAGTTAATATTTCTTAGAGAGCTTTTGTGATAAGACCAATTACTAAAGAAAAAGTATATGAGTACCATAAATACACTCAATGTTGGTACTATAGTAGAGCTACGTTAGTTCCATTGATTTTCAAAATAGATTAGATAGTTACTGTCTTCTAAACAAGCTACTTTGTGTCACTTCTTTATTACAGATAACCAATAAAATCCTTTCTCAAGTCATGTTTTGTAAGGCCACTTAATTTCAAGCCCTCAAAATCATTGTGAAAGTGAAAATAAAGGGGATGTGAAAGTTGATACTATGTTTTGTAACTATTCCTTGCAAAAACAAATTAACGGGGGTTGAAATTAAACATGGATGAAATTAACGGGGCTCTACTGTAACCAAGAATTAAACTAGGATTTAGTATAAGTACGCTCTATATCAATGCCAGTGATAAAAAGAAAAGAATTACTCAACAGAAGAGTTATTAGTTAACTTTAACTTTTCAGATTCTTTATTTATTTATTAATTTGCACTTAGAGCCATTGTACGATTCGACGGTGTAATCAAAAGGCAAGTGATAGAGCAAAAAATCGAATGAACGGATCCCAGATTAAAATTGGACGAAGTAAGGATACTATGAGCAGAACCCAAAAATAAAGTCTCACAACAAATCCCTAAGTACTGAATTTATTTATTTATTTGATAAATTAATTAACAAGTTGTCTATTTTTTATTTTATTGGTATTATTTACAGTATTTGTATCTTTAGTGTTTGGTTTTTTTTTTATTAACTTCTTTAACTCCTTCTATCTTTTTGATTTTTCAAAGATATAATGATCTTTCCAGATAACCGAATTCGATGGATGGAAGAAAAGTGTCGTATGGCTGCGGCTGCGACAACGTACTCTTGTCGTTTGCTTTTTCTGAAGTGTAATTTTTCATCTCTTTAACCTTAGTCCATTATTTTACGAGCTTGAATTGACATATGAAAAATTCAACAATGCTTTACGTTGTGTTGAAAAAACCTTTTACCAACTGGTAGAGTCACCAGGAAAGAACTTGCAAGCTTTTGCAACTTCAAGTCAATTGCGATCCCCTTTGGAGTGGTATCAACCTGTTGTGAACACAGATATAGAGTTGGTGCCCCAGCTGTTATTGTAAATGCCTGCAACATTGGCAGCTACTCTAACAGCATCTGGAAAAAAAATGAGTGAAACACCCACACAACAAAGAATACTTATATCACATGTCCAGCGAGTTTTTTTCTTTCTTTAGATTATAATATATAAGGGTTTTGCAGGTATACGTACTGCATACTAATATTAATATTTCTGGTTTACTATTAGTTGAGAAAAGGGGAAGGAGGCTTTGAGTTTTTAAAAATGGGTGTTTTGCCAAGAGCACACCATCGTATAAATAATTACATACCAAATTGTCTCTTGTTGGATATTTGTATAGCATTATAATATACGTAATGTAATTACTGATTGATTACTGTTCTCCCTTTTTATTTTTATTTTTTATTTTAATTTGATAATTTGTATGTACCTTTACAAGTATAATATGTACGTATCCAACCTTCTACCAGTATTAATTGCATTATTGTTATTATCATTATACTCATCATCATCATTGTATCTCATTATAGTGATAGATGTGAAAAGCCTTTTTAGAAATATATATAATTTCTATAAAAAATCCTAATGCATTCATTACTACAGTATAGATTGTGTGACTTTTGGGAATAATTGCCAATTGCTGCGCATAAGTCCTAATTTGCATTGCTCTAAGAGAGGTAGCAAGGAAATCAAGGTACCCCGCATTTTATTTCGGTGGATTTTGTTGTTACTTATAATATTATTATTATTTTTAGAAAAAATGTACACACTTACTACATTTATTCCATATAATTTTATTCTAGTTTGTAATAATAATTGATAATAAATAATATTAAAGCATACAATATCACTAATTTTTATGATTTGTTCGTCATTAAATATCAGCTTTTTTATTGTATAGATCTTTCAGTTTTACCCATCTTTATGACTACTGAAACAGTTATCCTCTCACTTTGATATCTTTTTTTTGTATTTATATTTTTTCTTCTTGTTATTGGCAAAAATTGAGCGAAAATAAGGGTTTGGAAGTGGAGAAAGAATTAGTTAGTATATAATATTTTCATCATGTGGCTATGCAAAAAAAAACCCCTTTTAGAGATATGAACCCGGAAATTGAGGAAAAGAATCATTTCTGTTAAAATGAAGATCATACAATTCAAGATGGGATTATTTTTATTCTTTAGTGTTTATTTTATCTCAGATCTTAGTATAATAAAGTGCACAGACATGAATCAAACTTTAATAAGATAAAGTGTGGTCTGAGCACATCATATGGTCTATTGTGACACAACTTTTTTTTTTTAAAAAAAAAGTCATGTCGTTAAAATACTTTTAGCCTAGTAAAAACATTTAATATGCAGGGTTAGTCGTTGAACATACAGTAATAATGTACATGGGATTAATAAAGAAGCCAAGAGAAAGTTAGTCTTATGACATAATAACAAAGTTTCAAAAGACGTCATGAATGAGCCTAATTATACAGCACAGACAAATTATACAGCACAGACAAATTATCACTGTACCACAAGAAGAAAAATGTAGTCATAAAAGTAAAAGATCTAAAAACAGAAAAGCACCGGCGCCGATCTTTCTTTGCATTTTCAAGTGTGATATATCGTGTGATTACCATGCTATTAGGTATTACAAACAGATATACCGTATATATATATATATATATATATATGTGTGTGTGTGGGTACGTCATATTATTAAAAGATGTATTGTAAATACACTTTAAGACCTTTTCTTTCTAATAAGTCATGACGAAACTATTTCTGCACCATTTTTATTTTATTTATTTTATACATTAGAATTTTTAACTCTCAAAAAGCCAGTGAAAAAGAAACATTTTAAATAACATATTGTTTACATATTATGTAAGTTATTCGAAACAACATCATTACAAATTGTTATAAGTAATCATACTTTGTGCACTACCGTTAAAACATTATATGTATAAATTATTCGTTTAATTTTATGGAAGCTATCCCATAGTGAAAGCTTATTGACTCAACCACAATCAAAACAATTAATAAACAAAATTGCCACAACCAATAAAAATTTTGGCTTTACATCACCATCAGCACCTTGTCCATAATATTTAGAATTATAAAGTAATATATATATGAATTTGAAGCCTGACATTTTTACTATAATGATCATCATAGCGACGAATAAAAATAATCAATACAGAAAGATTATATAGAATTGAAAGAAAAACAAAGTGACGAGAAATTGAAGAGAAGGATAGATTTTATTAAATAATGTGTTACTAAATCAATAACGTGTTTGAATAATATACTGTAGGAAGGGTATATATGGAAAGATGTGATTCGAAAGAAGAGAATAATTGAAATTGGGACAAAGCAAGAAATGAAAAAGTGTTTGTATTTTTTCAAAGGTTGTGGAGATGCTGTGGTGGCAGTTGGGCGAAAATTTAATTGTTTACGAGAAGCTTACAACAGAGACATATAATTCATTTTTTGAAAGTATATCAAAACGCTTAGTATGTCTACACTCTGCTGCTCGCGAAATCAAATTAAGAAAACTTCTTGACTAACTAATTAAAGTTTCTGATCATAAAGGGAGAAAAAAAGGCTACTGTATGAATTATTCCACAGATTAGTAGGTTTGCTCATCAATAACTTTTAATTTCGGTTTACATATTAAAAAATGTACTTTAACGTATCCGAATATTCAATCACTTTGACAGTGTGCTAATAAATGTCCAGAACATAGATCGAACAATATCATATTTCTATTTTGGTCGATAAGAGAAATTAATATTACTAAAGGGAAGTACGTATCTTCTCCAAATTTTCAAAAATGGTGGTCTATTAAAATATGTATTACAGTCTTTTATAAAATAACCACTGGCAAACAAATCTAAATTCGTAGAAAAATTGTAAAAGGCTGTCAATTTTTTTTAAAAACGTTCAGTAGGTACTAGAGACAAAAAGAATATGTTTTTTTAAATCTACTATATACAGTATGTGATTCAAAGTGTTAGCATAAAAACTAATGTCTATTATTCAAAAGGTTTTTTAACCCTTTTTTCCTACTCATTTCTTTTCTTATATACGGTTACAGTGTAGAATACATAAATAACAGGTTACGTACGTACGTAATCAATAAACCGGCTTAATAAATGCTGGTTCTTTGTACATAGTAGATAAAGGAGTTATGTTAGATGTTAACAATTAAAGAGATTTCAATTAAAACTTTTTGATCGTTGATTTATATAAATTATTATGAAGCTGAATCGACATGCTTCATATACACCGTGTTTCTTTTATTACTGATAACACACTATCTCATACTTTGTAATTTTTCCACAATTCCCCATAAACATCAACCTTTATTATTTTTAAGACGTGTTCCGAATATCATACATAAAAGAACACTATTAATAAAAAAAGGAGCAGTAAAATCTCTATCCACACTTGTTTTTATACAACATGGTACTATATTATTATTACACTTTGATTCCAAGTATTGATAGTAGATTTTTTTTAATTGGATCCTCAAGCAATTTTTGATGGCTAACAAAATGACGAAAATCACTGGAGTCCCCGTACTGAAAATAAGGATAATATAACTTTTTTGTATCGTTGACTAGAGCTACTGTAAATTTATTCAAGATGTTGATTAAAAAAATATTATTTATAGATTTTTTTTTCAAAAGTCGTGACAAAGAGACATTTTTAGCAGAGGTAGGTCAAAACTTTTAATTAGGCATCTGTTATAACTTCAAGTTTACTTTATAAGTAATAAAAGAAATCTTTAGTAACCCAATCCATTCCTATACAATTATAAAAATGGTTGCAGTTTTTATCCAAAGATACCAGTTAATCACATGACACCAACATATTTATCATAAAGAAATTGTCTTTTTTTTTTACTTCGTCTGAAAAAAAAAAGCCAAAGCAGATGATGAATCATGACACTAGGAGAAGTGTAAACTTTGTATAATTTTTTTTGTCGGAATGACCGAAAACCGTAATAATAATTTTAGTGGCTATTTTTTCTATTCATGGGAAATTGTGATAGGTAATTAATAGGTAACATATATAATAAGATATAATAGCTTCATTCAACATGCTGATTGTCATACGAACGAATGATGATTTTGGTTTATCTTCAAATGATTTCTTTTCCTTTTTTATTGCATGATGGCATGGTTAAAAAAATGTCATTTTTTCTTAAATATCAAAAATAATAATATACGACGAATAGTTTTATACAGAAAAAAAACGTCTTTTATTCTTTAGGTTATTATATATATTATTAATCGACCCCTTCATGTTTTTATGATTCACAGTATAATGTTTACATATGTTTATATATCATACGTACTTGCTTATATAACTTGTTTAGGCTTTGTAAATATAGAATAATAGAGTTATGTTGTTCAACATTTACTTTTTTACCCTTTTTTTTTATCGTGACAACAGTAAGTAGTAGTTATAATAATAGCTACTTATTCAGCAGATCATAGCTTTAGCGCGGTTATATGTGATCATTCAATAATAAGTTTATGTATTTTAGAACCAAAGCTTAACTGTAAAGAAGAATGGATGACCTTTTTTTTAATGATATAAAAACTTGACCCCAAACTTTTGGGAATCTAATATTTTGTCCCATCAAACTCCGTTATATGTTATAATATTTTTCTTTTGTATGTATGTGGCACAGTATAAATAAACAAGTTTTTTTTATATCAGCTGAATCGAAAGGTGAAGGCGAGAAGAGAGAATAGTTAGACAAATAAATAAAAATTATTGGCTATTTTTGCCTCATGGCATCATTCATATGCGCCCTTTTTATGTCTGTAGAAAAAACCCGTCTTGCCTTGTTTGTAAAAGGTTTAGTGTATATGCAAACATGTCCTGCAAATAAAAAAAAATACATTTAGAACAAGGTCAAGAAGCAGCTTTTTTTTCTACTCTTTTCTTTCTTTATTTTTTAACACTATTTCTTTTTATTCTTTGAAAAAAGTAATTTTTTCAAAAATAAATAAAATAAAGAATGCCACCTATAACGTTGAAGTTCACAAGTAATACACCCTTTCACAAAATCGATTCTGTAAATGAATTACGTGAAACTTGGAAAGTTTGTACCAAAGTCAAGGATTCATTAGAAAATGGTTCTCGACTTGAAAATCTATCATGGAGGCTTTGGTTTGTTCATAATAATAATAATTCCTCTGTTGATAAGAATGAAAAAAAGAATGATAATACAACTCAACAACTAGAACAACAATCAAAAATGACTAATATATTTGATACGGATAAGGAGGAGAACCAACCGCCAGCAATAACACCACCATTAGAACCTCCCCCTCCCCCCAAACCATTAACAATTGCAATTCAACAACAGATCGATTATCGACGTATGCTTCGACGCCAACAACATGAACAACTATTCCGTCAAAAGATCACCGAACAAGATTATGATCAGTCATGTGAGCAACAACATAATAAGCATACTATTCAAGCGGTTGAGGAGAGCACATACCATCCGATGGTGGAGACCTTACCAAACATGGTTTGGCAGCAACAAGAACAACAACACCAACAAACTGATGAGACTATGGCCCCATTTAATAATAACAATGACAATAATATTAATAATGCAGCCGTTTTTTCTTCCGTCGCTGTTGATACTGGTTTAAAACAGCAACCTATTACTACTACTACTACTACTACTACTACAGCTTCTGTTGCTGCTAATAATGATACCATGATAAGCTATTATGCTGATCAAGGAAATAATGATAGCGGGGTTCATGTACTTAGTCCTACTCCAATTCAATCTGTTCCGAATAGTCCCGTTTATAGACAAACATCAACGATAATGCAACCAGCAGCAACAACCGCCATAATGACAGACCAGTCAATCCAAAATATCTTTAATAATGTCACATCTCATGGTAATTATAGTAATAATGCTAATACTACATCATGTGATCAAGAAGTTCTTGCTGCACAGTGGGACTTCCTTCCTGAACACATAGGCAACAACAACTGTGATTTAACGGCAGCAGCATTTTATGTTTCTGGTGCAATTCCATCCCCAGTACCAAATGGCAATTTATATAATAAATTATTATCGACCTTACCTCGGGAAACACTTGAATCCGTAGAAAAATTATTAATTCCCCAAACTCAATTGCAAGATCAGGTACCCGTTGGAAGCATGATGACGTCTTTTCCACAGGAACTCCGGCAGCATAATGATGTAGTATCATCATCAGCGATGCACAACAAGAAGAACATTAATTCACTCACACCAATACCAAAAGTAATAGCAACAAATACAACAGAAACAACACCAAAAACATCATTGGGTAATAGTTCATCAGCACCTACTTCACCAATACATAAAAATAATAAAAAAAACAGCAATAATCGCAACATTCATGTAAAAAATAAAAAGATCAACAATCATGTGTATATCAGTACCCTTCATTTTCCATCTACCACACAACAAAAAAGCCCTTCATCATCAACATCAACTACACATCGAAATAGCAATCGTAATAGCTCGACGACAACTGTAAGGCGAGCATTACCAGTAAAAAGTAGTAGTATAACAAATAAAGAGGGTCAATCTCCTGTATGTAGTAATTGTTATACTACACAAACCCCACTTTGGCGTAGGTCTTCAGAAGATGAATTATTATGCAATGCATGCGGCCTATAGTAAGTAATATAATAAGTCTAGAACCCCGGGTGGTAGGTGTGAAATCGGAGAAACTAAACATATAGAAAAATTCATGAACAACTTACCAAAAAAAAATAATAATATAAAATTAGTCTAAAACTGCATAATGCACCACGTCCGAAGCATTTGAAGCCACATTCGGGACGAAAAGATGCACGTGGTGGTAATAATAATGAAGAAGATAATTTACAACAACCTGTTTGTTCGAATTGTGCTACTTCAATGACTCCATTATGGCGGCGAGATAATCATGGTAATCCTCTTTGTAATGCTTGTGGTTTATAGTAAGTATTATTCTTCATTTTATTATTACTATCTGTTTATTATGAAGTAATTGAAATTAAATTCTATTCTAAATAAATAAATATAATAGTTTAAAATTGCATAATCAACGGCGACCTCTATCCCTTAAATCAGATATAATAAAAAAACGACAACGTGTAGAAAATATGGAAACACCAACTGCAACAGCAGCATCCACAACACGACGACCCAGTAAAAAAAACAAAACAGCAACAGTCATCAATGATAATAATAATAATAATGATTCACTATCTTCTATTGTACAGCTTTTACCTTCTGCATCAACAACACCGACTTCTTATCATTATGTCAATAGCAACAATAATAATATGTCTCAACAACAATCTTATGTCCAGCCATTTTTATAGTTTATTTATCTTTTATCTCTTTATTTTTATTATTAGCTTTAATTTTATATATATATTGTTTTTTTCTACCTTAAACAAAAATTCAAAAAGCACATACCCATACACAAAAAAAAAAAATAACACCGACAACGGATCAAATAAAAAAAGGATAAATAAATTTATCCATAAAAAACACGATTGTATTTTAAAAGGGCGAAACGATGACAAAGACAAATCGGGACACTATTCTTTCTTGATTAGATACACTATATATATATATATATATAAGGTTTTTTTTCATCATTGCCATCTTTTTTTTTTCTTTACCTTTATTTTCTTTATTTGATCTTTTTAATATAATGGTAACTGAAACCATGACAACAACAGTAGTGTCAACTGAAAAGCAACAAGTAAAATATGATTTCGATCAAGCAACTGAGTCGTACTACATTGGTGAATCGGATAGAGTTACTTTTTATGCCGGCCGTGTGAATACTGTAAATATATGTTTTGTATTTGGTATATTGGGATTTTTTTTTTGAATAATAAATTTTAACTACTGCATCATGACCATTCTTGTTTTTTTTTATTGGTTTTATAGACCTGGGCAATCGGTCAAGTTCCTTCTGTAAGTAATTTTTTTATATCTCTATTTTTACATAAACTGGTTATACTCACATGTTTTTTAAATAATAAAATAATTTTAGGGCGGTAAGAAGAAAAAAAAAATATTTAACCTGTTGTGTGACAAGCAACCAAAATTATCACTTTCTGTGTTTGTGAACACACATAAAAAAAATTAGAAGCTGATGATGATAATCGTTTCTTTATATAGGTTATGTTGTGGCTCTTTCATTAAATGCTGTCCTTCAACAATTTTCTAAAAAGCATCAACAACATCCAGCATCACTTAATACATTTTTTTTCAAAAAGACCGAAGGTGGACCTTTTATTGTTGAAATTACGGAACTTAAACCAAGTAAAAAAGGTTTTGTTGTTGTAAAAGCTGCTCTTCGACAACCTAAGGTTTGTTTTCTATCTTCTCCCCCTTCCTTATTACTCTTTTCCCGCGCCATAATTAACTCTTATCTTTTTTTTTTACTTATTTAGATTTTTAATGAAGGAAATAACAAAGTCCCAGAAAGATTAGAAGAATATGATCCAAGCCAATATGTTACCAAGACACTTAGTATTATTACCATGACAAATATGGATGGAGAAACAGGATTGACCTTATCAAAGGGTGAAACTGGAGTAGCACCTGTACCACCTTCTATGGCCTCAATGGAGCTTACCAAAATGGAGTTCATGGAAGAATATGTTGATCTTTATCAAGATAAATCAACCTATCCTAAATATGATGTACAAGGCAACATCATCCGACAAGGCAAAGCAGAAATTCATCATGGTTACGTTTTCAAAGATGGACGCTTAACTGATTTTAAAAGCATTCCTTACTGGGCCGATCTTTTCGTCAATCCATTGTATTCTTTAGGACCTGAGGTCATGGGTACAAATAAATATTGGATGCCAACATTACAACTTGAAGTTCAATTCAAAATGATGCCCAAAAATACAAAAAATGTCATAGCTACATTCAAGGTTCCTCATATTGTTAATAATCGGTTTGATTTGGATGGTGCTTTATATGATCAAGATAAAAATTTATTGGCTATTACACGACATCAATGTTTAGTTGTTCCTTGGGAGCGTAATGTTGGAACTTCTTCATCATCAAAACTTTAGATTCAAATACATTATTTTTTTCAACTCAGTTATCATTTACATACATTTAATCATATCATTACCATGGTTTCTCCCCATCCCTTAATCGTTGCATGTTTTATAAGTCATACTTATCACGATGATATCTCTCTCATGTCACCACTATCCATTCTTTATTAGTCAAATAGATTTTGCATAAAAAGGAAAAATTCTTTTGTAATACTTCATGAAATAAACTTTGCATAGAAAAATAGACAACAAATCATATATATATTTCTCAGATCACTTTTACAAATATTGATTGTCAAAGGAATATCTTTTCTTTTTTTTTTTTTTTGTGAAAAATAAACACTGATCTATAGAGTTAAATTTTGTATACTGTAATAAAATCAATTACCAGAGCATTGAGCTCACAGTAACGAAGAAATAAATTTCGATAATACATAAAAAAATCTTCATTTCCATCCAAATGATCCATTGATTAATATGCGGTACGTATCATTTATTTATCGTTTTCAAGAAAACAATCCTTCAATACGTTTCAATAGTATATAATAATATTTGATAAGCAATGAAATACTATAGAGTAAATATTATACATAGATATAAACTGCTGGTTATTGGGATTAGATATACTATTAGTTAGATGTTAATTTGTCCCTGACATTTTGGCATACTGTATATAGAGGGCATACTAACTTTATATTTAGGAAACTATATCATATATATATTCAAGTTCTCTATTTCTAGTTAATCAAATCCAATGAAATAGGAATATCATACGATGAGAAAAGATGAAAATAAGAATAAGATGTTTTGATTGGTAATAAAAGTTTTACGTGGTTGCCATGGCAACGGAAGGGGGTTATTACGGACTGACATTTCGAATCTATAAAGCACTAAAAATATATAGAATTTTTTGGTATGATATAGGGTCACATTGAATTCTCCCACTAAAAAGAAAAACAACCCGCATTGAATTTTTGCTCCATTTTGTTATATTTATGGGCTCGTGCTTCATACGAATAGCATATGTTCTTATATGCATAATCAGCAAATCAATACCCGGTGTCTCTCTTTTGGGTTACTATGGCGATCCGTTTCATAATCCACGAATGAAGAAGGAACCTGTCTACTTTATTGTTAAGATGGATCATTATGATTAGTTTCCACTCAAGCTTGATTGAGTGATGTGTTTCGTATCTTGTATCTTGCTTCTTTTTGTTCAATTTCAATACGTAGAGACGTGAACTTCTGAAAAAAAATGCCTGTGTCAAATATGTTACTCGTAAAACACCAATATCAAATGAAAGCCAAATTTCATTATTTACGTTTAGTCATTAGAGCCCGTAACCTCACACATACTCATGGGAGGGAGGTACTTTATTATATGTGGCTAATATCAGCATACGTATGTCTACGTAAGTGACTTTTTAATCCATACTTATATTGATTTCAAGACCTAGTGGTTTAAGTTATGTAAGGTATTTCCCACATCTTTCTCTCATTTTCCGATGATATTATTATATCCACTACATATATAAAGTATATATAGCTTTTTCCTTTTATTGTACCCATTTATATCTATACTTTCAAAAAAAATAGATACCAAATCACTTTCATAAGAATCGATACATATTTCTGTACCTTATCGGGAAAAAATGCCGCCGTCATTGAATCCCACGCCGTCAGCAGCAATATGAAATTATGTGACACAGCTATACACAATCATACAAAGTTTCACACACACACCACAAAAAGCAACCTTTCTTTTTCTATAGTAATCATAAAAAAAGTAGAAACAATAATGGAACAACGATATGAATTTGATAGAGTTACTGAGCATTGTTATTTAGGTGATATTACAGCAGGATCAGTTTATTCTGGTTATTTACATCGTGTAAGATTCTTTTTTTTTTCTACTTGGAAACAGGTTTCTTGTCAGCCAAATAAGAAAGAAAAAAAAAGACCATTGATCTCATGAATGAATTTCTTATTTTATTTATTATATAGCAATGGGCAGCAGGGGGTGTTACTTTGGTAATTCCAAATTATTTAATGAAATGTTCAATTACTTTTTATGCGTTTTTTTTCTTTTGTTTAACTAATCGTAAAACTTTCTCGTTCGATATTTTTCTATATCTGTTGGATATTTTTATTGTAAAACAATAGGGTGGTGAGTAACAAAAAAGCTATGAGCTGAATGGTTAATTGGAAAGGAAGGAAAAAGGTAATTGACAAATTTATAATATATCCACTCATTTAGGTTATATGGCCTCTGTTATGATGAAAGCAACTATGCAACGTTATCCAGGACGATATCCAATTTCGATGAACACATTTTTTGTAAATCCAGGAACAACCGCACCATTCATTGTTGAGTTAGAAACAATTAAGGCTAGTGACAAAGGCATGTGTACATTTGTCGTCAAGTTAAAACAACGTCGGGATGCAGATAGCAACATGAATCCATTGGATACATTAAATGCCTACCATGATACCAAAGATGATTACTTGATTAAAAACTTTGCTGTCATTAGTTTAAGCGGTACCAGACCTGAACAAGGTTTTTCACAACAACGAGGAGAATTACAGGATGATATTTATAAATTAAGTCCAATAGAGAGTTTAATACAATTACCTGCTCAATGTGAAGGCGATACAACGCTTAAAATGTATCATGATATAACCAAAAATGATTCTAAACTTCATTATGCATTTGAGTTTGCAGATGGACGACCAGTAGACAATTTGGCTATTGTTTATTTTTTCGATATGTATGCTGATCCACTTGGAACATTGATGAACAAGAATGTTGATTCTGAAGTAATCAATAGTTGGAAGCCGACATTACAATATGAAATTCAATTTAAAAGACCTATCAAGACACCTATACCGCGTGCTTATTTATCTTATGAAGTTTGTAATGTTATTCATGGTCGATGGGATATGGATGGTTGTATTTATGATGAACAAGGAGAATTATTAGCAACTACTAGGTATATATAACCTTCTTTTTTATTATGAAATATATATGAATGCTTAATCTAATTTAAGCCATATTTATATATATAAATAGACATCAACTTCGTATTATTCCTCGTAAAACAAAACAAGCTTCTACGTCAAGTGAAAGCAAGTTATAATTGATATGTGTTACATATATTAGCAACTAGACTGTTTTTTTTTCTTCCAAATTTTATAATTATATTAAAAGTAATTTAAAAGATAAGCCAAAACCTTTTTTTTATCGCAACAACTGAAATAAACAATTATATCAAACCATATGAATTATCAACTATTTTCGATATAACCTATTTATAACCAAAATGTCATTTTCACATGTAATTTGTATTGTTAGGGCTATTATTTGTCATTAATAGTTTTTTTTTGTAACTATTTAACGTATATAAAATAACTTTTTATTAGATTAATAACGCAAATGAACAATAATAATGTATATTTGTATAAGTGGAAAAAGATAAACCAATTTTCTTGGTGATAGTACAAGGTGAACATTTTTTTATGTGCCAAGCAGTTTTAAATTATTAATCAAAAAACAGAGCAGTTGCTGTATTTTGCAAATTATTAACATTATTGTAAAAGACATATGAGTTTTTATCTCTTTATGCATTTTTGATTTAGAATTATTAGAATTATATCTAATATTTATATAGACTATGAATCAATTGATGAATAAACAATAGCAATATAAACAAAATAAAAGAAGACAGTTGTGTCGGTAACCAAATTATTCTATTTTAGAAATTAGAAGAGATTATCAACCCAGCAAAAAAAAATATGTGCGTGTGCGAATTTGGCTTTAAGTTCAAGCTAAACTCTTACACCTCACGCGTTTTTTTTTTCTTTTTCTCTCTTGCATTGCACCAAAAAAAACAAGCTCAAATAAAAAATGACAAGTCTGGCAGAATTACGCCAGAGACTTTTTCATCGTTATTATATAACTCATTTAATTTACGGTTGTACTTTTATTTTATTTTCAGTAAAACATCTTTTATTTTCTAATGACGGTGACATTAGTGTAAGCTTTTTTTACTTTTCTCGGGTTTTCGGGGATTGCGGAAAAAAGATGTTTTCAATGGTGGAATTAATTATTATATCATATAAGACGATTTCGAGTTGAAAATTTAAATTGAAAGAAATATATATGTGTATAGGATGCGGAAGTAAATGCTCATATTGCACTTGTTCTATTTTCCGTATGGAAAGCATTTATGGCAAGTACCGCCGAGGAACTTGCTAGTGTACTTATTTTATATACCAAATTTTTTACATTTTGCATGATATATTGGAAATACGGCATGTTTAAAACAATTCTTTATCTTGGTGGTTGGATAGGTAAAATATAAAGTTTCTCTATATTACGACTTTGCTTAGAAACTCTCATTCATTTAATTAATGCATATATATATATATATATATATATATATACATACAATATAGTATTATCAACATTATTTCCACAACCGTGGTATCAAGGTCCAACAAAAATTATTGATCTTAGTGAAAGAAAATTCCGAGAAGATGTACAACGTCGTAAACAAACTAATATAAATGAAGTTGGAGAAGGACCACGTATTACTGAAATAACGGATGATGGTCAAGAAGAAGAATTGAGTAGTAGTAATAGTAAAACAACAAATAGAAAGAAAAATAAAGGGAAAGGAAAAGGAAAAGCAACAAAAGAAGGAGAATATACTCGATATTGGATTGTTATGCTTTATGCTAATTGGTCATTAGCATGTCTTAACTTTGAAGCTGTTTTAGCCAAGCTATCATTAGAATATTCTGCAGATCATATTAAATTTGGTAAATATTTATATAATATAAGAATTATAAGTAAAAAAAAAATAGAGAAAGATGATTAATAATAATGATAATAATGATTAGGTAAAATTGATATTGATATTTATACGGATCTTGCTGATGAATATGGAATAAGTCGTGATCCAGCTTCTTTTGACTTACCAACACTTTTATTATTTCGTGATGGTGCACAAATTCGTCGATTACCTGAATTAACACCTACTACAGATGATTCTAATAAAAATAAAAATACAGCAGCAATGACTGCAAAAGATACTATTACTCGTATTGGTTGGAGTAAAAAAGCAGTAAGTAAATATTATTATTATTATTATTATTATTCCCATTATACATTTAATGATAATATTTCTTTTTTTAAAGGCTACTGTTGTCAAAGCATTCCAGCTTGATAGAATTCTTATTGAAAAATAATCAAAAACCCATGTAAAGATACTTTCTTTTTTAAGAAAAAGAATTCGTTCTTTAAAAAAGAAAAAAGAAAAAAAAATACTCTCCATTTTAGATTTACTATAACTTTTTTGCAACTAATTCAAACATTTTTTTCTTATTATAACGTTCATTTTACTTTTTTATTTGTTATTATTATTATTATTACCTATATCATTTATATTCATTCAATCTTTGAACATGTTTCCTAGCAACAACAATAATAACAAAATAAAATAGTAGATAATCCGTATTAATGATAGTTAAATAGATTACGTATATGTAAAAACAATATATCAAAATAGATTCAAGAAAATGATTTACTATTTCAAAAGAACAAAGAAAGTGTAAAAATAAAAGAAGGAGGTAGGGGCAATGTTTGAAAGGAGGTAAAAAAAAAAGAAACTGTGTACACAGACAACAAATTGGGTTGATCATGAAAGAAGAAATAATTTAATCAAAGGTTTGTAAAAAAAAGGTTAAAATGGACTATGTGCGAAGGAATAATAAAGAAGAAAAGAAAGTTACTACGTACGAAAAAAAAGTGTTAGTTAATGTGAAAAAGATGGAAACTCTAGTTACAGATCAAAAAATAAAATAAAGAGGAGAAAGATGGAAGGGGAAGAAAGAGTGAGGGATAGGGGGTTTGAAGAACAATTAATTACGAAAAGATCAAGAGAGAAAAATAAAAAGGGTGAAGTAAAAATAAAAAAAAAAAATAAAAGGTATGTAATAAGAAAAAAGGGGTGGAGGAGAATTGAAAGTAGAGAAAGAAAAACGGTATCAAACAAAATGAAAAAATTGTTGTATATTTTATGTTCAGTTAAGCAAAAAAAAAATGTTTTATGATTATTTTTTAAAAAGTATACATCTTTTCCATGGCTTGCCTTTGTAAAACACCATGTTGAAATCTAAACATTACATTATATATATATATATATATATTAAATATAGTTACTACGTATCTCAAAACTATTTTATATATACTTACTTTTTCAAAGTTTCATTTTCTTGTACAAGACGTTCTACTTCTGAAAGTAATTCATTTTGCATATTCTTCAAATGTTGAATTTGTTGAACAGCTAATCATAAAATAAAAAAAATATCAAGTTTTAACTATTTAACTATTGTCCTTTTTTTCTTTCAATCTTAAATAAGTACGTACTTCGTGTAAGTAGTGCCGCCTTGCTCATCTTTTTATTATTACAACCAGGTAAATGTTTTCGTAATTCATCAAATCCATCTTTAATTTGAGCACGACGTTTTTGTTCAGATTGGATATGAATTTGACGACGTAGTTCTGCGTTCGAGAAACCATGTCTATATGTATATATATAATTAAGAATTGTCATTATAATAACGTTAATCAAGAATATTACATGAGTAATAAGTAAAAAAATAAATATAACTTACTCTTCGCCCTCCTTATCCATCTCTTCATCATCAGGTTCATCATCAGAATCATCCTTATCCGTATCAGAAGCTTTCTTCTTTTTAATAGTTAAATCTTCAGTCGAACTATTGTAGTTGCTACTACCACTACTACTAATACTACCGCTACTATTATTATTCAATGAGATTGAACCAGTGGTAGTGGAAGGTCGTTTACGTTTATTACGTTTTGCATCCATTCTTTTTTCATATGTTTCCTTTGAATACTCTAGAAATTCAGTATGATAAAATTCCATTGGGACAGAATTAGCACGAGCAATTGTTTCCTTCACACGTTCAGTAGTCGAATTTGTAAATGTTGATGAAGGTACAAGTGGTGTAATTAATGGATTATTTACTGATGATGTAGCTACAGCAACGGCTGCGGCAGCAGCTGCGGCGCTGGTGGTGACCGCTTGTGTTGATGGAGTTGTGGTAGAATTTTGATCCAAGGTTTGTGTTGTTAAAACTTGAGAGAAATTATTTGTTACTGCATTATTATTAATAGTGGCAACAGAACTATTAGCAGGTGGTGGTGTTTGTGGAGATGAGCTTGATGATATCGAATCAGGACTACCAGGATGATGATTTCGTGGCTGTTGTTGTTGATCGTAAAAACCGAATCTTGGTGCAGTTATGGGCGTATTATGAGTCGTAGTAGTATTAGCTGCCGCTGTTGTATTAGTATTAGTATTAGATGTAGTGGCGTCGACGGTAGTTGGATAACTTATTGGGACAGTTTGATAATCCAATGGCATCTGTTGAAAAGTAGTATAATCTATAGAAATAAGGGGTATGAATAATTATTATTAATCGGGGGGAGACGATCTAATCAGTTTTTTAGGTGAATTACTGCGAAAAGATTGATTCTTTTTTTTTGGTTGCTCCCTACTGAGAAGGTGAGCGTTGTGTGTGTGTGAGGGAATTATAGAATTTGGGGGTGTGAACGAGGAGAGAGGGGAAGAAGGGGAATGTAATAAAGATGAAGAGAACTACTATCCAATCACATTAGCTTCATCATATAAAATATAGCAACTCCGGCTGCATAAGGTGTATTTTTTACACTCTCTTAGCGTATTTTTTTTGATGATTTATATTATTATTATTGTTAGCGTCGGGAGGAAGGGGGGAGGAGAAAGAGGAAGTATCGAAGGGGGGGGGTTCTTGATGGTAATGTTAATTTGATGATGGTCGTGATAGATGACTTGGGGGATATTATATGGAGCATTGAAGATGGATCTTGTGGGATACCAAAAAAAAAGTATAACGAAAAAAGAATATTATTGATATTATTATTTATACTTACCATGATAATAGTTTTGTTGATTATCTTCATATGCTACTTGAGATGGTGAAGTCGTTTGTGAATTGTCTTTTTGTTGGACACCCATTGCAGGATTGAAATTCGACATCATGGAGTTTGCGGAGTAATCTGGAAGGTATTGATGGTTCGAGGAGTTGGAAAGGACAATTTCGCTCATGATAATAAGTTCGAAAAATAAAAAGGGTGGGTTAGAGAGTTTGTTAGGAAAAGGATGAATAAATAGAAGAGAATATATTAGTTATAATCGAATAAAAAAGAAGGAAAGAGAAACGAATATCGTTTTGATCGTTATAGGTTATGTAGAGTAAAAAGAGGAATAGTTATTAAAATAAAACGAATGTGTTAGGTGTTTTTGTTGTTGTTGTTATTTGGATTTGATTTCAACGAGTGTATAATGGGGTTCTTTAACAACGAAAAAAAAAGAGGAACAAGTTAATTCTTGTTTATGAGAAGGAAAGGAAAGGAAGGACTGACTATATAACTTGATGGTAATAAGTTTGAGAAAAGAATGAGAAAAAGAGAAGAAAAATAGAATTCGCAAAGTAAAAAGAATAAAAAATAAAAAAAAAAGGAGTCCAAGAAATAGCTTTTGTGCAACGAAGCGATGAGGACATACTCTTCATAAAGTTTCTCTCTCTCTCTTTCTGTCTCGTTTTTTTCTTCTTCTCTTAACTTCTCGCACATACTACGCAACCACACTCTTAATATGTCTAAGTAGTTTTATTTCGTCAGCTCAGCCCTTCTCCCCACTATTCTCGTATTCAACTTTAGACTTATTATTAGCTTAAACCAAACTTCGGTTTTTACACGAGTTTTTGACTGCGGAAACTTTTTTTATTACTATCTTTTTCACTTATCAACACAAAAATTCCTAATGGTTTCGAATTTTCACAAATGTAACATTGTTGAAAGAAAATAACAAAAGTGAAATGATCGTTATACATACTAGATCTCCAAAAAGTACCTGTTAATGAGCAATACCTAAAAATCAAAGTCAATTTGTAGCATAATTTTATTTTGGGGGATTTCACATTTTTCTACTTTTATAATACACTTGATTCAAAATAAGAGACATGGTAACATAGATGGATTTTCGTGATAACTGTAACTAAGCAACAAAATTATACCCAAATAACTAATACTTTTACTTGTATGATAAAATTTTCCAGAATTTAATAATAGGAACTTTGTTTTGTTTTTCTTCGTGTTACTCAAGGGCCTTTATTGTTACGCAAACCCGCTCTTTTTTTTGGGGGGAGTGTGTTAGAGAGAAAGGGTCCATATGAAAAGGCAAACAGTTACCTTTAAAAAAATTAAATTCCCACAACAGTTATGATAAAAAAAACCGTTGTTTGGTTCACATCAATTCGTTCAATGATGGGACAAACAGGTAAAAACATTATGACAATACTGTGCATAAAAAAGTTTATCACTAATTGGATTTATATTTTATTTCTCCTCCCAGGTTTTAATTTCATTAGAAAACTAAAACGTGTTTGCATTTGCTAAATAGTCAAAATGATGACTTTTTGTTTTTTTAAAGTTTTCAACAATGATATCATTACCAACCACATAAGGTTTGGTTTTTTTAACACCTTTGAGTTGCTAAATAACCTTTTTCCTTTCCGATATATTTTTTTGGAGCTACACAAACCAGAAAACATAAAGATAAAAATGGATTGTTTGTTTTAGTTTTGAAAAAAAGGTTTGAAAGGAGATGGGGAGGATTGATAAAAATTAATCTTATACAAATAAAATAATGATATAGTGGTCTAGCATGATATTTATATATATATATATATGGAGAGAAAATACTAATCTTATATACGTATAAAAAGAATTATTGAAAATCGTCTAGTAAATAAGAGCGTATAATTAATTACCTGTTCTATGGATATGTTAAATCGATCTTATACACAAAATAATTAATCAATTAAGTCAAGAAAAAACAAAGGAAGTGTATCATAAGTGGTAATAATAATAGAGTCACATTAAAAAAATCTTTTCTTACTCCTTAGTTTTATTCATTACATGCGAAAGAAAAAGAGCAAAAAAGTAAAATATTTTTTATAATCATTTCGACCCCTTTTTTTGCATTCCCTTCCTTTTTCTTTATACATATAAACAATCCAATATTCATATATAACAGCAACAAACAGCCAACAACAAAAAGAAAAAAAAAGATGAAGAAATTCTTTGTTCAGATTCATGATCGATTTTCTTCATCATCATCTTCTTTTGATACGCTGTCACGACAGCCTTCAACCGATAAAATCACGCTAGAACAAGCTCAAACCACATCATCAAAAAGTCAAGAACACAGAAATCAAAAGTGGCGTAAACGGTTTTCTATTTCGACTACTTCATCAAGAAAGCGTCTTGACGAGAAAAATAATAACAATGACAAGCGGATTTTTCAGTCGCCTTCAGCACGCTATTTTGATAAAAAAAAAGAAGGACGGGAATTGACAACTATCATTTCCAATAGTAGCAATAACATATTGTCTACGACAACATTACAACAACAACAACAACAGCGAGACATTGATAATAATAAATTAGAAATGCGACAGGAGAATAATCATTATGTCGATGACAATGATGACTTTTACAATTATAATGATTTAGGACCAGCTCGTCCGTTTTCATGTACTGCCGCTGTGGGACCTAGTATTGGTGAAAAAAAGAAAAGGCAAGAAAAGGGTATAAGCATTGATGAAATGAGTGTATCAAATATTGTTAAAGAATTACGATTAGGCAAGAATTTTGATCTGACTAATAAAAACGGTAACAATGATGATGACGATTCGTTTGTAAGTTTTCGGTATGAAAAAGACGCTACAGCAAATACTTCTCCTTTTTCCGATTTAGATTTACCAACACCAAGATCTAATAATTTTATCCACAATAATCACAACATCAGTAATAATGACGCATTAAAAAGTGATAATAATAAAAATCAACATAATAGCAACCATGATACTTCTATAAGTATTCGTAGCAACACTTTTCAATACAATCAATACGACCGTTCGCAATTAACATCAATAAGAAGAAAAGACAAAAATAATAAAAACTTGGATGAAACGAATAACCCAGTCTATAAGAAGGCTGTGTTACATCTACATGCATGGAAATCTGCAGCTTTTCAAACCAGAAGAGATCAAAGCATCAAAGGCGACAGCGCCACAAAAAGGGACAAAAATAGCCAAGAGGAGGAACACGTGTTGGAGTTGGACGGACCGGAACGAGTTAATGGCGGCGGACCGCAAAATGAACCAACTAATTTTCAGCACTGCCATGATAGTAATAATACTAATGACATTGTAAAGAAGTTTATACATGATGATGTGACAATAGTAAAAAATTTAAATGAAGCCAACGTACACGTCAATAATTGTTTTTCATATGAATTACCAACAAAAAAGCAATCACAACTGAACGAATGGAATTATTATAAACAACAACAAGAAAGGTTTGGTGCAAATATCAATATTAATAATAGCAGTAGTAGTAGTAGCATGAATGACAAATTGCAAGAGTGCGACGACTCTATTACCAGCCAAAGTTCAAAAGTGTGTAATATTGCTAAACGAAACAACAGCACAGTAACCGATCTATCTATTGGTGACGACACTACCAGGAATTTATTATCACAACAATGTACTGTTCCTGCACAAACAATAGTGACAAAAGACTGCACCTTACTGAACGATAACACGAATAGTATTAGTAGTTATGCGACTAATGACAGAAAAAGTAATAGAACGATCGACGTCGCATCGGAAAGTCAGGGAAAACAGGGTACAAGTAAGACATAAGATATAATTTTCTTTATTTATAGTAAACAAGGTGTAAACAAGACACACACAAAAAACAACAGCAGTTACCCAACTCGATAAACAGTAAAATGACTCACATCCTATCGAATGTTTTCTTGGGGGGGGACTATCCTCATTTGTTTTTTTTTTACTAACAATTTTATTAGAGCATGATGCTGCTACCATTGTTAAAATACAAGTTGAAAAGACAATAATGGAAATGACATTAACAAGAAAAATAAATGATGTTTTAAATGCAAACGCGTCCCTTAACGAACGAATTAAAAGTATGGAAGAAATATTAGCGAACCAATCTAGCACATCGACAACGATAGCTGCAACAGATACCATGATATTGTCAATGACAAAAGAAAAAAATAAGTTAGTTGGTGGTCGGCAACAACAAGATAAAATACTACGAACACATGCACTTGCACAGTTAGGATTGATCGAATATCTTGAAGGAGAAAGTGATTTGGCGTCGGCACTAGAACGTTTCAAAAAACAATTGGAAACAGAACTTTCTGATAGCAAATAGCAACAACAACAACAAAAAGAAAAAGAAATATGATTCATTCCTGATAAGTAAGAACAACAACAAAAAAAAAAGATTTGGAGGTGAAAATGGTTTTTTTGTTTTGTTCGCGTAATTATCACACGTTCTTAGATAATGATTTTTGACAAGCTGTTGTAAAGTTGTTTGTTGTTATTATTATATTTCATCGGTTCGCAGTTTAATGGCGAAATGTTGTTGTTGTGTCGCGTGGCTTGAATAAATGATACCCCAAAAGTAGAAACCGAAAAATCAAACAAAATATTTCCTCCCCCAGCCAACACCCTCTTCTGACTATAATACACATTTTAGCTTCTTTTCCGATTTGTTTTGTACACATTGACCAATTTTTATTTTTATTTTTGAAGACTATTATAATTTTTTTTCTTTATCAATGCAAAAATTATCTGCTCGATTTAGTTTATTATTAGATAACTGAAAAAAAAGAGTGCAAATTAATCTGATTATAACTGCATACTGACATGATAATAAAAAACGGTCTATAATAATTTCTTTCCCATTCTTGGCATAAAATCATTGAATCCGCGGGATCGGATATTGTGACACATTTATTCACCTTTTAGTTCAATAAAAAAAGCCATCATCCATTATCAACAGCATCAGATATTATATTAGCATGTATTTTTGATGACTTCTTTTAGCCAGTATATTTACGTGTAAGTCCATGCGTGTATGTGTAAGTCTGTAATAGTAATAATAATTAAATAAGCACGTTGAAAGTTGACACGCTTCCTGTCAAAAATTTTGTGACCTTATCTCCTTTCAACATAATTTTTCCTTTTCCCTCCGATAGTTTATATATCAGATAACATTATATATAAGCTCTCCCTCTCTATGTATATACCTGCGGGCATATATTTATAATTGTGTAATTAAATAAAGAAATGAGGTTGGTGCGCCTTTTTTTGGTTCGAATGAATTTTGGAGGAAGGAAATGGAAGGCGATCTCTTCGGAGCTACTATAACAGTAATATGTCACCGGCTCTTATCTACAATCGGAATCTTCCGAAAAGTGATAAACACTTAATAAAATGCAATTTTGTGTTATTTCATTTTTTTTATTTCATTCTGTTTCGTCCTTTTTCATCATATATATATTTGGTCATTTTAATAAGAAACGTGTTTTTATGAAGTTATATAACTCAGTTTTTTATTATGTTTTATCTGATTTGAAAAAAAAGGGGGGGGGGGAAAGGAAAAGTTAAATAAACATGGAAGAGTGAACTAAAAGGATTGTCTGTTTGTTTATTTAAATGACTCGTCTGATTTGTAATTTATCTTTTTTTAAATATGTGTTAAATATAATTCATCATTGTTGGCCTACATTTTTGTTCTTTTAAGTTAAAGAGGGGGGAAAGCTTATCGTAAAATCAAACATGGTCAGAATCAGGATTAACGAAAAAAAAAGTGCGGCATCATGAATTGATGATATATATACGGCGTTGAAATAATAATAATATATTCTATCTAGCATTAATATAAAAATTATTATGATGACTATACTGATATATATATAAGAACGCGTGTCAAAGTTAATAAAAATTTTTTTTTTTTCTGTTAGCCATATAAAGGCATTCAAAATAGTCCACATAAAAAAAATTAAAGTTTTCTGCTTGTGTTCCGATTTTCGTCTTGTCAATGGTTATCTGACATATACATTATTGTATATAGTAGGACAGAAATTAATGGTTGTTGTGTATGTTATTGGATTGTAATATGATAGGATAAAGAAATAAAGAGAGTGTGTTTATGAGAGGAGCTCGAATGACTAACAAAAACAAAAATAAACATGGGTCATGATCATCCAAAACGATAAGAACTTTTTTTGGTACTACAGTAGTTGAACTTTTGTCAGGACCAAAAAAATTATTATATAAAAAGGTCCACGTTTTTCTTTTCTTTTTATTTTTTGGTGTATATAATCCCTCTGTTAAATATATTATAAAATTGTATAACAACAAAAATACACATAAATCCTATCGCATTTTTTCCTCTCCCGTTGTACATAAACAGTCAATCATACGCAATTATTATTCTTACTTTTTGTTCATATACTAAAAACACCTCATAAAAACAATGTATCAGCTTGACAAATTCAAGACTTCCCCATGCACTTCTTCATACAAGCATCATAAATCATCGCGTGTTTGTGCTGTATGTGGTTCACATAACCATATGACGAGTAAGTTGCTTAATCAAATATCATTGGTTTCTCGAGTTTCATTTTTCGTTGCTTGGTTACTAACAGTTTATTTATTAGAACATTGCCCTGTACATCCATAATTTTCGAATATCTATTTTTTTTTCGAAAGAAAGATCACTTATACCAATAATATGTCTGACATATGAAAACAAAAAACAAAAAGGAAGAAAAAGTAACAAAAAAACCTGACGACGACCAAGTCAAAGACGTTTTTAAAAATACGACGATCTCATATACCCCTTCTCAATTTATATTCATTTACTACATTAAATCATCTTTCAAACGTTTCTTCATTATTAGACTTTTGCTGTGTCACTCCCTTTAATACATCCTTATTATTTTGCTAAATTACATATTTCTTTTTTCATAAGATGCATATGTCTCTCCCCATCCACCTTGATTTTATATAGAACCAAAAAAAAAGCAAACCTCATCATCTTCTCTCTTTATTTTTTCTTTTCTTCATTTATTTATGGTCGAAAATTTCTTTATTATAATTATTTCTATTGCTGCTTTACTTTTTTTAATCATCATTCATGCATAAATCCATTATCTGTTTCATTATTACCCCCCCCATTTTCTTGTTATTATTAATTATTGCCTGTATGAAATTGTCTTTTTCTTTTTTTGTAAATCACACTTCTTATCAAGAATTTTTATTCTTTTGAAAGTTTTGATTAAATATTATTGCTATCACTTAATAAAACAAAATTTTGAAAGCTAATTATGCTTTTTATTTTTTTTGGGGGTCTTAGGTATTCGTCGGGGCGGGGGGGGAGAGGTTTGTGAATTATATTTTATCGATCATCCAAAAAAAAATTTATTACTCTCTTGTTAATTTCTTTCAATTCAACAAAAATTGATAAACATATTTTAACATGATTCTTTTAGTTTTCGTTGCAAACATTACTGCAAGTAGTTTGTTATGAAAGAGAAATCAAAGCGAAAAGAAAGGGTTGGGGGGAAGGATAAGAGAAAAATTAGCTATCGGATAACTTCTAATTCATTTTTTTTTTGCTGCAATGTGGCTGAACGACAAAAATTTATGTAACAATGAGTGACAAGCGGAGAAAATTAAAATGGTTCGCGGAAGCTGACATCCGTTTTTTTCTTTACTTTTCAGCATTTATCGAAAGTAAATCTTTTTTCCATTTAATGGGATAAAGTCCCTATTATTTACAGGTTATATACGCTATTTACAGTCAACATTTTTATTTTGTTTTCTTAGCAACATTCGGTACCCCCTATTTCTCTTTCTCCGGACGATACACATACAGTATCTTGAGATATCAGATAATAGAAGAAAATAATAGTATTTTGGTTTTACTTGGTTATTCACCTCTCTCTCTCTTCATTTCCGCCCAAGGGCGAGAGTTAAAAAGCATGATTTGCAATTCTTTATTAAATTCCGCTTGTTTGTATATGCATAGCATCATAAAAGAAAATTATTCACAATAAATATAATACGTGATTCATATGAATGACGTATATTCTCGGAAGGGGGGGGAGGGAATGAAAAAAAGAAAACAAGTTTTATTTTGGGATGTCACAAAACAACCTGTACCTTTCAAGATAGTTAAAAAAAGGGGGAGGTCCTTCAAATTAATAACTTTTGTTTTATCAATCACTAATTGCGTACACGTGGAAGGAAGGGTCCTTTGATTTTTTTTCTCTCTCTTGTTGAAACAACGAAAACTATATTATACTTTTTTGTTCTTGATTGTGTATGTTCGCGTTTCATTATAGTTATTTTTACAAAAGCGTACATTCCGATAATACAAAAATTTCTTTTGTTGTTATGGAAAAGAAAATAGAAAAAAAAAGGTTTTATTTTGTACAACAAAAACAAAACATGTTTCTTTTTCAAAAGGATTATCCTTAAATAGCTTATCATAAAAGTACAATTCCTTTATCACAGGTAAAAAAGTACGTATTATGATATTATTATCTATCTTTCAACCTTCTTAATTATATATACGTTCCTTGTAGCTTTTTTAACCTAAAATAATGGTTATTATGATGAACTGGTTTTTTTTTCTTTTTTTTTTTTGCTGGAAAGTACATAGAGTAATACAGTTTATTTCAAGTAGGATCAAAAGGAGGCTTTTTTTTAGAAACTAGTGGTCCAACTGGATCGTCGTTGTTCCCCCACGAGGTAACCTGTAATATAAATAATTTCTTTTGTTGCTGTCGTACATAGACATTGACTTAATTTGAGAGAGCGCTGAGAAAAGAAAAAAAAATACAGGCAGATATACGCTTTTTTTGTATGCTTTAGCTAGAAATAAATTTCATTTGATGTTTCTGAAAGTAGATACTTATTGCTATAATGCTCGTCAGTAAATAATCTTTATTACGTAACACATTATTGGGGGGGGGGGTGAAGTGTAAACGCTGGTACGATAGGTAGAAGAATGTACAACAGTAGTAGCATAAAATAAGACATTCCTGTATAATCTAGATAGTTCATTGTTGCTTTCTTTTATATCATTGTTATGTTTAGCTTGGCAGACTATGATAGTCGAATATATATGCATGCACCATTCAACACCTCATTTTGTATCTATCCAATGGTAATATTAATAACAAAACTGCTTCAGTTTCTGTTAACGACATAAAAAAGCACAGCAAATCGCACAACACTATTAATAAACATATATCAAAAAGAAAAGAAAAAAGAAAACGTGGGTAACAAGTTTTTTTTGGGAGAGGGTATACATTTTATTTTAAAAAAGTGATGTAGCAAACAAAGGAGCGGTAAAGCCTAATTCCCTTTCAATTAAAGCAATACTATGTTCACCAATACTAGGACAACCTTGAACAACCAACTTTTTTAATATCCGGTCGTTATTTTTGTTATGGAAAAACAACTGCTTTACTCCAATGTCCGTTACAAATTGACATCTGCTTATATCAAGTTGTTGAAGATGATCCATATTATTACCTATTGTCTTCACTACTTCATCTGTTACGGCATCTAATCCGTAAATTCCCAATATTTGAACTTGCTTTGCTTGAGTAACAAACTTTAGAATTCCTGCTGTTGTCAATAAAGGACAATCGCCTACAATTATTGTTTGTAATGTTTGAATTTTAGCCAATAGTAATAATAAATGATCTGTCACAAATTTCGAGTGTGCAAAGTTGATAGATGTTAGTTTTGATGAAGAATCAGTAGTATTAGTAGTAAAAGTTGATGGAGTTGATACTGCTGCTGATGTTGTTAAAGTTGATACTGACGATAAAGAACAAGATTGAGCAAAACGGATAGCACCCTCTGTTGCATCAGATGACCCTTCATGTATCTTTAACTTTTGAAGATGTTTAAGCTGAGTAAGTGTATCCATAATCTGACTAGATACAGGATAATAAAGTGTTACATCTTGAAGAAGAGGACTACGTAAAATCATCTGACATAATTGTTCTACTGGTCCCTGATGTCTCAAATCTAGTGTAGTTAACTGGGGTGATCCAAGGGATGCAATAATCGACCAGTATCGATTTAAAACTACATCGGAATAAATGGATAAATATGCGAGTGTATCGTGGTGTCGTTGAATGAGAGGTATTATATCGTCATCTTTTAATGTATTTACGTGATCGATGGATACTGCACGTAACCCGACGTCTGCATTAATGGTATGTAAAGATATCATATTGATAGTCTGGTCAAGATTGGTATTGATCGTTTCGGTATCTGTGGTAGAGAAATGCTGTAATGTTGGACATAGTTTATCCAATCTTTGTAAAACATGCGTATCACCAAATTCCGAAGATTCAATTATCAATGCACGCAAGTTTGGGCAACGTGGTAAAAACTTATCCAAAGGCAATATCATTTCAGTTGACCAAAGAAGTTCAGTAAGACAAGGTAAAGTAGTATTATTGGGTGGTGACCAATTATCAGGCGGTAAAGATCCGTTATCATAATCCATTACACAGATAAGCCTTTGAAGTTGTTTGCATACTGGAAATATCTTATCCATAACCATATCAGCAGGAAAGTCTGCATTACGGAATTCAAGATTAATTAGATTGGGGCCGATCATATCCAATAACCCAGAAAACGAGTCAAGTTGCTCTGCTGGTGGGATATCTACAGTATCCCAAGCATAGAACGATCCAATCACTAAAAATACCATTCACGTTAGATGGAGCAACCGCGATAAATAATAAATAAAAAAACCGCAATGTATGTATAAATGTGGTGAATAAATTAAAAAGAAGAGGGCTGTCAATATCATTTTTTTTTACCTAGTGATTGAATGCGTTTTTGTTCTCTTTGTGCCAATACATCAAATGCCTTTTTCATTTGCACCGAATTACCAAAGAAACGTAGTCGTCTGATCTTGTGCCCTGTTTCAGGTTTTGGAATCCATTGGAGCCATTCGTCCGAAGCATTTTCTACGAGACAAATATCAATCTCTCTCCACATTCCTGGCCACGATGAGAGATAAATATTCCAAGCTTTACAAACAGCCATACAGGCATGACGTTCTTTAAATGATAATCGTGATAAAATGTCCCCAATGACATCGGTCGGTAAGCGATCGATAAAGTCATACTTTTTTAGACACGCAAGTATATTGCCAGAGTTACCGTGAGTGGCTGTTCTTGTTGCCTGTACGTTCGTAGTTAGTGTTGCTGTAGTTGTTGCTGTATCTGATATTGGCATGGTCGATTCGGGCGCGTCGATCGCGACATTGTTGCCAGTTCCATTTTCGATAATCAAGCATTGCCTTACTTCGGGTGAAATTCTCATGTGCTGTTGATTATTGATCATGGAATAAGCTGGACGTTTTGGTTCCGGTGTTTCTTCTGGTAGTTGTAACTGTTTTCGTTTATTCATATTTTTTGTTGGCATATAAAACGTTGTACTCCGTGGGAAAAATAATAGCTTTTTTTTGTTATTTAATTTTTCCAACTCACTCAAAAAGCTTATCAAGTCCGATATGATGAATTATTTAGTAATAGTTTCCAAATTGTTAGTTTTATTACCATTAATAAAAATTATAATTACAAAATGATCACATCAGGAGTGATACTTAAGCTCGTTGAATTATTAGTAGTGGTATTGTTGTTATCACCTTCCCCATCCCCTTCTCTTTCGGTGTTTGAAGCATCATGATGGTGTTTTTTCTCTCGAGTATCAAGTGATTGTAAAGAATTAGCTGTTACTTTTGTAATTGCTTCATCCACTGCGTTAGTAAGTTCTTCTGTATACAATAATACTGTAGATGCTGCCTTGTGTAATTTTTCTTTTAATAACTTGAGACGTTCAATGTCATTTGTTTCTTTAGCAAGTTCAATAAGCAACAAAGTAGATTGATGAACATATTCAAAAAATCTCCCTGGCCTAAGAGTTTTAGCATTCCCAAGTTAATATATGTTTACTTTTGAAAAATAAATTGGTTTTCGTCTATATTCACCTTTCATAAGGAGTTTTCCACATAAGTTGATATGATTTAGAGTTCGATCGAAGTGAAAAGAGTTCAAGCAATTCTTTTTTTGCAGCCTCTGGTTGATTGTAAACATGATACAGTATCCAAGCAATCTATCATAGAAATTAGAAATCAGATCTGTGACATTGCATAACATTCATTGTATGTATCTTTACCCTGTATCTAGGTCGATGATGTTTCTTTTGTTTATCAGCCCGTCGTATGTCCATAAGTCTGTCCAATAAGATGTCATACGGATCATTTTGAGTTCGTTCCATCAAGGAATCCCTTTTTGTTGAATTATCATCTTTTGATGATGAAGATGTTGGAACAACTAACCCTTCACCTTCACTTGTTGATGGTGGGGTTTCATAATGATCAGTGCTAGTATCTTCTTGTTGATCAGATATATCTTCAGTTGGCGTTCCAATATCAAGATAGTTAGTTATATCGCTTGGCTACATGAAATGATGTGTTTAGATATTTGTTTAAATAAATATCGCTTTCAATATAAAAGCACAATTTTTTTGTTTTCTTTTTTGCTATTCACCATGTATTATTCATTACCTCTATTTCTCGTTTATATAAGTATTTTGCTAATGCGGAATAAAGTTTATAAACGGGTTCATATATTCTTTCACTTTTTGCTTGCTTCCGAGGTAATTTTTTTACGGCTCGTTGATACCACTGGAGGACTTCTTTTGCAGGGCGGCCCATTTTTTTGTAACAACTGCCAATCATCATATAACATCTAAATAATAACAAAGAAAAACCAAAATTTGTTATATTAGAAAAAAAAAAGTCCAGGGGATACGCTGAATACTACTAACCTCCATTTCTCTGCTGATTTGAATCGAAGAGCATAATTAAACATGACAAGTGCCATTTTATATACATTTTTGGTATCATATGGATTCGCCGAAGAATAACCCAGTTGATTATCAGCTGTCATAATACGACGCAAATATTTTGTTTCCAGTACAGCAGCTTTCATGGGAGGACACACCATGCTATACAACAGATTACCAAATTTCATATACATTTCAAACATAGAATATTGATCGGGTTTCTCGCTGGACTCACCCGACGTGTGTAAATAATGCGCTCGACAAAATGCATGATAAGCTTTCTATTACAGCGAAAAAAAGAATTTACAAAGCATATGAGTCTTGTGATATCATCCCCGGTCAATATAATGTTAGCAATAACAGTAGCAATAGAAAGTTAGATCTGACCTTTTGATATGCTGCAATTAAAACACGGTGTGTCTTGATATTCATTGCACTCCAAATCAGTTCTTCATCAGCAAGGCTTGCATAACAATGGCCTAATTCTGCCCAACCACTCATATCGTATGGATTCAAAACAACATGATTCTAAATATTAATTTTTTTTTTTACATTTTCATTTAATAAGTTGAAAATAAAATTTCATCGCTCAACATCACCATGATATCTTTCCTTTTCCACTTACTGTAAAAAGTTCGATTGCATTTTCCAGATCTTCAGCATTCTTTTCTGCGTTAAACTTTGGACGATTTTTTATCTGTACTCGGGTCATGCGACCCTGGAGCCAGAATATTTGAAAATATACAGCTATACAAATATGTTATAAGAAGATGTAAAAATGTTGTTTTCTTTCTTTCTAAAAAGATACGTGTAAAACACTTACGGGAGATTTTTGTACGTTTTATATCGATAGGAATTGCTGATAAAAGAGAATCTCTTAACGTCGAATTAATTGACGGAGTAATCTTAACATCTTGGGAAAGATATACTTCAATCAATCTTTTATTCAACCTTACGTTATCTATATCGTTGATAAGTGTAGATTTATTCGATTTTGATTAGCAAGCTACATATCTAGCTCAAACAAAATACATTTTTTAAAAAATTACTTACTATCTTGCGTCGGTAAAGAATCAAATATATTTGAAATAATATCAATAACTTCTTTCGCTGTTTTTAGCGGCGCACCTCGATCTAGCCGTTGAACAACAGAATCGACCATAAGTGCAAAAAGTGGTTCGGCTGCTTTTTGTGTTAACTCTTCGTGCTGTACATAGTGTTCTTCAATCGGTTCCTCAGAATCATCCTATGGATTCCAAGTTAGAAAGATTAATGAAACATAAATTTTGTCTTTGAATATTTATTTTCTTATGATACCTACATCTTCAATAGCAACTCCATAGAGACAGTGATAACACTGGAAAACACCGATCTTATATTTTATATTATTCTCTTGTGGTGGTAATTTTAATAAGTACTTTAGAAATGCTCCTATTTATCATAAACACTCACTTAATAAGCAAACCATTGTGCTTGTATTGTTATCAAGTAATTTTTGTTGTGCCATTAATTACCTTTTGCTACACCGCAAATTTGTCGTTCCCCTAGTTCATCATGAAGTGATATCAATGTATCTACCAATGTATGTTTACTTTTGATACTGGCTGTACTATTATCATTAGGAATGGATTTCTGAATAAGAGTTGAAGTAAGTACCCATGAATTGATAACAATAGAATTAAATCGAGATGTACGAGTCACATTCGAGGGCTCATGGGGTTCTGCACTTGAAGTAGTAAAATTGTTGGCTATTGGTATAAAATCCGGATGTCGGTAAACGTATCGAACGGCCATTTGTAGAACAATTAACAAAGTGTCCGTGGTCTCTTTATCAACGGCTACAAAACAATCTATTGAAACGAACTCAATTAATTACTCGAAAATGTACCCGCGTACGTAGGCATCATGTGTTATTTATTACCTAAACTTTTTTCCAGTAATAAGTTTACAATCTCTTGTAAGGATAAGTCAATCTAACAAAAACAGGAAAACAGGAAAACAGATTAAAAGAATTAGTTAGAGTACAGATTTTCTTATCTTTTTGGCTTAACTCGATGACATTTGTAGATAATGTATTATTGAATCTATAGATAGATAACCTTCTTCAAATGCTTGAAAAACACAATATCAGTATCTTTTGGAGCAAATTCTTCATCGTTGGTTTGGTATATTCCATACAGCACTAAATCATATATTTGGTAATATAAAATTCGAATATGGCACTTCCATGCTCTGACGTGTTCTCCCATTTCAGTGTACGATTTAGCAAGTAGAGAAAGCATTTCACATAACTCACTCGATCGATTCTGGGTGTCTTGAAGCTTGTTTTCTACTGCATCTGATAGTTCCTCAATGATTGCGCTGTACTCCTTATTCACAAACTTGGTCTTCGCCGAAAGCATGTACTTACCCATTTCTAATGACTTTAGTTTCTTTCGGATAGTATCCAAGCTTAATATACCATCATATCGACTATGATATATAAAAGAGTATATTAATTTACACATATCCATACTCTAAAAAAACCATTCATCATATATATATTATCATATACCATTTAAGATCTATTGTAATATTCTTTGCTAATTGCTGATCTAGTATTTTTTCACATCGAGTATACCATTCAAATGCTTTATCAACTTCATTTTTACATTGTGCTACCTTGCCACGAATGAACCAGTATCGGAGCATTATCTCTCCAGTATTCGCCTGCTCATTATCCAGTTCTTCAAATTGAGTGCTTGACAAGAATAATCCGGAAATTTGGCGTAACATAGATCGTTCCAAGATCCCAACCCAAGCATCGGATACTCCAATAAATTTTTGAACCGCTGCTTTCTCGGCATGTTTGACCGCATTTGATTTTTTTCTAGTCGATGAACTAGACGAGTAGTTTTCCAAGGAAATGTGAATCATATTGATAAGCTTGTCTACCATGCGTTCCGTGATCTGAAGTACCAACTAAATTTATTGATAAGATATATAGATAACAAGTTATTCATTTGGTTCTTTTCTGTTTAATTACATGTATGTATGTTACCTTCACTGTGGTTTTTTTTTGTGAATGACCAATCGAGTCATTCTCATTGAAAAGATATTGCTCCACAAAATCGCATCCAAGTAAATTGATTGCATCAACAAAAAGATCTGCTGTGTTGGAATCAATGTCGTATTGAATATCTTGTTCCAACATGTTTAATGCAGTTTGAAGCACGCTGTCCATGACGCCCAAATTCTCATTGTTCAGTGTATCAATTAAATTTAATACAGTTGCTTCTTCTACGGGCCGATTGACCTGTTTATTAATAACTGACCGTTCGAAAATAGGATATTGAGAAATATTATTGCTTTCTACCGGCGTAGATGATGATGCTGACAATGACATGTCAATACCATTGCTATATATATGTAGACAAGAATCATTGTTTAGCACCATCTCTCTTTGTATCTTCACCAGCCAAAAAAGAAAAAAAAATACAGTTTAACTTACCCTGACCGTGTATTATCATAATCCCAAGCATATCGCTTACTCAACTCTTCTACTTTTTTATCAAACCATTTCCAAAATGCAACCATTGCTGAATCATCAAAAGGAAGTGCAATAGGTGCATGCCATGGCTGCTGACGTTTGATATCCGAAACTTCTGCTAATGTATTGAAAACATCTTGTATTGATTGTGAAAGTTGATCTTCCTCATTAAGCATCTTGCGTCGTGAAGTTTCTTCATTCTCGATCTTCTCCTTTTGTCGTTTGGATGTTCTAATATGTGTTTTTTTCAATAAAAAAATAGTGTTTCACTAGTAAGATAAGTTAAATAAATAAATAAAAATGTACCTTAATGTGGCCCGTTTATCTTCAGATTCTGATTCATCCTCTTTATCATTTTCTTCAATGCTTTCAGTGGAACGTTTCCGTTTCACAGATAAACTCATTCGTTCATATTGTTGATTGCTGGAATTTTCTTTGTCTTCTATTTTTGTATTTTGAGTACTAGAAGCTTGTGAATTATCACGATTATTTAAAGCGTCAGGTCTTTTTCGATCTTCGTCATCATCATCATCATCATCGTCATCCATACTAAGATCAATTACAATTTTAGAACCTGAGACACTCTCTTCTTGGATATTTTGTGCGTTTTCTGTCGTATCACTGGTTACTGCTGATGATGGCAAATAAGAATTTTTTACCACTTGATCCACGTTTATCATCTGAACATCTTGATCGGCACTCTCCTTTTTGGTAGGTTCCGGAAAATGACTTATTTTATCCGCTAATAACTGTCTCTCCGTGTTTTTTTCTTGCTGGTTCTCAGTGATATCCATTGTCTGTCGTTGATTTTGCGGTGATTCTAACATTATGTCATCATCATCGTCTATGTTTGAACTTTGATTTATCTGTCGATTATCCTCCGTGTGGCAAATGTTATCCCGAGCAGTAACATCGATATGTATTGAACGGTTAATAGTTGGTACGTCATGATACAGAGGATTTTCACTAAAATAGTATTTTTAATACATCCGTCATAATTTACTCTTTTCAATAGGTGCTGCTCATCTCATATACATACTCGTTGTCTGTGCTTGTAAGTTCATCATATTTTTCCATAAGAGTTTTTAACAATGTTGCCCAACGAACTTTGGACAGTTTAATACGAAGTCGATCAATCGTTTTTATATCACTTATCACTCTCGAAGAATTCATTTTTTTCTCCAATTTAGCAAGCAATGGCCATCCATGATAATGTTGTGAAGCCAACGCCATGTAAGATTCACAAAGTTCATAATCCCCAATATCTACAAGTACCTATTATATGTATTTCAAAGTATATCCTGGTAAACATCTTTTTCATTGACTACAATAGAGTAAGCGATCTTTCCTTACTTGACATAGTCCCTCAAGACATCGCCACTGTATTGGTGATATACGTCCTGACAAAATTATTTGTTCAAGCTCATTCCAAAAGTTCAAAATAGAACCCGTATTTTCATTGAAAACATCTTCATCAAATTGATCTGGGTATTTTTCACGTATAGCAATGACATATAGTCCATGTTCATATGCCAGACGTGCAAGCCGATTATTCTTCGTAGCATAGGCGAGTTCTCCAACGCGGTACCATAATGTTTGTTCACTTTCATCAATATCCAATGCCTAAATAAACTTTAGAGTCGTGCAAAAATATAAAAGAAAACAAAAAAGTCATTCAGTTTGTAAAATTTTTTCTTACCATCAAATAGTATTTAATTGCTTCTTTTCCTTTATCCTTATCTTGAGAACAACCTCTGTCAAATTCATCTTTTAAAAGCACTGCGTAGTTCTTATAAACAAGGAACCGTAACATCACCAACGAGGAATTTGTCATTGTTAAGTTTTGATTGGAATCCTTTTTTTTTTGAGTAAAAAACAGAGAAATAAAATATTAACTACAAAACTTGTTTGTTCCAGCAGATTTTTTCTTTAAAAAAAAGAACACGAGATATAAATATATACTGTTGTTTCAGGTCCATTTTCAACGAGGTCATCATTAATAATTCTTTCATAAATTTGCTTAGCTTCATTCAAGCGACCTTTTTGATGAAGTTGAAGTGCTTGTTGATATAGTTTTAAAAATTGCTCGATCTAATCATTCGAAAAAAAGGTTAATATTACGTCAAAAGTAGAAAACTATTTTTATTAGTTACGAAATAAAGCTACTACTTGCTTGTATTTCGGAGGGATCTGTTTCTGGTATAACTACGCCCTTATTAAGAGTTGCCCAGTGGATCTGCAATGAAAGGAACTGATGTTAATGACCGCATCAAAAAACACAATGTTATATTAAATGCATAGATACCATGAAGAAATAATACCCAGGGAAAAAAAAGAGACAATAGATTCTCGTGTAATGCATTTTTACTATTTGTGACTAATTTCTTGTATCATCCAACCAATAAGAAATCACTATTCCTAATTAATATCAAGCTCATAAGAAATCCTTACAACAATACTTTATAACAAGAGATTCTTATACATTACCATAATACAAGATAACCTTATGAATTACCAAGTTATCAAATATAGTTGCCAAGAATTATGATTGTTAGAAATATATAAATACCATTAGTTTTTGTTTGAAATAAAGAATTATTCTATTATCTTTTATTACAGGATTTTTCCAAATTATTTGCGCTGAACTAAATTAATTTTGCGCCAATAAGAAAGGGAATTTTTGCGTCACATATAAAATTATTTTGCGTTGTCTGGGGAATAATTTTGCGTTAGTAATTTTGCGCCAATGATTATGCGTTCCTGTTTTTGCGTCAAAATATTTACTTCCTTGCTGTTTATAGCTTATTTTTATTGTTCTTCTTAAAGTGGTTCATATGGAATTTATTCATGAGAATTGTTAATGAAATATTGGTTAATATCTTCCCTGCTGAGGCATTAGAGAATATTAAGTGCTTGGATGTAAATGCTTCAGCGCAAAAAATTAGGCGCAAAATCATTGGCACAAAATTACTAACGCAAAATTATTCCCCAGACAACGCAAAATGATTTTATATGTGACGCAAAATTCCCTTTCTTATTGGCGCAAAATTAATTTAGTTCAGCGCAAATAATTTGGAAAAATCCTGTATATCTTATTTCTGTATTATTACTCTATTTTATATCCCAACTTATATCTTTTTTTTTTGTATATATAACCAGGTGAGGTTAAATTTTATTACAATAGTAGTCACACGTATGATAAGAGAACACCAGTGGCACGCAGATTTCTCAGCTAAAATTTATGAAATAAAAGGTTATAAATTCTAAATCAGCAGGTTATAATAACCCTAATGGGTTACCCATTTGACCCATTTAAAAATTCATCCACCGACCCCTTTTGGGTGGGGCTGCAATATAAGCATATATGCCAGCTATCTTCTATGCTGCTTCAACTTACCTCAACCACTTTTTGTAATTATATAGATACTGACTCTAATATTAATACCAGGATATTTTTTTGCGCATATTAATTATATACTGAATCGAAATATTAGCTTTTAACTTGGCTGAATTTATATTATAATATACTCTTCGTGCTGGCTATATGACTCAAAATGTAGTGTAGATTTATTTAAACAAATATTGTTTAAATCGTATACGTTGAAATTTATTTATTTTATTAATGACGAAATTAAATTGAACACACGCTGATTGCAGCTTATTGCTCTCATCTGTTCACAAAGAGAGGAACTGAAAAACCTGCAAGGATGCAGGAAAAAGGTGTATGTAAAGCTACAGTAAATAGATCATCAATGAAGGGGAGGAGTGAATGGGGTGACTAATGTAGAATAAAAGATAGTAAGATAATAATGTAAAAGTATGAGTGAGAGAGGAAATATGTCAAAAGAAATGAGAAGAATTTGTTTGGTTGTTTGGTTTGGTTTTTTTTTCGTTATAAATTTAAAAGAGGTGTATGTGGTACAAGTGGTGGTTCAGTCCATTGTAGTAATAAATGTCCAAATTGATTTTTTGCTGGTGAAGGGGTGGTATAATAATCAGGACGGCAAGTACGGTGTAGTTGGTGCAGAATGTAGCAGAGTTTCGGCCAGATGATTTTCCAATAGACATGTTTTTGGTGTGATGTTGGAGGTGTTTTGGGGAGTCGGTTGAGAATAAAAGAAACAGGGTCGCTGATGTTTTTAGAGATTGATAAAAAAGTATGGACCCGATGACAGGAAAGTAAGTGTTGTTTAGATAGTCGGGTTGTTTGGTGACAATTAGGACATGGTTGTTGTTGGTGATTAGTGCTCCAACCTAGGCGGTGGTAAATACATAAATTACGTTCTGTAGATGTCATGGGCAGCCATAAAATTGGGTCAATTCCCAATCGCTGACAGCACTGATTTAGTAATTTACTGTTCTGGCATTGGCAGCATTGTATGTGTGTGCTTTTAAGATGTTCTTTGACGGCTGTTTTTAGATCACTTTTGTTACCATGGTGTGGTCTAATTGTGTTGTTGTATCTAGTGATTGCTAAGTTTTATTTTTTCTAATGACTGAAGTCCAGGAATGAAGACCTTTTGTTTGGCGAGCATGAGGTAATAAGGTGGGGAATAAAGCATCATCAGGCATATGATATGAACGAAATATAAGCTTTGCTTGTAAGGTTAAATCGTATATAGTAATTGTTTTAACATAAGTAAAGATATATTAATCAAACAATGATAAATGGAGATAATATGAAATGATATAAACCCAAAATTATAGAAGATGGGGTATTTCTGGGAGATGAATGTATATGTATGTTCAAACAATGACATACCGAACTTGAATAAATATATCAAGAACACTATTAATCAAAACCAATGTATATACGTAACTAATTACAAATTAAAATAAATAACCCGAAAGTTGAAATAGTTTATAACGTATTATTACTTTTATCTTATGAGTTTTTTTTCAAACATTCGAATATGATTAAAGGATTTCTTCTTATTTTATTATGTTGTATTTATCTATTTATAAATTATCTAAATTATGCTCTATTGTTTCTTAATATGTATGCTTCGCCAATTAGTTTTGAATATTTCTTTTTTTATGTCGTTGAACAAATAAATATCATAAAAGTGTCATACTATATATCATGTAAATATAGAGATAAACATAAAATAATTATAGTAAAATATGTAACAAGGAGAATAAAAAACTGGAATGAAAAAATCAATAAAACATAGCTGTAAAAACAGAAGTTAGAGTAAGAGCGTGATACAAAAAAAACATGATAATAGTAAAGGTGTCTAAGGTATAGACATAATATAACTTATATAAAAGAATTATAAAATGAATGTAAAATAAATAACAAATAGCTTTTAAATGACATACATAAAAAAAAAACTATGATAGTTTAAATCATATTATATGCCCCATCCGTTCAAGTTATGTCGAATGACTTATCCGAGAAAGAGAGAAATAAATAATGGTGCAGTTTTTATAATCAGCAAAGTTGACTGATCAAGTGGCCAGAGAAAAGAGTTTATTTGAAAGAGTATGCTAATTGTTGTTAAACAAGAAGGGGAGCAAATTATCCTGACTTTACTAAATGTTTGACCATAATTATATCTTTAATTCTAACCGAGTTCAAGTAAAAATGGATCTAATACAGTAGACTCTTGGTTTTGCAACTTGACACTTCAAAAAAGTCGAAGAGGGAAGTAGGGTTTCCCAATTGGTGGGGTTGGATATTTAGTAGTTTTAATTATTATAGGGGCAGTTCTGGTCTAAATACTATATATACATCTACTTTTCTTTATTAATGTATTAAATACACTATAATTTTTCCTCAATAGACATTAGTTGATATACCTTCCAATTTGCAATTCGCAAGGTTTATCAAGTATTTGATGACACTTCAAAAAAAAAGTTGCGAAACTCAGGGCTTTCAATTGGCGGGAATGCAAAAATTGGGGGTCTGCCATACTGAGTTAAGTCTAATCCACTCCACCTGTCAATTTAAATAAAAAAAAGTAAAGTCAAATCTAATGTCAAATGAATACCAAAGTGAATCCAGAGTTACCAATGAATATTCTTTATCTTTTCTAACAATTTGTAACAATTCCCCCTTCATGTGTTTTTTTTTTACTTTTATTTGATTATTTTTCATTCTTATTATTTGATTATTTTTGATAAACTATCCTTTACTATTCTTATGTACTAGTGGTTTCCGCATAAAAGAACAGAAACTTGAACTCTCAGTTTGGTAGTATTAAATTTTATTGATACAAACAGACACCCAAGTCTTGTTTATTTTTATCATAAGTATTATTTTAATTATTTACTAGCAACCCTTCCTCGCTTCGCTCGGATAAATGAGCCCCTTCGCTTCGCTTCGGGTCATTTAGCGGTTTGCGTCGCAAAGGGGGTTCCCCCCTTTGACCCCTAACGGCGCTTCGCGCCTTGTAGCAACGATATTCAAAGCTGTATAATCCTTTTTGAGATAAAAAAAATATATATCAGATATTAGTGTAAAAAATCACAAATAATAATAATAATAATGTCATGAATCAATCAAACCACGTTTGAAAATATATTATACATATATGGTATGACATCCAGAAAAAAATCAATCGACACTTTTGTTTTGAACCGTTCTGAACTTCTTATTAAATTTTCTGTAGTATGTGAAGAAACATATATATTATCTTGATACATTATCTGTACTTGTTTGTCATGTTTTATTAGTTTTAACTCAGTCATATTTCCTTTTTTGTGTAGTAGTAAGTTTTACTAATAAAATTTCCTTTTTTGTGTAAAAATTGTTACTTTAATAATATAGATTTTTTTGTACTTAAGAGCTATTTTATTCGATTTTCCCTGTTTACGTAGCTCTATTAACGTCGAAGGCCTTGATACCAACATAACATAGCACTAGTTATAGGAAAAACTAAATGCATTTGTAGGTGAAATCGAATCCAATTCGATGTGAAGTCAAACCTAGTTACAAGGATTAATAATAGTAGTAAAATACTTTTAATAAAGTCATTGCAGATAATATAATAATAATAATGAAAATAATAATGAAAATGATGGTAATAATAAGAGAATAAAGTGGTGATAATAATAATAATAAAAAAAATACTTCTAACAATAAAAGTTGTTGCTAATAATAAAAAAGAATCACAATAATGATAATAGTAGTGAAAGAGATTGCAAATAATAACAATGATAGCAAAAAAAGATATTGAGAAGAGCACTAATAATGCTAAAAATATTGAGAATATAAAAATAGGAGTGAAAAAGAGATTGAGAATAGTGATAACAATATAAAAAGAGATTGAAAGAGTGATGTAGCAATAGAAAAGAGAATAAGAATAGTGAAAATACTAGTAGAAAAGAGATTGATGAGGTTGGTTATGATAGTAGTAGAGAAGAGGTTGAAATTGATGATGATGATACCAGTAAAATACTACTGATGATAAAGTATTGCTGATAATATAAAATGATAACAATAATGAAAAGAAAGAGAGTTTTTTCTTAAATGAAAATAAGGGTTGTGTTTGAGAAGAAGTATAGAAGTGAAAGTAGACAAGGAATAAAATGAAAAAGAGATTGATAATAATAGTGCTAGTAACAATAATAAAAAAGAAAGAGAAAGAAAAACTGACGTACGAATTACAATTCAAATTCCTGGCCAGCAGGAAGTTCGTCTTGCAATTCGGCATAGCCTTCTTCTCCGTGTATCTCACTGTGGATGCGTAACAAGAGCTCAGATAAATCTATCATGAATGCATCTTCAGGTAGAACTTTATGTTCATCTTCTTCATCATGATCTTCATCTTCTTGATCACTTGAATAATCTTCTTCGGCTATCATGCTTTCTTCATTAAATGGAAATCCATTTATCTTATAAAAAAAATGTTTGGCATCTGCCAGTTTATGCTCAATTAAACATTTATATGCAACTCCTCGCTCTTCAGTTTCTTTCGCCTTCAACAATCTTCTACATCTCCGAGCTGCATATAAATTTAATTCTCTTGCCTCATCCTAAAAAAAGTATCAATTGTTAATTACTTGTACTACGCTATTACTTATATGGTATTGTCAATAATAATGCTCGTAATGTATTTACCTCCAACAATCTAACCTCCTCATCAGCACATAACTGCCTCGAGTATTCACGTAACGCACCAAAGTCAAGCCTGCTACTCGTGTCATATTCCCAAAATGTACTTTCCAATGATTTGATCTCATTGAATACCACGTCAGGAAAATTTGGGTCTAATTCCTTGCATGCGTTGTTATAATCATTAAGGATTTTCTTTGCCTTTGCTGTTGCATTATTGGCAGATCTTATAATTTGAGTGCTTGTGTTATGCCCTTTATTACATCAATAAATCGATTAGCTCACATACTTTTTAAAAATAAAAATGAGAAAGATATGCAGTATTTCTTTTACCTAATTTTCCTGAACGATGGAGGACATCTTTGAGAATATTTTGACTTGTAACAATTGCTTTTAGTTTTTTTTTAAATTATTGCAGGTTCTTTCTATGAGATTTTTTTTTTACTTTTTTAAAGTCATCGCAATCTTGGGACCATCTTTCATCTTCTTTCATCTTCTTCTTCTTTTCGATTTTCTTGATCTCCAAACAAGCTTTTCTATATGAAGCATTGTCAACGGCTTTAAATGCATTACATATTGTTTCTAAAGCATCTTCAGGAGATAATACTTATTGACTTGCTGTTGCAAGAGCGTTCCTAGTTATTATTTATAAGTGATTAGATATTGATGACAATAAACGTGGCAACAATGCCATGCTGAAAGATACTTACTGAGCTTTATAAAATGTTTCTAGATAATGAACGTATTGTTCATCTAGTTTTTGTTGCTCTGACTGTTGATCAACAGATGCCAGCTGAATTGACTGGATAAATTTATTCCATGCAAATTCAAATTCTTCATTTGTCATAGATATTTTCATTCTTCGTAGTTCTTCACCTGATTTTCTCTTTACGTCTTCAGCATGTTTACGGCGTCGGGCTAGTCATGATGCTAACAATATAACATCAAAAGTAAGCTTTAATATTTACTCATATATATATATATTATATATGATAATAAACTTACGTAAATCATTGATGCGTATTTTTTTGAAATGCGTAATTGCATGACAAAGTGTCAAAATACGATTCTTTGCGCTCATTTGACATGACATAGTTACGTAATGCGAGAGATATCACCATAATCGCTCCATTCCTTTAATATAAAATTTACAATGTAAATGTGTGAACAAAAGAGACGCATTATTACATTTATTTTGCTTTACCTTCACCATCTGTAAGACCTAAGCCTTTCATATAACGTGGGTTATATTGAACTTGACATTGCATTGAATGAGCATAAGCGTGAAAAACACTGACAGCAAAATTTGTATCATCACCTCGAAGTTCTTCAAAAGAAGACTAAATAGTTATAGTATTTGTATATTAGTAAGTATATTTTTTACATGCTACATATTTTTTAGTTAGTTTATCAGACTATGACTTACTTTAATGGAATTTTTTATTCGACAACAGATGTCGTACATGATTGTATTTATTTTTCCACCTGGATATTTAAGAAGAGCATGTAAGACAGCAAGAGCATACTTGAACCTATAACACAAAATTGTGTTGTATTACATATATTACTATTAGTAAGACTATTATGTTACATGAAAAACGTATTCTTTTCTTGTTTTTGCTTAATTCATACTTTTCACCGGATTGAAATATATTTGTGAATTCTAATGGAACATCATGACGTGCACAAATACTACCTACCAGCCCACTTTCATGATAACGAGCGTTACCATATGAAGCGTTTGTGGTGGCTTTGAAGTTGCTTTCACACTCATTAGTACCGGGCTGCTCTTGGTCATTTTCATACCTTTCTTGATATCTATCAGCAGAGAAAAATTCTTCATTAGTGTATTTCTTATCATCATTTGCTTTCAATTTTCGTCGCTTAAGTTGCATGTTCCCATCTAAGGCAATAAACATACGATCCTAATACACGTGTTTATATTCCATATATTAGTATACTCCAGGTTTATAGCATGATATATAGATAAAAAAAGAGGCTGTTTTTCTTCAGTTTACCATGGGACATGCAGGACAGCCTTTCTCTTCTTGAGTTCATATATTTTGGTGGATGTGGTTTTCAATGATAGCAATCATTTCTAAATAAGTAAAATAGGTTTTTCCTATATTTTTTCGTAATGTTTCGCTATACTATAAGATAATGTTCACATAGGAATATCAGTAACATATTTAATAAAAGAGTATCATTACTTGAGTACATATACTATACTAACTTTATAGCTAAAAATATCAGAAAGAGTGCTTCTGAATGCTTGCACGGTAGTTTGTCCATATCCCCTTAGTTTCGAGTAAAACTCTAACAATGAGAGATGAAATGCCATTGACGGACGGGTTGGCGAGGCAGCGAGTAAATTATGTGCCATCAAGGCGATGGGCTCTTCTTTATGGCAATCTACACAGTAAGGAATTTGCTGACCTTTGATAATACCTAAAAAAAAATAGTTACTTAGTGTTAAGTTGATTCAATATATTTTAAAGAAATCAGATACTGTACCAGTTATATACATACAATCAACGTTAAGAAAAGAAATATCTGGCTCAGCACAATCACAAAGCTGTTCTTCATGATTGATAGATGTTTCTTTCAATTGCGGAGTACTATTACAATCATTGAAACGTTGGATGTATGCCTCTGCAAGGCTGGGCATTAGTGCATCCCATTCTTGATTGTAAGAATTCGTTTTTTGTTGATTGGTGCGGGTAGGCAGGATTTCTCTCTCTTCATCTTGGCCAACAAAGATTCCCCCCTCGTCACCAAAATCAAAGTCATCCATGTCCCCACCATCATCATGGATATTGTTAGAACCTGCAAATAGAATTATTATTCAGTATACTGTATATATACAATTAACTAATTATCATGTCGACTTTGGCAAAAAAAAGTGTAAACTATTATCCTCACTATTACCAAATGTGTTTGATGGTATTGCTTGCCCTAGGATATGGGTGCCAACAAGGTCTACATCAGTTATAAGCTTCTTCAGTGTAGAACTGTAGATTGATAAACTCTTTTCCCTTTTTTATTGAAGATAGGATCTCCATTCTGGTCGCACTTATAGTTTAGTTGTACACCATAGCTGTATGGGTTAAGATCAAAGTCGCTCACTTTGATTGATTTCATACGATGGCTTTTACGAGGTCGGGGCATTATTGGTATGAGCATAAGAAAAAAAGTGTAGGAACAAGAGAAAAGAAAAGAGTAATTTGTACACATGTTATAGCAGATAGAGCTACCTTAAAGCTTAAAAAGAATAAAGTCACATCCAATGTCGGCTGTCAAATATAATTTTTTGGTGGAGAGCGCACTTATAAAATGCAATCGCTGATGGATATTAATTATTTTTGGTGTTTAACCATTATGAAGGCACTCGATTAAACGATGGTGGTACAGAATGCGATACGTGGTTGATTTCTCACGACCTCTGTAGGGAACTGCTAATGTTATCAAAAGTTGGTTATTGTAATAATGTGATTTGCTATGAGTAGAGATTTCTTCTGCATGCCTGTTGTATCCAACATACAATGGCTTCATAATAACAGTCATTTAATATTATATATTTAAATACAGCATATTTCAAATATGTTTCACTGGCATTTTGATATTTCACGGTGCATTTCAATGACTCTCAATAAAGAAGTCCGTCTTCTTTATCGTTACTATTTGACAGCTGCATTGATATACTATTTTATTAATGGCCAAATGTATAGAACATAATGTTCATGTATTTTATTGTCACTATTCATCGTCATTAACAAATCGGAAAAACTATCATTGTTTTATACACGCATATTGATATACCCGTTCATTGATTAGGATTTAATATCAATAGTGTTAATATTTTCATCTCATAAACTTCAGTTCAATTATTGTTCTATTGGGTCTCGTTGACTTATTACTGTCTCTTTTTATTTATTACTTTTGATTAATACAACAATGCTGTTGTTGTATGTTAAGTAGTTAAAAAAAATCGACGGTGACCCACTTTTTGGCAACTTTCACGCTTTTCTTGTTTTTGAAAAAATAGTAAAGCTTGAGTAAAATGTGTTAGAGTATTTCGATGCTTTTCGTGCCCAGAAAATCAACAACAACATTAGTACAATTATGTCTGCTCATAGAAAAAATGCAGTACCTAGTCTGCATAATAAAATGGATAATTTGAACAACAAAAATAAAATAAACGATGAATCCGTTAATACATAATTTATTCTTAAAAATAAATAAAGATTATTATTCTATATACGCGTTGGTCTATGACTTTATTTATATGTAAGCTGTTTATTATAATGTATTACTTCTGGTATGTAATCTGGATAATCGATCCTAAAAATGTTATCTTTATAAGGTATGACAACCTTGTTTTTAAGAACTTCATCAGGGGTAGACCCTTAAAATATTTATTTTTATTTTACACCCCTAATTCCATGCCACTACAGTACTATACTCAAAACATATAGCATACAAATTCGATAGCATAATGTCCCAGGTAACGGATTTTTTTTTATTATATACACATTTAATAGCATAATGTCCCAGGTAACGGATTTTGTTGTTATTATATACACATTTAATAGCATTATGTCCCAGGTAACCGATTTTGTTGTTATTATATACACATTTAATAGCATAATGTCCTAGGTAATGGATTTTCTTTTATTATATACATTACCTGGGACATCATGCTATTAAATGTGTATATAATAATAAAAAAATTCGTTACCTGGGACATTATGCTATTAAATGTGTATATAATAACAACAAAATCAGTCACCTGGGACATCATGCTATCAAATGTGTATATAATAACAACAAAATCAATTACCTGGGACATTATGCTATTAAATGTGTACATGTCTATGATATACTTATTTATTTAAAACAAAAAAAAACCTATTTTTTGTTTATACAATATCTTGTTTTTAAGCTTTTTATAAATTGTATATTATCTTATTATGTTGTGAGTAATAATATAGGTTGATCAAATGCATTTAGCATAATGCTGATTATAAACAAAAAAAATATTAATCTTTATAATTATTTACGATGTGATACTGATAAAGGATATTTATGCAAAATCAGTAACTTTTAAATATGGGTAAATCACATAAAGAGGTAGGGAAAAGAAAACAGACTGATGTATTCTTATAATATATAATTAATGCCCTAAAATTGTGCATTATGTTGATTTTACACCGATGCTTTTAATATAATAAATATTACTTGTTATTATATACATTGTGCAGAATAAGTTTGAAGAACATGCATTGTCTTTTCATAGCGACATAAAACATCTATAAGTATATTATAAATATTTTTATTAGTCATTGCTAAATTGAGTGCTATACAATAATATATAATTTATAGTAAAAAGGGTAAATAATTATGTCATTTTATTATATTAGCTATAATATTGACATATCTTTGTTCTACGAAATTGGTATGAGCTATCCTATACTGAATGACTGTTGTAATAAATAATACATAGAAATATATATATATGTTTTATGCACAACCAAGACACACGGTTTTTTTATGGTTTTATATACATTCTATTTGAAATATAAAGTGTAATTTAGAGCATGAGTATATTTTAAAAAAGTAAAATGAACATTATTATGAGAGTTCGGTATTGAGCATTCTATATTTACACGTAATATATACTTAATAGAAAGATTAAGAGAAGGGCAGTCATTAAAAAAGGAATACATAGGGAATTAAAATAATAGTTAATAAAAGGGCTCGTCTATTTGCACCCCCCCTCTTCCACATAAAAAAAAAATCTTGCACCCCCCCTCCCAGGTCTGGCCCGGGATTCACCCCCCCTCTGCAAAAATAAAAAGGTCTTTTTGAAAATAATTTACGCACTGGTTTTTTTCTTATTTATATCTTATATGGAACCAAGAAAGGAAAGGTGAAACAGGAAAAGAGAAGAAAGAGACAGTACAAAAAAAAATAGTTGAGAAAAATAATTAATTAGTTAAATCGAGTGTTTTGGGATCAGAAGAACAAATAGATTGAACATCAGCATCGCCAGGAAGGGAGACCTCACTATAAATTCGGATGGATCGATCGAACACATCTTTGAATAATGGGTACCACGGATCAACAGTTAATACCTCTCTTTTTCTTCCTCGGTTTTCATAATAGAGTTCGGGCCATTGAATACACGCGTCATGTTTGATTTTTACAAGAATAATATGAGCATGATGAAGATGCAGTGCTATTGGATGTGTGCGCTTTGATTCGAATGGGGTAAGTTGGAGAGGAAAAAATGTATTGGATTCAAAGCCGTAGAATGCGATTGGAGCTTTGAATGTGTCAGAAGCAATCTGAGCACATTCGGGAACGCAAAACCATTCATTGCTATGTGGATTGAGGATCCCTTTAATACGATGTTGATCATAACTTTTATAGATACCGTTAATGTTTGTCAAATAATGTCTTAGCATTGCATCTTTTATATCAACATATTTTCTTTCGTCACCAAATAATTCAACTGCCAATGCTCTAAATCCACAGTTTCCATCTCCAATTGGGTCATACACTTCGTCTACTTCAAGGTGAGGGATCAGGTTATTGGTTACCATATTTATATTTGGCACAATGCTGGTTTTACGAGGTGGAGTAGTGGATGATGGTGATAATGAGTTTAATTGTAAGTTATCTGTGGGTTTACACTTTCCCTTCCTATAATTTAATTAATTATGTATTAGATAATATGTTAAATAGTATCAATTATTAGAAATAAATAAATACCAAATTTCAGCAGATTTATGACCAAAACTAGTTTTTGCTTTTTTTTTACTTTCTTGTTCCTGATATTCTAAAGCAATTAAGTCACGTTTTTTGTGTTTTTCTTGATCTTTGCCTCTGCCTTTCTTTGGAGCATTTTTTGGCTGCTGGAAGTCTTCAAGATCCACAAAAAGTTCATCATTGATTGCCTGTAAGCGTTGTAGCAAAGTTTTACGTTGTTTTTGATCAGTATATTTGTGAAGCAAGGTGTTAATACGTGCGAGTTCATCATTAATTTGGTCTTCAACATTAGGTGGAATATACGATTCTGTTATTGCAAGAACATTATCCACATCATTCATATTCGTATTTTCTACATAATTTAATTGAAATATAATTCTCAATATCAATATCCTAAAAGGTGTTATGGTTAAAATTACCTTCAGGTGCAGTTGTTTCTGGGTAAAGATGCTAACGTCTAGGAATCAAACTTAACGGAATTGCTCTGGTGGTGGGTAGCATATGACAACATGGGATATTGTAATGAGCTTTAATAGCACATCTACAAATATTTGTTTTCAAAATATTTCGGTGCTTAAGCTCATCATGGATGGCATAGAATGCAAATTTGGATATATTACGCTCCAAATTTACTAAGCGTTCTTTTTGAGATTCAGGAATATGGGGATTAACAGTGAAGTATTCTTTATCATGCTGCTGTTTCCATGCTACGTTCTATTGTTGGGTTACAGAAGAAATATACGTAAGTAATATGTATGAGTAGATCGTGTTTAGGTTTTATACATACTTTCAATCTATAGTGTTCATCGATTTGCTCAAAAACAGAGAATAAATTTCCACTTGATGATTGAATTGACCTTTTTAGATCAGCATAAGATCCTTCAGCACGATTTGTACTGTTATTGCCAAAATGAACTATATTTGCAATATCCCATCCAACCCATTTTTCACGGAATTCTAGTTTTCTATTTTGTTTTATTCAATGTATAAAGAGTCAGTTAATTATTGTAACTAATAAATATATTCTATTATGGTTTACTTACTCTTTTAAATATTTGATAACTTCAGCTGGATTTTTAGCTTTTTGGGCTATTTCATTATACTTGGCCAATGCTTTAGACTCAAACTTTTCATCTGGAATTACACACATATCTTTAAGTTCGTCCTGATATTGGTCAGTCATTAAAAAGTTAACTGCTTTTTCAAGCTCCTGGTAATCATCCTTGACATCAAAATGTTTTTGCAGTTTTGTCTTGAAATTACGACATAGGTGGATTTTACATAACAATTTTTTTGAGTTCAGAAAAACTTTATTCAAGGCTTTTATCAAAGCACCTTCACTATCTGTGATAAAGGTTTTCGGAGATGCACACTGATTTGATGGCCAAACAATATTTTGGAGACGTTGAATAACCTATTCGTAAGTTTCATTTGTTTCTTGAGATACCCATCCACCAGCAATGCAAAATGTTTTTAAATGTGGATAACCAATATTACCAGTGCTAAGCTGCCAACAATATTCACAAAAGGTAAATGATGCTTATTTGTCTTATACGTCGCATCCAAAACAACAATCTCAGGGAACTTGCGAGCTAAAGCAATAGCCGAATTATACACAAAAAAAAGAGAAAGTAAAAACCGCTTTTCCCCTTCTTTCTTTGACTAAAAGTCTACTTCATACCATTTCTCTTCTAATTTTTTGATTAAATTGAACATCGTATGTTGTGGATCATTGTTAAATATGGTTTGACGTAAGTTTGATACTTTTTTTGGATTAATGATCTTGCCTTTACTGGCAAGGAATGACAAGATCGAGTTATTTGTTGCATGACTTTTGATCATCCTTACGACAATGGCTTCTTCTTCTGTGTCAAGACAGTGCGCTATGGAGTATGATGAAATTTCTTGTGCAAATTTATGATTATGCTCTCCATCAAAAAACGACACAATATGCCATTGCTGACTATGTACATTCAATGGTCGAAGAACCATATTAAAAGGACATCCAAAACACTGTGAGGTCACTTCTCAGTGTTTCATTCCTGTTGAATCCATATGTCTAAGAACTTCACCATTATCATTGGCAACAAATTTTTTTGGCTTTGAGTATTTTTGTTCATATTCATGAACGTCGTTATTGGCAGGTTTACCGTAATGTTTGCAACCAAGAACCATTTTTCTTTTTTTACTTGAAAGATCGCTTCTGGCTGTGTATAGCACGATTCCATTTTTTTTACCCCATTTAAAACAAGCATCTCTGGCAGCATTATAATCGTCCCATGTTTCTTGGAGTTCATTAGGAATTGAGTTAGAAGATTTCGACATTAGTATAAATGACAGTTTTTTTTAAAAAGAAGATATTTTTTCTGCAAGAGAAGTATTATATAATGTATTCATATTTCTCTTTATATATATATATAACTTGTATTACAGCATGGTAGATCGCTGTTAATATTGTCCTTATTCATATCATTTTGCTGTTATTTACTTTCTATATATGCTATCATATATGACATATCTACGTTTTAATATATAGATTTTCATTTGGTGATAATTAATTAAAAACCGTTTGTATTGATTAAATTCAACTTTTTATTTATGCAGAGGGGGGTGAATCCTGGGCCGGACCTGAGAGTGGGGGTGCAAGTTTTTTTTTTATGTGGAAGAGGGGGGTGCAAATAGACAAGCCCTAAAAAAAGGTAGCCCCTGTTCACGTCATATATTTCGCTCTTTCATCACTGACTTTGAAAAAAAATGGGGGGGAAAAGTTAAAATATGGGCAATATAAGGATTTTGGTACAAACATATATTGACACTACAAAAAGTATATAGTAACTTGAACTATTTTTTGGTTGATATGAAAAGCATTGCTATCATAACTGAGTAGTGTTCTGTATATACACCTTTGGAATAGGAACCGTAAAAAACTTGAAAATTGGCATGGAGACAAGTTTTTTTAGGTTTTTTAATTTTGTGTTTTCCTGGGAAACCGTGATTCAAATTTTTTCTGGATTATTTGCTACGTATGTATTTATCACTGAATCTTGTTACCAAATAAACATTTATTCCTTTATCTTTTACTTATTTTATTTACATTACCAAATGACGAGAAGTGATTTTAACTATTTTTATTGTTTGACCTGTCCAAATGAATTCAGTAAGTATAAACGCACCATAAATAAAACAAAACATTTTGAAATTTGTAGTGGATCAAACACAACAAATGTAAAACCCAAAATTGAATTGCAAATTGCATTGCAATTAAGTCTGGCTATATTCAACTGTAAATATTTTATTGTTTATTATATAAGTTTTAAATTCGCATGTCAAAGAATATGGTGGCTCAAGTAATAACTTAGATTATAACAATGGTGATAGTAGCTTTGGTAATAACTTGAATTATAACAACAATCATAGTGACTAGGGTGATACTGCCCATGATGACTTGGGTTATAACAATCATAGTTATTTGGATGATATCGACCATGGTGATGAAAATAGCGCATCATGTAGTTTTGATGACATGGATGATTACTGCAGCTATGATATTCCAGATGATCTTTGGAGTTACACCGAAGATAATGTTTAGAATAATAGTATCGATGAATTTATGCCTGAAGTGATGCTTAGTGATGATACCAATGAGGAAACAGAAGTACACCAAAACAACAATAACAATAGCAGCAGTAGTAGCAACTGCAACAATTATTCACTGCAACAATCTAGCACAACACCCTGGTCCATTTGATGTCATGATGGATCAACCAGTTGAAACTATATTTGATACCATAGACGAACTACCTTTACATGTAGCAACATCAATGGAAATCCTATACAATGGAAAAAAAGGTGGAATACCATCAGAGCAGTACAACAAGCAGATCAATTTAGCTTCAATGGCTATTTGGAAAAAATTGAAAAACAGCATCATCCGCCACCATTACTAACTCGCCACTTGACAATGAAAATAAAACCTGAAATCCACCATTTTAGGTATCCTAAGGTTTTATGGTTTTGTTAGGTTTCGCTAGGTTTTTAAGGTCTTCTCATTCCTAAGGTGAGTACTAGATGTAATGAAAACGAAAGAGGTGACATGAAGTAGTTTTACTACTAATGTCATTCCAAAGTAGGTTGGTAGTTTAACTTTGGTCCTGTTCCTGCAACAATAAAAGTAGTTTTCCAACTTCTACGATTGTTTACTATAGATGTAACGATGATAGATGGAAGATAAATATATTCACGTCATTATATCCTGCCACAACTGATACAATAGACATCTGCACCCCATGGAAAAATAGTCCATTATAATAGATAAAAAACCATGGAGGCCCATGATTTAAAATGAAATAATAACCCATAAAATCTTAGATCCCACAGTCTTCTATACACCTAGAATTATCATGGACTTCCACAAATAGTTATAGATTGATGATAACCAGGTTCACTGAGATTCATAAATATTCGGTAACCTCTTTTTATAAAATACCAACTTAGTTTATAAGTTATACATCATAATTATAAGCATTTAATCATAATATGATATGCACATTCTATAATAAAACTTTCATTTTTTTTTGGCTATTGATCATATGAAATAATGAGAAAAGTAGTAAAAGAAATAGTGGGAATACTTTGTGTCACATGATCGCAGGTACATAAAGAAGTGTAAGTAAGGTTTTCTCATGGATTATTATGCGATTTTTTATCTATAAAGAGAAACTTATATTTGGCAAAATATTTCATTCAATGTATGTGTGGCTCTGATTGGTTACGGGTCAAAAAGTGACATTGTGTTTAATTCATAAACAACATTGATAATGAATTGTTTGATAGATTGATGTTTTTAAACCCCTCTATTTATAAAATTGTGGTATACATAGTAGTTTGATCATAAAAATCGTATTTCTTTCTTTTTACCTCTCTTCCTTTTCAATTTAACATTTTTTTAAAAGCTATTTTACTAATAACAGAATTTCAAGGACATCTTTGTGGATTTTAATAAACAGACACATTTACATAATGGCTTTAAACAATATTACAAACACAAGACAACGATTTCAGAAGAGAATCCGTGATGGAAGGGATGTAGACACTAATGATGCACGGAAAAAAGCACGCCATGATCTTCTTTTGAATGAACTGGTCGCAGTAACACAAAAGCCTTAATCGCCTTCAACTATCTACAAGCAACTGCAAGCATCAACCCGCTGGGAAGCATGAGTAGAGATCACTCTAAATATTAATCCATGGAGTGAAAAGGCTTTCACCAAAGGTAAAATTATCTCTTTTTTCAATAAAACAAGGGTAATCATACGTTTATTAAGAGTTGGAAAATAAAATAACAACTTGTATTTTAGAACACTTGGCATTTTTTGCTTTAGATAGAGCTCTATACTCCCAAGGCAACATTGAACACGTCATGCAATGTCGTTCATTAGTAAACGAGTTTAAGCATATTCTTTCTGAGGTATCTTTATTTTCTTTTTTCTCTTTTCTTTAGAATTTTGGTTCTTTTTTTTTATATATCTGTACTGAAATTTATTACATATTTCTAGGCGAAGAAGAAACAAATAAAGATTCAAGAAGGCTTGCTGACTGCTTATTCGAATGTGGTTATGCATATGTGTGCCCTTGGCTTGACTTCTAATCAAGGAAGAGAAAAGAACATCGTTGGTCCCAAGGAAATTGAAAAAGTTACAAAGCATCTTCTAGAAGGTGGAATCACTCGTGACAAAAACTATAACGTACAATTGGCAACCATGATCCTTTTGCTCATGTATTCAGGAGTAAGATAGCTTCGCTCATTCCTCCCCGCGAAAAGTTCGCACAGAGATGGGATTTTTTGAAATACAAGGTAATTAGTTTTTAATATACATAAAATAGTTATTATGTAGAGCATATCAAACTGAATTCCCTGTGAGTCCAGACGCGAGTCCTGAGCCATAAGCGGACTTGAATCATTGTATGGATTTCCAAATTAGGCTTACAATCCGCGCGGAGCGCGGAAGCTCTTGGCAGATCAGGGCTGCTTTTTTTTTTTATTGTATGGAAGTGCCTCAAAAAAAATTATTTATTGAGATCAGAGCTGTCAAAGTGCCACTTATAATAAAGATGTTTTGTCAACAATAGCAAACATGGAATCATGTAATATTAAGATAATAAAAAGAT
>JAEPRB010000058.1:0-184977 GCA_016758965.1 Circinella minor
TCTTTATATTTCGTTTCGAAATTATTATAACGTTTTTGAACAACGTGATTAATCTGTGGATTATAACAGGATTTACATGAAACCGCTGGTCGATGAGAGTTTAGAAAAATGAACATCAACATAAAAATAAAAATAACACAGAAAACTGTAATTGCTATAAAGCGATATGCCAGTACTGGTTGAATGGATGTACTGTAGTAAGTAAGGTCCAAGTACTGACCAAAGACTACAGAGGGTCCCCGTTAATTTCATAGTGGCATTTTTCATTTGTTCTTTGAAAATAATGGAGTATGAAAATAAACGGATACTATTGATTTTTTTTTTCGAAGAATGTACACATATTGAATGTTTCAACTCACTATGTTGTATGTCTTTTAGAATATCTAAATATTAATTATTAATAAATCATACGTATCTATGTGTTTGTTCTCTATCTATGCGTTTTTGAAACACTCAATTTTTTTTATTTATGCACATCCTTAACATTTTCTTTAAAGAAAACTATATATAGTTCCAAGAGCTGAAAGCATATTTATTTTCTTTTTATCTCCAATCACTATATATTTTACTCTATATATATCAAAATGACACCAACCGAATCACACATTAGCTTCTTGACAACTGAGCAGTATGGTATGCTGTCTGAGAAGAAAAGACTTCACCTATAAACCTTAACAAATTGATTAATGTCAATACAGAATAAAAATGAATTCAATTTATTGAAGGCACATACGTAACATGAGTACGATATCCAAAGGCTTAAAGCGAGAAAAATAAGAAGCAAATAAATATTGTATAGACTTCTGTGAAAAATTATGAAGAGGTCGATAGTAACAAAAAATTATTCTATCCTGTATAATAATTCAACTACGTACAATCCTTATATTTATCACAATAATATTTTTTTTATTATATCCGTTAAGGATTTAATGCCACTAGCTGCTATGAAAATGAAATAAACCGGGATGTACTGTAAAAATTTTCTTATGTTATATTTACCATTCCTTGATTTTTTAGTGAAGTTAATGAGATGTGAAAATTAACGGACATGAAATTAACGAGGACTCTCTGTAATTGAAAAAGTAATTTCACGTTTCCTGTTGCTTTAGTAATGTATTATATGTATACACTAGCCAGAAGTCTTTAAACAGGGACTTGAATTAAAAACATTTTTGTGTTTTTTGTGCTCAAGTACATGCGCCCTTTATTCTTTCTATTCTTATAATATTATTAATAACTTTTATATTTATTTTGAACAACATTAATACTTATCATCAAAAGAAATGAACTATGTTGTTAAAGACGTTGGGGAGTAAACCGCCAAGTTACCATAATTTATCATATACCTCATATTACGTAATAGCATTTCTACGCGAAACCATTGAAATTTTCAACGCCAAAATGACACCTACGGTATATATATCGATAATATTGATATATTAATATCGTGTTGAACACTATTTTCTCTTTTGCTAGGAGCTTCTATTATAACTAAAAGTATTTAGTAGTTGATAGTACGTAGACGTTACTATTCCGAGATTTATTTATATTTGTTTATGTCACGTGTATGCGCCTTTATCTCATACACTCTATATGCAAAGCATGTTTACGCACTGTAAGATTTTTTTTCCCATTAATAATAATGGTTGACGGCGCATCTAGCTCTATGATCGTTTTATCTATACTATGGTCCCCGCGCCACAAAAATAAAATGTCATTATAAGTAGCGAAAAAAAAATGGTTTTTACTTCTTTTCACCTTTCTTTTTTATTTTTTTTCTACTACATACTATTATATTTAAATATAGCACACAGAAAATGAAAATCAATTTTACGTTATTAGAGGATTGGATTGATCATATTCTAATGTTAACTTTCAAAAAAATTAAAAACATTAGTAAGACTATTGCGCAAAACTGCATTCGTCGTCAGCGTCACCAACAAAAACATTGTATGGATCCAGTTTATATACTACCCATTGAAATTTTAAACGAAATTTTTATACTGTTACCACAAGACACAAAGATAACACTATATCTAGATGTATCCAAATTGTGGCGTGAAACAATATTGAAATGTCCGAATGTGTGGCGCGAAATAGAAATTCAACAAGATTATAGAGTAATTAAATCTTGTTATGATATTGGTTTTCATGTGAAACACATAACCATCAATAGCACCTTTGAAGAAGTTTGTTTTTCAGCTATACAACAACTGAAAGAAGGACATTTTAAACAAATACAATCATTAAAAATAACAGGTAAATAAAAGTGCGTATTTTGTTTTATATCCAAAATAAAAAAAAAGTCTAACAATACTAAATTTTTTGAATAATAGTACCTGAAATTGAGAATATGAAAAGATATCTTCAATTGACAACAACGGCTTTGTACCAAATACGAGACACTTTAACCAGCTTTACCATTGATACAAGCAAAACTGGAAAATATATTTCGATTGCAGATATTTTGTCAGCATGTAATAATTTGATTGAACTTGATTATTCAACAACTACTCGATTATCAAAACGAAGAACGATAAACAACTATTTTACACAATATCAAGAAATACCCCATCATCATCATTGTCTGCTTAATCTTCAGCTAAAAGCACCATTCATTAATAGACATGATATTGATCCTTTACTTGAACAATGTACAGAATTACGACGACTTGTAATGAACGGATGCACCACATCTGTTCTAGACACCATTGTAAACAAGCAGCAACAACTTAGCGAGACACCATTGAATTTAGAAATACTAGGATACAACGCTAATAGCAAATCTATGGCGGTTCCTCAACTGCCAAAAGAGACAATGACAATGATAAGAAAAGGAAAAGAAAAGAAAATAAGAGGATTACGAATTTTATTCACTAATAGTAATGGTCAACCAGTACATACACAAAGAATGTTACCTCTTCTCTATCAAAACAGAGAAACCTTGATTTATATTATGGCCCATCTATCACCATTGGATCAATCTGAACTTGTTCAACTATACACACTCTATCCTAATTTTGAATTTCCAAATATATCACGATTTACACTTTGGTCAGTCACAGGAATACAGGAGTTTATGTTACAAGCAATTCGTAATTCAACTAGATTGTCTGTTTTGGATATCATTCATGCATATGATATAGATGGAGTACTAAAAGAGTTAATGACTATGCCGCCTTTAAAGCATCTCACCATACTCTATTCAACAGCGTCAATTCCAGAAACATCTAATGATGACCCTTTTGAAACAACTGTTGCGACAACAAGTTTAATCAGTTTATTCAAAAGATATGTATACCTTTCTTCTTCTTCACCATCAGCATTTTACTCTTCTTCGTCTCCATCATCATCATCGGCATCTTTTTCTTCTTTTTCTTCTATCTCCAGCACAAAAACAATTACGACAGCAACAATGTTACCAGGACCATCACGGCAATTTGTATCAACCACACCATCACTGTCACTCAAGTCGATCACACTTGGAAAATTCAATACTGTTTCAGATAGAGAACTTTCAATATTAGGGAATATTAAAACATTAGAACAAATTACTTTACTCGATTTGAATAATGTAACAACAAATGGCATCAAGAATCTTATAAATAAAATGGGTAATCAACTGAAATATGTACGTCTTTCAAGAATGGAATCAGTAACAGATGATATACTCTTCAATCTTGGTGATATGAATGGATTAATTCGTATCGCATTGGATTATCTACCCAAAATGACAAATCGAGGTTTACGACTATTAATTGATAAACTTTATTATAAATTACCACAACAACAAGTTGAATTATCGGTATTTTATTGTCCTTTAATTACTCAAAAATACATTCGTTATGGAAAACAAAAAATAAAAAAATTTAAAGCAACACCTTGTTTATAACAAAATAAATTTTGTAATCAGCATAAAAATCATGTAGATTTTTCCTTTTAATTTCTCTCATTCCCCTCCTGGCCCCTATAATTTTTTTCTTTTCTAAAATAAAAAAAAAAAAAAAAAAAAAAAAAACTTATTTGGGGCCAGTTTAGTTATGACATTCGACAAGAAAAGTTCCAAATCAAATGAACATGATACTACGATCACCACCAAAAATTATTCATTCCAACCTTATTATTATCCAAATGAAAAAAAAGATGACATTGCAACAACAGCACCAATGTTTACAAAATGTGTACAGAATGTTGAATGTCAAAACTTACAGGTCGCGATCGATACTGCAACAGATGGTATTAACGAAATGTTTGATAACTTAATGTCATTACTGGATGTACGTGCAGCGACATTGGGACTAAAGAATCAAGTAAACAAGGGACTTGAAGACGGTTATCGAATGATTGATTATTCACCTACAACGCCCGCTGGTTATTTGAGGTGTGCATCTTTATTTATTCTTGACAACAAATACAATGCTGCCATGGAAATATGTAAACAAGGAATGAATGCTTTATCTTTTGAAAATGATGACAATGAGGAAGAAAACGGAAAAAAACACGAGAAATATAGAGAAGCACAAAAAGTACTTGATGAAAAATACAATGAAGCTAAAACACTTGAAAATCAAGGCCGTGTCGATTTTATAACAAGGTTACCATCTGATATTATTTGTCAGATATTGGATTATTTACCTTTTAGCGCTTTATTAGAAACATTAAATGTATCAAAAGTATGGCGAGATTATGTCACTGTTTATCCAAAAATATGGAGCAATATGAAACTAACGACATGTCCGGATGAAAAAACTGATATGATAGGGAGAGTTTTGTCGAGACAACATCATTTCAGTCATCACGTGCAACATCTTTCTGCCGATGAATTGTCTGAGGATGAAACCTATGATTTGTTAATAGAGTTAATATATGGTACATACAGTAAACTTGAATCTTTGGATTTTTGGTGTAAGTTTTTATAATTATTCTTTATAATTTTTTATATGAAGAGCGCCGGTTTATCATTTATCTAATACACATTATATTATAATATATTGTTTTTATATAGCCAGTGATATGGATGATGGTTATGATGAATGTGTTGGTGTATTATCAAGAGTAAAAACCACTCTCAAATCTTTACGTTTTTCGTTGAAAGCGAGCAATAATCCTTTACCATTAGGCTCAATACTTGCTGAATGTGATAATTTGAAAACGTTTGATTACTTACAGTCATGTACTGTTACAGAAGAAGCACTGGATGGTATTCCAACAACACCGATCAACTCACTGAATGATTTAACATTGGCATGTGCATCACTACCCACTTCACAATTGGAACGTATTCTTAAATGTTGTCCTCGAGTATTACAGTTATCATGTATGAATTGTGATACATCAGCATTTGAAGTTGTAGAAAAGCTATGTCCTTATCTATACTCTTTCGGACTCAACGCAAGTCCATACGAATTATCTGATGATGACAAACAATCTCTTTTGAACAACATAGACGACCAACAAACCAATTCTTCTTTTGGAATACATCATATTTATTTCGACGTCAGGGCAGCTTGGTTATCAGTGGATGATCATGATGAATCATTAATACGGATACTGAAAAATAATGCTAATGTATTGGAAACAGCAAAGATGCGATTTGGAGGATTTATAGACGATGATGAAAATCAAGGTTCAAGATGGCAAAACCTTGGAACAATAGTAACTCCTCATCTGCGCAGCTTAACACTTAACTTCAATCTTACTATGAGTTCCGTCATTTCAACATTTTTATCTAATTGTCCCGCCTTGGAAATACTTTTGTTTGGACCCGGAATCGAATTTATTCCTAGTGGTGTTTTTCAAGCAGCATCCCGTCTCAGCATGTTAAAGGAATTGACTATTTATCTTGCGAATGAACTAAGTGACCACGGTCTATCCTTACTATTTAAAAAAATTTCAAATCAAGAAGAAAGAAATCAACATGAGGGTTTTAATAATTTTCAAAAGTTCAAATTAGAACATTGTTTTAGTGAACTTTCCAAAGAAACAGCACACTCCCTTGCTAAAATACCTTCGTTGCAAGAAATTTATTTCGATGGTGCCTATATGACCCAAGACACCGCTGAATCGTTTGCCTGGACACTTGCTCATCAACATGGTGATTATTCATCATCATTTCATACCATTACACTGATTTCTATGGATTGTGTAACTGATCAAGTATTACGTTATCTCAATGATATACCAAGTTTACGAACAATAAAACTTTCCCATTTACGAAATATCACACTTGAAGGTCTGAAATGCCTTCAATCGAATACCCGGATAAGTCTTGACTTTACACCCCATTCTTTTCAGAAAAAATAACTTTTCTCTTATTTCATTGTGTAATTTTTTTTATTTGTATTATAAACATTATAGTGTAAAAAAAACAGATTGACATTATTATTATTATTCTATATATACACACAGTAAAAAAAAAAAATATCTCGTCGTTTTTAACGACATGATTTTAATAAAAATCATTCATATATAGATAGGATGTTGTTATGCGGGGTACATTACTTTCTACTTGTATCTTGCGGGACGGAAACATTGAATGATTATGATGGTGGGAATTGGGGTAGAATTTGCTGATATAATAATGCAGTTGCGAAGTTCTCATTTGATAATTATATATATGGTTGAATCAATTGTGGTACGAGTACAAAAGGTTGTGGGGAGTGGAAGGGATACACAACAATTTTAAAACGTCAAATATCACAATTGAAAAAAAAAATTATTGGTTCAACTATAATCGACCCGCTATATTAAATAAAACATTATTACCCCACCTGTGGCACATACACTTACTATTATAATATAGTATATTTGACAAAGATATTATAGAATTATAGTATGGAGTACTCTCCCACCATGAAATATTATATAATAATACACACAATTAAATAATTAATCATGATTTACTGTCATTTAATTTTTTTTTTAAATCAATCAAAAATGATATATTGAAATTTTATAACAAAAATGATGCCGTTCGCCGTTTTACCGGATGTTTATTATACTTTAGGCCTATAAAAAAAAGTGAATAAATTGGTTTTTAATAATAATAGACAATAGAACGAAATAGAGATGCCAGTAATGTTTTTATTTTCACACACGTGATAATAACATAAGTATTTACTCAATGAGGTAGTAGCTCCATTTTCTTTTTATTTTTTTTACCGCTGGAAAAAAAATCACAGTAGTACAATAGATTGATCCACACCTTTTCAATCTATTCGATCCCTTGTTCATTTCCTGTAGGGACTGAGAGGGACTTTTTTTTATTGTTTCACAAAAAAAAAGATATGAATACTACTACGCACTGGTTATTTTTTTTAACTACTATGTGCTATTAAAAACGGCGTATCACTATTATTTTGGAAAACGTAACTTAGAAAAAGCAACATGAACAAAAAAAAAAAAAATCGTTAGTCATTGGAACTGTATATCAGTACAGTCCAATAATAAATTTTTCTTTTAATTAAGACAAAAAAAAAATATTGTTTGCGAATACTGTAGGCCAAGTTATTTTAATTTTTATTTGTATTGATTTAATAGTAGAAAATGATAAGATGTAGTTGTTATTTAAAAGGCAATAGTAATAGATCCAGGACATTCCGAGTTTACCATAAATTTATTTGTACTACAAGAAATTTACATAATGCATATTTTCTAATTACACAAAAACATTTTATTCCAAAGCATCATCACTATCAAAATTTGAACTGTGGTAAAAAAAAAAAAAAAAAATTCAAATCTTTCCAGTACGTACGTACAAAACCCGATTTATCACTATCAATATAAACATATGCAACATGCATATAATATATTATCAAGTAATAGTAGGTGTGACAAATTTAAATCAGATTCAAGAAAACAAGAGATATGTCAATTAGATACATCTTATGTATTATATAAAATCATGGTAGAAATGTTACTCAATATCACGAGACATCCTTTTTATTGGAAAACTATCCAAGCGAATTATTTCTTTACAAAATATACGGTATTTCTTTTACTTGGCGAAAGAAATTATAGACTATACCTTATATAAATTCTCAATGAAAAAAAAAATGAAAACCGACATTCATATTTTGTTTTTTTGGAACATAGAAAACAATGCTACATTTTATCACAAGTAACTATAATAATTATCTATGTATGTATGTATAACATCATAAACTTTAGTTATGTTATAGTGGGGTGTCAAATAATAGGGATTAAACTCCAATGTTATAGTTGCTGATATTAATTAGTTGTGTTCACCAACGGGAGTTGTTTGCGTTTCATAAAATAAACATAAATGACCCAACTTATTCCAATATTTAAAGGATACCTCATTTCGTCTCTTAGGCAAGTCATGACTACAAAGGAAAACCATTGGTTAAAAACTTAATGTACAATAATGTATAATGGTTAGTAACTTGAAGACGTTAAATAATACTACTCCTCAAAAAAATCATCATGTAAAAAAAAAAAATTACCCGTGTACGTAACTCTTTTTTTAGTAATTTGATATTCTAAACATGTATTAGCTAAGTTTTTTACTTTATTATTTATTCAAATAACATAATCAATGAGAATAAAAACCTTCAGAAATAGCAATCCACAGTACACAATAATAACGTATATAGTTGTTAAAAAAACGACCTACGTATTTGAAATGTTTTTATAATACGCGAAAATTATCTAATTATATACCGCTACTTTGTGTTACGTGAAAGTTAAAGATAAAAAACTAACATCTATTGACAAGTCATTGACATTTATGTAATAAATTATAATATAAACTATACTATTACAATGCTAAGATAGTATGATTTCGGTAAAAGAAAGAGATCATGGGAAGTTAAATTACTTTCAACTGTAGTAAAAAAAAAAAAAAAAAAAGTATATAAATACTTTGACAACCGAACCCAAAAAATTTACATCAACTCAAATCAATCTCTTATCATTATAACAAACAAACCCAAAAAATCCACTTTCTTTTATAAAATGGTTAAATTCCTTTCAATTATGACTTGTGCCCTTTTGGCAGCTCCTTCACTTGTTTCTGCTTTCATTGGTACAAAAGGTGAAACTTTTACTAATGATGATGGTGGTTCTTTTTATTTTTCCGGTACCAATGCATGTAAGTCCCTTTCTCTCTCGTCTATATATATAAACGAACATATATATTTATGAAATAAACGACGTTTTGTTGTTATATATTACTAAATTACATATAAAATTAAAAATACGTAGACTATCTTATGACTCAAACTCAAGAAAATGTTCAACAAATTCTTAAACAATCTGCTAGTTTGAATCTTCCTGTCATTCGTACTTGGTTATTCAATACTGGTAGAACTGACATTTATTTCCAAAAATGTACTGATGGGGCTTTGGAAATGAATGATGATGATAAAACTGGTTTAGGACGTATTGATTATGTTATTCAACAAGCTCAAGAAAATAATGTGAAGTTGATCTTTGCTTTAACTAATAATTGGCCCGACTTTGGGTAAGAAAAATCGTTTTCGACTTTTTAATAAGATAATAAGATAATATGATATTCTGTGTTCAAAAGTTGTTAACTTTTAAAAATTAATGTATAGTGGTATGGATGACATTACTAAATGTGTAGGTGGTACTAATCATGACGATTTCTACACCAATCCTGATGTTATTAAAGCTTTTAAGGATTATATTACACATGTTTTGAATCGGGAAAATAAGCTGACTGGCATTAAGTATTCGGTATATATAATCTACATTTTATTTTTGATGTTGTAAGAAAAAAAAAACAGAAAAATTCTAACACTTCAATTTTATAACAGGAGGATCCAACTATTTTTGGTTGGGAGCTTGCCAATGAACCTCGTTGTGAAGGCAGTAACCTTCCTAGCTCTGATAATTGTTCCCCTGATATTACAACTGCTTGGGTTGATGAAATTTCTAGTCATATCAAATCAATTGATTCGAATCATTTGGTTGGTGTTGGAGATGAAGGTTTTTTTAATATTCCTGGTGAAGCCGAGTAAAGTATCTTTTCCTAATACAAATTATTGTAAAAATCAAAATAAAAGTCTATATAATAAGACTAGATATAATAGCATGTAATATTGAATCTAACAAATATTTATAATCATTTTTAGTTATGAATATAATGGTGGACCTGGTATGGACTTCGATGCAACTCTTGCTCTTTCATCAATTGATTTTGGTACATTCCATATGTATACTGATCATTGGAGTAAAGACAATGACAAATGGCCCAAAAAATGGATCGCAGTAAGCTTTGACACATACATTTTCTCAATACTTAATAAACTATCATATAACTCTTTGATAATAACTCTTAAATAAAAAATATTATATTATGTAGGATCATGCTGCTTCTCAAAAATCTGCCGGAAAACCTGTTCTTTTTGAAGAATATGGTTATAGTAAACCAAGTGAGCGTACTACACTTTATCCTGCTTGGCATGCTATTATTGAAGATGAAAATATTGCAGCTGATGCTTTTTGGCAAATTGCTGTTCCATGTAGTCAATTGGATGAATATGCTATTTGTGTTGATGATGAAAATATTGATACACTTGTTACTACTCATGCCTCCAATATGTTGGCAAAGAATTAAAAAAGTTAAATTTATTAACAGATTTAGAAATGCTATAATAATACGTAGCTTTCCTCTCCCCCCCCTTCCAATTTTTTTTCTTCTATTTAATTATCTTTTTATATTTATATACAGGAGTATGAATATCCAGAATCTTATTAAATCAAAATAAAATATCTATTCTCTCAAAACTTTGAAATCTTTTAAATTTTTAAATATTCAATATTTAGTTGAATTATATGTATGAAATTATGATTCATATTTTGATTTTCTAAAATAGAAATCACTATTATATACGACAGAATTATTATGACTATAAATCGTGTCTAGACTGAGGTAAAAAAAAAAAAAAAGAAAGCTCTCATGTTTCTTTTAGTATATATATACAGTAATTATTCGTTAAACCGGTACTCAATATATGTGAGGATTTGTACCGTTTAGCGAATTAAAACGCAGCTGGTACTAATATGTACGTAGAATATACTGGAAAAATAACTATGATTAAATTAAGCTGTAAGGATAAGATAAAAAAAATGATAGTTCATATAATGTAGCTTTGCTACTATGAGCTAATCTTTTAGTGATAAAAATGACAATAGTGTACTCATCAAATAGTGATAATGAACCAGAGATTGGATTAGTAATGGATTCACATCAAAGTGTGTTCAATACCATGGACCATGGTTAGTAAAAATGAATTGTATCAACAACATAATTATATACTCAATGGTAATGAACAAGTACATGACAAAGTTGAAAAGAAGTACGCACGTAAATGGGGAAGGAGAAAAAAGCATCAGTGTGAAGTTGGCAAAAAAGAGACGCTGTTATCAGCAAGATGTCGAGAAGCTTTCTCTTGACAACCATAATGATTTGTGTATCTTTAACTGCTGTGGAAACAAATTAGCCAACAGAAAACAAAGGAAGAGCTGATATGTCTTTGAAGGTATAGGCTGTATTACTAATTTTACCAATAAAAGACTAATATAATATAAAATAATACTATTATAAATCCGGTAAATATTTGGACAAGTTCACCGGATACCGGTTTAACGAATCACTGGTATTTTACTAAGTATATAAAAAATATTTGAGAGATACTACAGGTTTAGGTAGCGAAATACCGGTTTAACGAGAGTACCAGTTTAACGAATAATCACTGTATACGTATATATATAATACAAAGTTGTTTGTCGATCCTGTTAAGACTGAAAAAGAAAAAAACTTACTTGAAAATGGTAAAAAAAAGAACTAATATTATTTTCTCTGCATTACTTGAATTATATTTATATGAATGGTAAAGGTATGGAAATAGTCCGTGCACTTAATACAGTATTATATATAACTGTTTTTTACTATAATAGTATTTTTAATGCATGTAATAAAAAGTTATGCACGTTTTTTATTACTTGCTAAAATTAGAAAATTCTTCTATACATTTGCCATTTTTAGTGTTTGATCAGATTATTGTGTTTTATATATCTTTTGTTTCATTTGAATAGGTCTAAAACAAAATTTTAAATCTGCGGATCATAGACTGAGTTTAAGATTCACTTTGTAAAAAATGCATTTTAATATCTGATTATACAAAAAGTTTTTCTCTTTCTATTAAAAAAAACTAAAAACTATTTACATAAAGTTACATTACTTTTGTTAAACAATGAAACTAACATGGAATCTTTCCATATTCAATATGTTTATACATAGAAAACGAAACAGAAATAGATTATTATTTTAATCATCTATATTAAAAAAAAAAAAAGAGGATCCAAAAAAACCGGGTGATCTTTTTTTTTTACTGGTGTAACGTTTAAATGTAATTAAACTTTTCTTTATTAATGGATATTAATATCCACATGTCAATAAATGGTTATACAAGCGATCTCTTGTTAGAATTTAACAACATAAAAAATATATACTTGATTTGGTAAGGATTAATTTGGAAGTTGTTGTTTGTGTAAACATATATAATGATAAACAGGTCTATTAATCAGTGTGACATTAAAATTGCTTTTCTTGTGAAATAGTTCTTTCTAGGTACTCATTGGCTAAGCCTTTTTTCTCCATCATGCCGGGAGGATATATTTTCATTTTGGTGTTGGGGGGGAGGGTTACCTTTAATTGACAGTGATTATTGTAATTGGCAAGAGGTGAGAATTATGATTGATGATGGTATGATTTCAAAAGTGGGCAGAATTATAAATTCTTGTATTGCCCCTTAATTTAAAGTCAGTGGATAAAGGGTGTCACTAAAAAAGTACACTTTTTTCTACATGAAAAAGTGCACTTTTTTTTACTTCGTTTCTGAAACACACGAAATACTCGAATCTTAAACTATCACTATATAATTACAATAATGTCAAAATACATTACTTTTTTTCCAAAAAAAGTTTGAAACAGAGCCTCATGAGACAATTGGTATAAGCGTCATTTAGCAATTTATAAATATAATGTGTGATTGTATGTTTGCTATAAAAATGACCAGTGTGTTTTTAGCATAGTTTTATTTGCTGTCTTTTTCTTATATAACTAATAAAGCATATAGTACTACTTTTCAGTATATTAATAATAATCAATATTTTTTTTGTATTAATTATTTTAGTTGACCACAACAAATATTATGATTTAAAAAAAAATTGCTTTGACATATTGTATAGAAAAGTGCATCTGGTATACTATCAAGCTCTCAAACCCAATGTACACCTTTTCTATGGCTGCTATTGCGGGATTTGAAAAAGTACACCTTTTTGATTGTACACCTTTTTTCGTGTTTCCCGTGGATAAGACACATTATCTTTTTTTTTCTTTTCCTTTTATTTTTTCCACACACACACACACACACATTCTATACTTTTTCTTCTTTTTTATAAAATGAAAGGATAACTTTATGAAAAAAAGTACAAGACCTTTTTTTTTTATCATATACGCAAATCTCTTATCAATGAACTTAAACTTGAACCCAAGTGAAGTGGTCAAGTTAAAATAAATGTAATATAAGGATTTTCGCTTGTTCGACGCGTGCTTCTTTTTCTTTGATGACGATTTTGTACTAGCTTCAAATGGATCATCGCGTTTCTTTTTCAGTAACTGAGAAAAGGGTAGAGCGGTTTGACAACGCTTACAATTGTCCAAGTCTTTTCATCATCCTTGTATGACCAGTCACGTGTCCTTTCCAGATGCTGTCTTTCAGTGTCGATGGTAAGTTATAGCTTTTCCTATGGATAAAAATAAAATAAACATAGAAAAATGTGTCCAAATTAATTTATATTATAAATTTGTGCTTTTATGTTCAATTCTAAAAGACTAGCATGGAATACTTTGTTTTAACTATATGTTCTTATCCGTATATGTGATATGATTATAAACAACAAATATATGGCATAATTTATCATTATATTATAGAAAAAATTCCAAGATCCATTTGTTGGAGGCTCTACGGTTCCGCAAAAAAGAAAAAAAAATCTAGAAATCTCAGGGTTGCAAAACCCGAGGTAAAATATTTCTTCTCAACAAGTGTGATAGCCGCCACCACGGCTCCCACCCCTCATAATATCCCAGCAACACCCGTTCAAATGATTTTTCAAGGCCCAGTGGGTCAAGCGTATGGCCCCAATGGTAAAAATGTGATAAAAACATATAGCAACAGGTAGCTTATATAATGTTTCAGTAGTATATACAAATTATTAACTTGTTTAGACATGCACTCAACAATTAACATTTTTTATCTATTATATAGTATGAAAAAAAGACCAAGTGGCAGTAGTAGTAGTAGTAGTAGTAATAAAGGCAAGACGAGCAACAACAGGTTTGTTATCTTAGTAATAATAGTAACTGTCTTGTTTTTGTTTGGTATCTTGTTCTAATACAAGTTTGTGTTGTTTATTAGTTGAATACCAGCTTTACTACAGATAATAATAATGATCAGGAAGAAAATATCAGGGGTGGTAGTAAGGTTAGTAATTCAAGATTTATTGTGGGGTCTTTTTTTTTTCATTGCTGCCAGTTTATAAATAAGTTTGCTGAGATATTCATTGACATCTTCATTGATAAGGTTTTTGATATTTTTGACGACAACGACACTTCTATAACGGTCACCGAACCACAACAACTTGTTACCAAAATTTTACCTAGCACCGCTCTCCCCTCATCATCTTCACCGTCACCCTCTCTTGCTCGCTCAACACTTTTTAGATGGGCTTTCAAACTTGTGAGTTTTGGTTTTTTTTTTTTCTCTTTTCTCTTTTTTTTTTTTTTATTACCGAGGGTGGATTATTTAACATTCGTCATTAAACGATCTTTTAGGCCAGCAGTGGAGGTATAACCGTTTCTATTTTAGCAACCCCGAGGAGCTAAAAAAAAAATAAAGTAAAAGATGGGGAATTTTTTTTACATCCTCTGAGTGCGGGTATGCAATTTACGTACAAACGATGGTCCAACCCATCCATTTTGCCACCCCATTTACAACCACTGCTGGAGATATATTGTGGGTTCCATTTTACAAAAAAATGTATTTTAGCACTGCTGCTGGGGTTGCCCTTATAGTACCAAAAACATATATATGTTGACATGGATATACAACAGCACTTGGTATTATCTGCCTGAGAAACGAGTCGATTGCGGAACGACTGACAACTCTCCGTGCTCAGTTACTTAAGAATTAGACAGCTTCCACTGTTGATGATACGTATCGATTCACGCCAAGGTAATACTTTTATTTATTCAATAATTACAGGATTTTTTCTTTTTGCAATCATTATACTACAACAAGATTTTATATTAAATAGTAAGGCTCTCTCTCTTATTGTCGATGTTGATAATAATAAACCGAGTAAAAAACTATTGGGTTGCCTGAGAAATGATCAAATTCAATCAATAAGCAATCATTGTAATAAAGAAAAAGAAAAATTACCATTACATATATTGCCTCTGTTCAAAGAAGCGAATGAAGTACGTGTATTATTTTGGAGAGAGACAGAGAGATTGAGCGAACAATATGAATGATGTTTGGGGTCAATATACTAAAACTTGTCATACTTTCTACGTAATTTATAGATATTTTCAATAGATGGTAAGCATGAAGCATTGAAGTGCTTATCTCAAGCTCCAGTGGATCAGTGAGTTAAAGAGAAAGATTGCACCACATAGCAAATAATTGATATTATTTCATATGTGTAAGTTAACAAGAATTACATAATATATATACAATAGGCTTTTCTATATTTAATGGATCGATTTATGAATTTTTATATAGATTTCGAAATGTCATAAAATGGAAGGGTGAAGGAGGTGCAATAGAAGTAGATTGGACACACTGTTTGGTATCTATCTTGGATATTTTGTTGCGGGATATCGGTTTGTCTGTTAGGACCTAAGTTGAACCTAGGCTGGTCTGAAGTTGGATGTAAGTTTATCAATATAGCGAAAAAGGGAAGGGAAAAAAAACATGAAACTGCTTTAATGATAAGCTGGATTTGTGACTCAAACATTTTTTTTTAATCAAGGGCTGAGAAAAGTCCAGCGCGGCCACAAAAATAGTACGTCAATATAATGAAACATCATTTGGTAACAAGGAGAAGGCGCCATCTGTTCATGGTCACAAATATGGATGTATTGATGGAGTCTGATGGATTTGAGTTATCTACCTCAGAATGGAAGTCTTTGAACGCTGATGATTCGTTCATCGACAAGCAACATACGTAATAAAAATTTACGTGTTAATGCTTGTGTAATCTTACAAATATTGCGATTACCTTTCGCAGCCAATAATGATGTACCAAATGATGTCGATTTAGGACTCTTGGCAATGGAGTGATGTTATAGACGAGTCCTGTCTATAATGAACCTTTTTTTATCCAGGTCAATAAATGATACAGTAGAGAAAGGGCTCCAGTCCAGCAGTTTTTTTTTGTACTGCTGGACCGGCTTGTATAGCTCATGCAAGCATGAGTTCGGGTACTAAAGTCTACTTGTTACCAAGTCATCGGTAATAAACGAAAAGGTAATATCTCTAATAAGGTACGTTATCATAATAATAATAATATGGATCTTCTTATTAACACGCCATTTCAATTTAATGGTTTTTAATAAGGTCAGAAGGGGAGTTGATATCCATAAGAAGAGTAGATAATTATTTTGTTGCAGTGAAAGTTGGGAAAAATGCATCCGCCGACATCTATAGATGATCCCATCGACTTCGCAGATACTTTGAGATTGTTATTACATTGGAAGGTTGGTTTCATGTTTCAATGAATGATTGGTGTATTCATAAAAGCTTACATTGACTCATTTTAATGTTACTAAAATATGTAGGAACACCATTTAAAGTTACAGAGCAATATAAAACGACCTTTAGCAAGGTTCAAAAGATTGCAACGAGAAAAATCCTATCAAAGGATCAGTACGAGTGAACCAGATATATTCTTCACTACCAACTCTCGATTCCAAATGATCTTAAACCAACAAACACATCAAGCTTTTTGACAGCCAAACCAATGTTCTACAACTTATAATCCTAACCCTTCCCAAATACCCCAGGGACGCGCGACCAATTTTGAACTGGCAACTTAGTAACATGACATGCCCTTCGTCTCATCCTTGGTTCTTATTGTTTCCACTTTTTGCTAACACAAAACATTTTAATTCCTGTTAATTTTTTTTCCTGATCAACTATATCGATTTCCAATAAAATAAAAAGTATAAACCTACCATTTGAAAAATCTATTATTATTTTTTACTTTTTTAGAAATTTAAAGTAAATCACGCCCCCCCCCCACGCATCAATTTCGGAGAAATCCCCAGTGAAGTGTAATTTTTATATTTTTTGTTTTAAACAACTTTTTTTTTTTTTAATCGAACAACATACACAGACACACCAATGGAACAAAGTAAGTTGGAATTAAAAATCATTTTTAGATTATAAAATATACTTACTCTATTTTTAATTTAGGAGAGAATCTTTATTTACCTTTAAGTGGAAAAAAGAAATCTACTGATGATCGAGTATGGAAATTGGTTTTTTTTTTTTTTTTAAAAAAAATGATTTTTTGGGAGAGTTTAAATAATAATAATAATAATAAAAAAAATAGACGATAACTAAAAGAGTTGTACAAGATTATCTTCCAACAAGTACAACAACAGATAAAGTGATGAGTGAATTAAAAGTAGTTTATCTTGATGCCAATGAACCTATATTAAAACATGATCCAACTAAAAAAAGAGGAAAAAGACTTACAGCATCCGAAAAACGTACTATGCATATTTATGATATACCAAAAAAAGGTATCAAATATGAATATTTTGAACCATTAAATAAATTATGGCAAGGATATATGAAAGAACTTTATGGTCAAGGTCAACAATTACAATTTCCTCAAAAATTATTAAAAGCGGATTATCATGGTGCTATTATAAAAGGTTTTTAAAAGATAAAACGTGTAATAAGGGGATGAAAAGGGGGAAAGGGGAAAGGGGGAAAGGGGATTCATATTTATATATTCCATTATCCTAAAGAAGGTTTACTAAAAAAAATTGGAGGGTTTTTTTTTTTTTTCACCATAGTAACGAAAAGTAGTAATCCTTTATTAGTGGGTTCAGCAGGCATTGTAATTCAAGAAACACAAAATTTGTTTAAAATTATTACAAAAGAAAATAAAATTAAATGTAAGAATCTTTTGGGGGGAGAGTAAAAGAGAGATTAAATACTATAAATAAGAAGGATACTAAATATATATAATCTAGCAATACCTAAAAGCAAGACTGTTTTCCAAGTAAAGTTGGATATATGTGCATGTACATTTACGTTGTATGGACAACAATTATTAACTCGAGCTGCTGAACGAGCAGCAAAAAAATTTAAAGCCAAACCAACCATTGATTTATAAAAAAAAGAGGGTTTTATAAAAGAAAAATAAGGAGAGATTCTAGCCTCTTTTTTCATAAAAAAAAAAACATGATGAGTTCAATGTAATTGTCGGGGAGTAAGTTATTTTGGCATTTATATATATATAAAAAAAAAAAAATTAGTTGAAACATATCATTGAAGGAATTTTTGGATGTGATTATTTAACAAAGCGTGCAGTTGGGTTACCTAATTTGTATTAAAGCGGGTTTGATTTCCCGTTGCACGGATACTTTACTTTTGTAACACAAATATGGATTAAAAGCCTATTCTAAAACTATACACACTCTCATTAATAATAACTTTTTTAATAGTAATAGTAATTTCTTTTTTTTTTTTTGGTGTTCATGGGTTCCTCTTTTCTCTTTTCTCTTTTCTCTTTTCTTTTTCTTCTATATATCTATCTTATTCTTTAACTTATTTTACAAAAAAAAACTCATTCCTTTCCTTTTATTTTTCTTTTTGTTGTTGTTTCTTAAAAAAAAAAAGGTGCCAAGTCAAAAGTCATGGCCACAATGAATGAACAACAACCACCTAGTTGCATTGGTTGTAAAAACTTCATCGAAGAAGGTTCCGTAATTGCTTTTGGTGATGCACTTTTTCACTTGGATTGGTAAGTTTTATTTATTTTTTACTTTTTCGCTCCACATGGTTCCTGCAACATAAAAAGAAAAAGATAATATATACTCAAAGTTTTTTTTTTTTTTTTTGGGCGGCGTGTGTGTATGTGGGGGATCAATTATGGGGGATCAAAAAAATAATAATATAGTTTTACTTGTGCAAAATGTACACTTCCTGTTGATTGTAATTCAAAATTACTTTTACTTACGGATGGTAGACCTGTATGTGAAAATTGTTCTTATGTTTGTACAGTATGTAAACATTCTATTCGAGACGAAGCAGTTATGACTGGTAAAATAGATAATCATTTGTTTTACATTTATATGTGTGATTGATTGGTAGTTGGGGGAGAGGAAATTGGGGGGGGGGGAAGAAAAGAGTGAAGGGGAAGGAGGGAAAAGGAAAGATCGGTGATGAAAAAAAAAAAAGAGATGCATTTAGTTTGATTTACTGATGAAACAAATAAACTACTTAGGTGATGAAGCGTATCATGCTAATTGTTTCAAATGTGTGTTATGTAAAAATAAAATTGACGATCTGGTTTTTACTCAAACAAGCAAAGTAAGATTTAACTTGATATTATTAAAAAAAAAGTGATTAAAAAAAAAAAAAGGAGGTAATAATTCTCAACTCTAATTTTTTTTTAACTCAAAAGGGAATCTATTGTACTTCTTGTCATGAACAACGTAAAGCAGATAGACAACGTCGAAGAGAAGATAGAGAAAAACGTAATAATAAAAGTAAATCACCAACATCACCTAATAAAATGTCTCCACCATTATCAACACCTATGTCAAAAGCAGCATCTCGAGCAAGTCGATTACTTGATGCTGACTTGGCTTCGGACTATATGAAACTTCAACAAGCATTGGCACGGCCAAACGGCACTAATAATGATAATAATCAACCAGAAGTCCGCTCTTCTTCTTCTTCCACTACTTGTCCTACTTCACTTGATTGTCCACCTACACCAACACGTTCACGAAGTAGTTCTGTCGACGCATCTTTTAGCGCCGGCAAATCCAATACGATTCGTTCCATGCCATCTTCTAGAAAATCACCTACTACACCACCACGATCATCTTCTTCAAGAGGCAATTCACCAGCCACATTAACAACGACAAACAGTAATAATAATTCTTATAATAACAGAAAACGTCTTTCATCCATACCCTCTGCCAATAGTTCAACAGATTCACTTCCACAAATTACCCCAAGTGCTTCTTCCAACAATATATACCTTTTAGACGATGGTAGTATTTCTAAAGGCAATCTCTCTGTAGATAACCATGGACCATTACCCAATGTACCATCGCTTAATCTAACATTCTTTGATAATGACTCGAGTGATTTATTAAATTTAACAAAAAGTCTTGGTGCTGGTTTAGCTACTTCAACATCGTCTCCATTAATCTCATCAACATCCCATTCCCATTCCCATTCACAACAACAAAAGAAATCAGCTAAACAGGGAACGAAATCTTCAGCAGTATCAAAACTTACCAAAGCAACAGAACTTTTAACTTCATCCTTACGCCATTCTCCATCTTCTCATAATTTATCCAAAAACAACTCTATACCTTTATCATCATCATCATCATCATCAACAACAACATGGACTGATTTTCCACAACCACCTACTAGTATTGTTAAACCCAGTGATAGTTTATTATCTCTTTCATCTTTTGATTCTGATCCTATCCCAACAGATCGTGCATCTGTTGAAAAACTAAGAGCTGAGTTAAAGGCTGCTAATAGTAAAATAGTGGAACTCAGTAATAATTTGAATAATATTAAAGCAAGTATTATTATTTTGTGTGTGTGTGTGTGTGTGTTTGTGTGATACGTGTGTAACAATGTATAGATTTTACATTTATTAATTATTATTATTTTTTTGTATGTATATATTTAATAAAATTAGGATGCAAGTAAACAAGCATTAAATGAATTTACTGATGCTAAAGATGATATGTCTAAAGAAGCTGCTATACGTCAACAACATGAATATACAATTATGCATCTTAGACAACATATTACAAATTTAAAACAAGAAAATTCATCTACTATAAAATATGCACCTTTATCAAATGAAGAAATTGATCGGGTTGCAAGAGTACGTGTGGAATTAGAAAGGACTTGTAAAGAATTAAAAGGATATCGTGATACATTAGCAGGAGAAATTGCAAATCTTGCTGAAAAACATGGGCAAGCTGGACTTGCTGCTGAAAGGTACAAAAAAAAAAAGAAAAAAAAAGAACATGTGAATTATATGAAATATGGAATGGAAGGAGGGGGAGAGGATATATATATATATATATACATGATTATTTTCCATTTCAACTGAACTTAAAAATGTAATTATTTTTTTATAGATCTATAGATGAACATCACAAAGCATTATTAAGAGAAATCAAATCTCTTTGGTTGGAACGTGATTCATTAAAAGAAGAATCTGAAAAATTAACTCGAGTTCGAGATGAAGTCATTAATGAAATGGTGATTCTTAATACACAAAATGCTGAATTGAATAGTATGAATAATGATTTATCACGACGTGTTACTGCACGAGAACGAGAAGCCGCTGCTGTTATGGCAGGTACATCCTTTTTAAATCCAACTTCATCTACATCCACCGAATTACCATCCCCTTCCATGCAACGTAAATCATCAGAAACAAGTATGGATATTCCATCTGTTGCATCAAGAGATAGTTTTAATGGTACACAAGCACCTAAATTATTTAAAATGAAAAAAAGTCCATTCAATCGTTTTGGAGGTGGGAATATGAAATCAAGTAAAACCGATCCAGCTTTATCCACATCAGCAGAAAGTAATAATGGACCTTATAATCTTTCTAATGCAAGTATAAGTAGTCAAAGTTTATTTGATTATTCTCGACGTGAAGTACGACAAGGTTCAAAACAATCACAGTCAAGTGTTCAAGGAGCTCATTCATTTCAACCTACACCCTTTTTACGACCCGTAAAATGTAGTGTTTGTTATGAAAAAATGTGGGGTCTTTCTGAATATCGTTGTCAAGGATGTGGTATGGCTTCTCATGGTAAATGTTTAAGTCATGTACCTTCCATGTGTTTTGCATCTACAGCAAGTTCATTAGAATTGGCAAGTCCAATGGATATGGATTCACCTAAAGCTTGTATGTAACTTTTTTTTTAAATTTCAATTTTTAGGGAGGGAGGGGGGAGAGGTCATTATAGAAAATAACAGGGAAAATTCATTCAATTTAATTAATTTTATTATTATTATTATTTAGTGAGTATGTTTGGTACAGATTTGATTACTCAATCACAACAAGAAGGTAGAGATGTTCCATTAATTGTGGAAAGATGTATTGAAGCAGTAGAAAATCGAGCTATGGATTATGAAGGAGTTTATCGTAAATCAGGAGGTGCTGCTCAAATGCGAAGTATTCAAGTCGCTTTTGATCAAGGCAATTATATTGATTTAAATGATGAAGATGAAATCAATGATATTTGTGCAGTAACCAGTGTTTTAAAACATTACTTTCGACAACTTCCTAATCCATTATTAACATATGAACAATATATGAATTTCCTTAATACTGTTTGTAAGTATTATTTTATATTACAATTAATCACATTGAAGAAAGAAAGAAAAGTAGGTTTCTAATTCTTAATAATATATATAGCTTTACCACTTGGACCTGAAAAAACAGATAAATATATTGAATTACTATCTCAATTACCAAAAGCTAACTATGATACCCTTAAAATGTTAATGGAACATCTTCAACGGTACGTTTTTCTATTTCTTCCCTTTCCAACATGATCACCCTTCCTTTCTTACTCATTTATAATTTTTTTTTTTTTTTAAAAAAAAATAGTGTAAGTCAGCATAGTAAACAAAATTTAATGACTATCAAAAACTTATCTTTGGTATTTGCTCCAACATTAATGCGTGATCGTGATTCAACAAGAGATTTTACGGATATGAGTTATACAAATGCTACAATGGAATATTTAATTACATATGCACATGAAATATTCATTGATGAAGGACAATAGATATATATATATATATATATATATATATATATTATAAATACATATATAACTTAATTATTATTTTTTTTTTATTTAACTTATCATCTTTTTTAATTATTAAATTTGACCATACGTACTTACAATAAAAAAAAATTGGACACCTAATTTGGGCCACCATAGCAAAAAATTGAGCCCTTGCCTACGTAAATAAATTTTAATTGCTATGAATTTGAGTCAAAAAAAATCAGCATATATGTATAAGAAATGATGTTGTGGTATTTTGAGAATGATGATCTTGTATATTAAAGCTAGACTACCAGAATTCGAATATGTACCAGACCAATATAAGGTATATCCTAGATATAAAAGATGTCAAACTAATAAGAAAAATTCGTCTGATTAATAACAATTTTTTTTTATTCATTATCGACCTACCTCATATACGTAACACGCATACATACAATAGATAACTAATTACAAATAAATAGACATCCATCAAAAAGTATACGTAAAAGAAACTCGAATTTATTACGACTTATTTATGAAATCAAAAAGCAAAAAAGAGAAACATATACAGTCGTCTCCCCTCCCTCTCGGTGTGATAATTCCACTTGATTTTGACGTGAAAAGTAGTGTGGAATTCAAAAACCCGAGGTTAAAGCGACCTCAGTATTAAAATACTACATCATGTATAGTACATATATGAACACTAGACCCCACAATTTCAAAAATAATATCAATATAATAATAATGACCGAAAGTAAATTAATAATTTGTTGTTGCATTTTTGGTAAAGATCAGTTATATTAGATATAGTTTTAGAGAGTATTTTAAAAATCGAGCACAAAAAATTTGCTTTATTATGATGAAGAATAAAATAAAACATACATCGTTTCCATCATACCTGGCTTGCCCATCTCTCTCCAACAGCCAAAATTACCATAGAAAAAGACTTGAATCCACAAATGGAAAATCATCCCATAAGCCAACGTCATGGTCACCAACTAACACCGTTCACTCAAAAGATATCATCCTCCTTGAGTTACTGATTCCATTGTGCTTTTAGGAAAATCATAGCTTGCAGCAGCAGATGTACTTTCAACGCAAATCGTATCCCGTAAGGCTAGTTCTCACGCCCAACTATAACTTGTATCGATAATGATGCAAGTTATAACTGAGTGAACACCGTTGCTCCATGTCTATCTACAGAAAAACACACCGAGTGCCTCTTGATAAGAAATAAAATAAAATATAAGTATATATATATATACAATAACTTTATCATTTGTATCATAATTAACTTGTCAAGCAATCTTACCTTAGCAATGTTTTTCAATTGAAATGGGTTTCGTCAGAACTTTTAAAAATAGTGTTTGTACGATGGAGAGAAAGTGGTATCAATTTTCTTTGTGATTACTTGTTCAATTTACTACTTCTATGACGAACATCTTACGGGTTCTTTATTAATCAAAAAACTATCGCAGCAATTGTTCAATGTTTCAGAGGAATATAGAGGGGTTTCGTATTTTCATAGCTGGGCAAAAAGTAAACCAAGCCATGCGATTCAACGTCCGCTTTCGATTCCCAAAAATGGTATACCGTTCCAATAATAAAGTGTTTTAATATTCATGGCATTGTTGTGTTACTTAAAAAAGACCGGTCCATTTCACTGCTTAAAAAAAATCATTTTATACATTTTATCTATATTTGGGTTAGTTTCGTGTTTTCGCCAAAACACGAAACCCCTTAAACGCACCAAAAAACATTTTCAAGTCAAAAACTCAAACTTCAACAGTTGAAAAAAAGTGAATCAGGTACAAAAAAAATATCGTTGAATATGTCTATTATTTTATACATATATAAAATGACTCTCAGCTAACGAATGCCGATGTTTTGGTTTACTCGTGTAATGACGAAAGTAAGCTGGAACTGCTCTGCAAAATGCAAGTTGTAACTCGTATAGTTGAAACAACTTGGTTCCTAACTTAATGGACAGGAACGAAATTTGAAATGATCTCGTCTTTCGTTAAATGAAGTTACCAAGATATGAAAGGTTTGACCTTTTTATACCCTTTTTTTTTTGTTTTCTTGAAATACACTTCCTTTTAACATGACCATTTTTTATATATATATTAAACAATATTAGGGGAAATGCACTTAACAGTATTCGTGTCCCTGGTAAAATCTACGGTACTTTAAATGAAAATTTATGTATTCTTTGGATGTGAATTATTTGACAGCGCTCCTGAAAGATATTCTGTATTACAAGTACCACAATAAAGCATTTTATAATAATATATCCCTTGTCTACCTATTATGTTGCATTAGTCTCAGTAAAAATGGAATAGTGGGTCACTGTTTAAAAATGGGCCAAAATTAAGGTTGCTGTTGAAAATGAGACACTTAATTTTGATATTGAGCTGTATCAAATGGATAAAAGCTATCATATAATAAAAATAGATATGATCCAAATGGAACATAATGGTATTTATTATTTGTTGATTAAATAAATAACTATAGAGCAAATGTACTTTTTATAACATTTTTTTTTTTTGCTTACCAGACAATTCTCGATCTAAAACGTCAATGAATGCTTGGATCCAAGCTTGACAATCTTAGGCTCAAATTTGTAAATTTCTTATTTTTGCTGACCAGTAGCGTACATTTGCGTGGGATGGCTCAATTTCGTTTAAACAACTCGATTTGGAAACTGAGACCTATTTTCAAAAACCATGGCTCATTTTTACAGTGAGTATTCGCTAAACCGGTAGTACATATCTCTCAAACATTTTTTATATACTTAGTAAAATACCGGTGATGCGTTAAACCGGTATCCTCAGGTGAGCTTTCCTAAATATTTACCGGGTTTATAATAGTATTACGTACGTATTATTTTATTTTATATATTATAATATTAGACTTTTTATTGGTAAAATCAGTAATACAGCCTTCTTTTAACATCATCTCAACTCTTCCCTTTGTTTTCAGTTGGCTACAACTTTGTTTCCCTAGCAATCAAAATACACAAATCATTCTTGTCGTCAAAAGAAAGCTTCTCAACATCTTGTTTTGATAACAGGGTCTCTTTTTCGCCAACTTTTTCACACAGATGGTTTTTTTCTTTCTCCTCATCTGCGTATGTACGTACTTCTTTTCAACTTTGTCATGTACTTGTTCATTACCATTGAATATGTAATTATGTTGTTGATACAATTCATTTTTACTCACCATTTATTCAACTGCTAACCATGGTCCATCATATTAAACACACTTTGTCGTAAATTTATTATTAATCCAATCCCTGGTTCATTATCACTATTTGATGAGTACACTAGTGTCATTTTTATCACTAAAAGATTAGCTTATAGTAGCAAAGCTAGATTATACGTATGAGCTATCATTTTTTTTATCTTATCTGTACAGTTTAATTTAATTATAGTCATGTTTCCAGTATATTCTACATATTAGTACCAGCTGCGGTTTAATTCGCTAAGCCAGTAATTCGCTAAACCAGTACAAATTCTCACATATATTGAGTACCGGTTTAGCGAATACTCACTGTATGACCAGGTTTTAATCAGTAAAGATAATTCGGTACAATGATTAATGTATTCGTTACTTAATGTGTGGCTTTTAAAAACTATATGTTCCAGAATGTGACGATGGATATTTTTTATTGCATGCTCTTCGTTGTTTTTCGCTGTTGTTTGTTCCACCCTATTTAAAATAACTTTAGCATCTTTTCGAGTTTCCTACTCGTTTCAATCCCTTCAATACAATTCGCATGATGGAATCGGTATTATTATTTGTGGTAGTTGTCATTGATTTACGATACTGTTGAATATACAGTAACATGTCTTTTTCGATTCCATCAACTTGATTACTTTTTGGATTGAGATCAAATAATACAAGTTTTCAGAAAGCCTGTAATTAATAAATTAAGTTTATGAGATAAACCAAGTATCAATTTCGGTTGTTGCTTATTTCTACTTTTTTGATTGTGTAAGTATCATGCATCATAATTTATTTTTGCGTCTTTAATAATGATTTTTTTTTCTCGTCGTCTTAATATCCGTGTACCTAACGTACAGACAACACCTGGAATACTAATAGAGTCATTCGACACCTGTATTTATAAAATGATTTTGTGAAATCTTAATAGACTGTCTACGTATGATTATAAGAGTTTATATTTTTTCCTAGCAAAATTAATGACCTTGGCTTTCATTTCTGGCAAAACGCGTTGATTTACGCTTTTTGTTACGTATTTGTTTGTGATTGACTATTTTGATTCATAAGAATATGAGAGAGAAATACAAAGTGAGGGGGGTTCAAGTTAATACGTAAGTAGTTGGATCAAGTCGTCTTACTCTGAAATTGTAAGCAAAAATGGTATTATATGATATAGATCCAATGAGAAATAGTAATCTTCCTGATATTTTGGGTCAATTTATTGATCCAATGGGTGGTCGAGCAACTTATACTCAAGGCATTGATCCAACTAATACAGTCGCTTAAATAATAATAAACAAACTTGTATACTCTTATTATACCCCTTCTTATAACCATCATTTCATTCTTACTATCATATAACATTTTTCTCATCATAAAAAGCATATCACTATCATTATTAGTTATAAAAAGATCATATCATACTTTATTTACCTCTTTCATTTAATACTACTCTTGTATTTTTATCAACCATTGTATTATTATCATTATCATATATCTCGTTATTATTATTATTATTATTATTATTATTATTATTATTATTATTATTATTATTATTATTATTATTATTATTATTTATTATCATGTATTGTATATTCTATTTTATCTCAATAAAAATCATATTTATCTTTTCTTTTTATGTTTCAAACGAAATGAAAATTGACTATCTTTAAACAAATTGCCTTTTTCAAGTAAATAACGTGTTATTTATTACCATATTTGGATTAATGTGTGAACTTTGAAGGATGTCTTTTTATTATCATTATTATTATTGTTGCTATATTAAACCAAAATTGGACATTAGATATGTGATTTTTGATTTTTGATTCATAAGATTATTTAATAACTATTATTACTAGTTATCTCGATATAACTATACTCAATCAGTAAGTCCAAAATAAAAATAAAAAATGTTTTCGTTTTACGTATTAGAATGGTATTACTATTATTTACCCTCATGAATTATTTATAATATCGTCATTGACCATATAATAAGATGTAAGATTGTTTGTGGATCATAAGATAAAAAAAAAATGGTCCACTTATTTCAGTAACACCCATCCATTGGCAAGTATATTTTTTTTTTTTAAAAAAAAAAAAAATTCTACTACTTTTTTATAGACAATGCTCAAACGATTCCACATAATGGAGATCTGTATGTAATCTTTTCTTTTATATATTTATTATACAATTAGTTTAAACAAATGGCATTTCGTGAAAAAAAAAAAAAGAGAATTCAACTCATCGTCATACATAAAAAATAAATAAATCATTGGCAGCTTTATTAAAATTCAAAATAGGAAGTACTGACTGATACTCCGATCATAGAAACGCACATCAACCCAGTCAATTATGGTTGTAAACTTTCTTGATCATTAAAATAGTCTAGAGTTTTTACACTCATAAAAATACACTATAATTAAGGGTAGGCTATCTTCAAAATAAAATAGCCTATAACTATGTTACTTGAACATAGCCTATTCTTAAATTAAAGTATAAATTATGAATGTATAACCCTTAAACTTTTTAATGTCAAGGCTGATTACAGACCATAACTGACTGGGTTGATGCCGGATCTCGCTGAGAATGTAAAGTGTTATAGGCACTTATACACTCCAGTGGAGAGATCTATTACTAAAGAAAAGAGAAGAAAAAAAGAAAACAAGAGGGAAAAAATGAAGCCGTTTTATACTTTTTTTTGGCGTGACCGGTTTAAATTCAAATTTCTTATTGGTTTAGTTCATTTCAAGTACAGCGCAGAGTAATAGAATTACTATGTAAAGTATAAGCTTGTATTGATAAAAATGGAAGGGAATGATGTAAGGGAGTAAAGGAATACGGTTGCCATGGCAATGACAATGGAAGTAACAAGTGTTCCTTTTTGCATATGAGCATTAAACTGGTTTCACAGCCAACTCCGAAAAAAGCACAGACCTCTTTTATTTTGATTGCAACAATAATTTTTTTTTCTTACTTTGGCAAGGACACAGAAAAACAAAGTTTTTAATTATTTATAAGTTTATATAGTTTAGTTAAAATTATTTTTGACTTGATTCATAAATCGTTCAAGATCTCTCAATTCATTATTGTCTTGTTAGACAATCGTAATGGTGCGATCAAGGAAAGAAAGCAATTGTCGGATCACATACAAGTTTTTTTTTTTTTTTTTTTTTTTTGCCACTCAAAATAAAACACCCATTCATGTGAGCATAGTAAAAAAACACATATTGAAAGCTAAAGCTGAAATTCTTGTATAGTGTATAGAATCACTCTAATAAGGAATAATTGGTTGTTAAAGACTCTCATTTTGTTCAATTGGACGGATATGTGTACAAATTGAATGGTAATGATATACGTAGTAACATAATTAAATATATATGTAAGAATAACAATACGTATATATTTATGTAGTTTTATTATGAGATAAATAGGTTGCTATATACTACTATGATGCTAAGATAAGTAGTTCTTTTTTTTTGAATAATAGTTTTTATCAGGAGCGGACTCAATTCGTAGAATAGAGTAACATTATAATTTTATAAAAAAAACATACTGATGCATATATTATTAATGAATTTATTTGGATGAACATATTGTATATCATGAAGTGAGGGTATAGAAATTAAGAACTTTTTTTTATTATTCATACGTATGAATTTATATACACAAGTTGATGATAAAAATGAATATAATAATATGTGTAAGATAATACGTAACCTATTTAAAAGTTAAATCATTGTACGTATTACATATTCACATACCTAGTATATTGAGATTTTTTCTTTAAACAATAAGTTACGTACACCTGCTGTAATGGTAAATTATATTTTCATTCTTATCACAAAATAAAGCAACTTTTTATTTGATTACATATATGATAACTGCGCAAGAATAAGGATTCAAGAGCGTGTCATTTATACGTTCTTATGATTTTACAGCAGCGAGTGAATGGGTTTTATATACTATACATTATACAGTATGTGAAGAAAAAACCCTAGCATGTTTTGGCATTTTGGAGCTCTGTTCTCATTCTCGAAAATATTAAATTCTACGGTTGCTATGACCCATTCAACTTCAGCACTATCAACTGAAGAGCTTGAAGTCACCAAATATATCGCTGTTTGTCCTGATGTTGGTAACTGCTGTACTAATAATACTAGAATATTACTACCCACTCAGGAATAAAAAGAACGATAAATGATATTTATATTACCCTTTCCTTTTTTCATACATAGGCAAAAATATGACCAATTCACAAGCAAAGCATCAATACAGGATGTCCGTCAAACGTTTCATTGACTTGCACAAACCCGATAAGCCTGTTTTTAGAATAAGCAAATCACGTATGACTGCTCTAGCAGCAAATCCCTCCTCATGCTTTCTGTAACTACTATAAAGAAAGTTTAGAATAATCTTTTGAAGAAAATAGAAAAAAAGGAGAATCTATAGCATAAATAGTTCAAATATACATATGACTAAATTTCACACGGAAAGAAAACCTTCGAAGATAGCGTTAATACAGGTTGAATGTATAACAAATTGTTAAAATAATACATTTTATTATGAATGGAGTATATATAACAAACAGATCAGCAATAACGGAAAGACCAATTTGAAAGAGCGTCCTTATTATTATTTTTTGGAATATAAATTTTTTGGCAAAACCGCAACTATATCTTAGAGATAAAATGTTATGTTAATTGACGTATAATGATAACAAAGCACTAACCAAGACATGTTCTCAAAACAAGGTCTATTTTTGTTGTCATTACCTACTTACAAGCTACTAGACTGTCCATTAGTTCACCAAAGATTGTTTGTCACCCCAGATCCTGAATTTGTCATATTCATCAATCCATCATGAGCACCAACCAGCTTCCTCTTCATTTTTCTACTATCAGTAACAAACATATTATATCCAATCTGCAATGCTAAACAAAGTACTACGTACCATACTCACAAAATCATCGTCACGGACCTAGCGAGTATCTATCCTGTATCCGATCGAGCTCCACCATCAGAAAGAGTGAAAAAAATATGCACGGCATTATCTTTTTCTGGAATCACAGAAACCCTCTCTCATACACATGCCTGCACGGCAACAACATGTGCACCCACTCACAAAGCGAGAACAGTTGAAAGTATTTGATACTTTTTAGGAAGAGCTCCATTTTTTTTTTGTTGATGACTGAGGAGTCTTGTTTTTATTTAATCACACGTCGGAATAGTGGACACATTGTGGAGATTCCGTTGTTGAAATGTCTGTCGAAATAAAAAAAGAAAAAAAGGTAAAAGTAAAAGAGATAAAAAATATAAAGATTTATTATTCTGCGGCTAAACCGCCCATATTTATACATACTTGAATGGTCACATGACCACCCAAGGATCAATTCTACATCACGAAATCACGTGAACCTTTTCTTTAGTCTGACCAAACAAAACTACCACACAATGTATCAATAGTACTCCATATTTTTGTACACACATCATGAAAAATTCCAAACGCGTGACCCTTGAGGGGTGGGGTGCCAATAAATGAGTGTAGAGCAATTAGACGGATTAGGATGTATAGGTAAAGTTACTTGACGATAAAAATGATATTTATTGCATTCTTGAAGGAATACTGTTTTTTCATCGTAGTATAGTCGACTTCTTGCTTTAATAGAAAGAACGTAGTTGGCTTCTAGATCAACTTTTATATCACGTTTCTCGATGCCAGGCAACTCGATAGCAACTTTGAACAAACCAGATTTCTCTTCAACAACATCAACCTTCGGTTCTGTAAACGCCATATTCTTTATAAGATTTTCTTGGATTTTTATCAGAATATCATGTAATTTAGTAGGTGTTAAATACTTACGGAATTTTTCTTCTGCGTCAATCATTGCGATTTTTATACAGCTTATCTTTTTGTCGAGGATTATGTTGATCCGACATATAAAACAAAGCCGTACAGGTCATAAACGGTTTGTACTTGTTGCAACAGTAAAGGGAATAAAATTTCCTATTGTCTATTTCTTGCTAAAGATAAACCGACGTAATCCATCCGTCACGAGGGACATAGTAGCTCCTTTACTTTTTCATCGTCGAATTCGAAAGAGTCGTCTTTGCTGCTATCGGAAAACATTGAGATGGATGGATACTCTAAAGATAAATCGAAAATTGCATGATTGATGGCATCTAGTTGTTCATATGCACGAATTGACTGGCGCTAAAAAAAAGTAATAAAATAAACAATTAGCATACCAGAATAAAAACACGTAAGAGAGTACATAAATACACAGAGAAACATACTTGGCTAATACGACAACGTTAATTAATTCCCGTTAATCCTTTGAAATCCACTGGAATACGAGCTAACCATGCCCAAGCTGCTTCATAATGAATAGATATACCATTTATTCGTCTTGTACGACATATTTTCAAATTAGCTCCATGCCAAAATGAAGTTAATTCTTCAAATTGGGTTATTGACGATTTAATTGGTAGCCAAGTTTATTGATAAGAGACTATAGCCTCAGGTTATGACCCAGAGTCTCATATGCAATGCTTTCTTCAGCTACTATAGCTTCCTCAAGATTATCCCCCAGTACAACCGAAATAATATCATAATTGGAAAGCTTTGGATGGACCACCGTAATTTCTTCAACTGCGATGGTAGGCACCAGCACCTAAGCACCGTTATCTTGTATTTCTGATACTTCAGCTATTGATGATGAATTACTATCATCAAAGTCATTGTATTTACGCTTGAATCCCTTATTTTGTTTTTAGGCAGTCTGAATAGCTTGATTAATTACATGTGGTGATGCTTGTTTGGATGGAGGATATCCTTTTTTTTTGGCCTTCAGATAAACGCTCAACCCAACCCATACGCTTTTGTCCATTTTTAATTCTTTTTTGCTTAAATTTCTTCACGAATTCCATAGCAGTTGTATACATTGAAGAGATTGGAATTGAAGGTATATTTAATATCAAGTTCAACTTTTAACTTGTTTGCTGCTTATTATAGATTCTTGAGTATCCTTGCAGGATGTATGTGGTGGTTTATCTTCCCCAACTATCACGTCATATTCTTTATTTATATCCTGAAGAGCATAATCGACTTTATGTCTATCGAGCTCGTTAAATGATGATGACGATGATGGTGTAGCATTGTAAATTTTGATGGCTGTTGAAGAACATTCGGTCCTTTAATTAAATGATACATAGTTAGTCAGATGTAGTTAAGGGAATCAAGAATAATTTAGATCTATTATACCTTTTAGTCTCATACTGCTCGGAATCTAAAAATACATCATCAAACAACGGACCATAAACACATTCATCTGCCACCACCCTTCATTATTTTGCCTAAGCATTTTTGCATATTCCCATAAGCATAAACTGAAATGAAATAATATGATTTGTTAGTTGAGTAAGTCAAAATATACAAATATGTTTTTCAGCCACAAAAAAAAAAAAAAAAAAGACATACATTTTATGTAAAGCTGATCTAATATATTCGCATCCTGATGATACGTGGCTTTCTTTGAAGAATGATTGTTTAACCATATAAAGTACTTGGTTAAACAGTCATTCTTTTTAAAGAAACACACGTATCCTCAGGGCGTGAATATATTAGATCAGCATCTTTTAAAGGCACTTGTAACGGTCCTTGTAAAAAACAAATCGCTTGTAAGAGCATATGCAGCGGGAGCTGTAAATCGCCCAGGACTGGAACTTTACAGCCCAGTTTTTACAGCGAAGTGGTACAGTAGTGGTTGTAACTTGAACTGTAAAATTAAAAAAAAAAAACCATGGACACTCCGTTTTTACCAACTTGTTTTTACAAATTTTAAGGTTGCAACCGTCCTTGTAAAAAAAAAAAAAAAAAAAAAAAAAAAAAAAGCTTGCAAAATGTAAAGCTTGCAATTTTCTTAAGAAAGACTTGTAAAATTACAAAGAACGTTTGAGTGCCTTAAAAACATCTTTAGCGGATTCCCTAAATATTCGAATCGCTCATATTTTGGGAGAATTCTAACAGATTCTTTAAATGAAATACTGTTTCTAAAATAGTTATTGGAAGAGTATTCAAATAATTTAGAATGAATTTCTATTCTTGTTCTACAGCATTCAAATGTATTATTTTGTATTTTTGATAGAAATGATTAATTACTTACTTTATTAAAAAGTTGCAGTTCAGGGATTATTTCTCTTTCTTTGTTACTTCACAAATATAAAAAAAGGTTAGAAATACAGTACAGATGGTTCAAATTAACATAATCAATTTATTAAATGACTTGTTCAACATTCTGTGATAGACATGACGGATAGAAAAGTTGACTGTGCCTTTGAAATGAATACTAATTGAACGTCATGATCTACAAATGCCAAGGTAAAAAGTTAATTTAAGTGAAAAAAATTGTTTGAAAAATTGTTCTTCCTCTTACTCTTTTTTTTTTCTTTTTTTTTTTATATCAAAAAAAAAAAAAAAAAGTAGTTTCATTGTGCTGTTAATTAAACAAGTCTGAAGAAAGCAAACTATAATCAAAAATGTGTATATTTTGATATTTGCGCATTTGGCGTTTTTACCTTTTTTTTTTTTTTTCCTTGGCTTCGGACTTTGTTATACCTTGCATGAAACAGGTAATTTATTTTATGCATACAATAAATAACTTCACCTATCATACAATGTATGCGTTACAATATAATAATGATATTTTATTTTATTATGTTAATACTTTTAAAAAAGATTATTCCAATATATTAATAATTACCTACGTACACATTTTTATTAAGTTTAAAAACTTGTAAAAAAAAAAAATAGATTTCTACGACCATCAGCAGCATTTGGCTATTACACTTGCTGGTTAACAAAAATCCGTAGTATAATTTGATCAATCCATCTTCTTCGCCAAGTTTGAAGGTCACAGTGTTAAGTGAATTAGAAAAAAAGAATTGTAGATAAAATGGTTTTCTTTATCTTTCATGAAACTATCTTTTCATAATAGTTTTATAAAAAAGAAGAAAAAGAGTTGAATATGAGTGGAAAGAAATTGATGGAAATTGATGGATAGGCATTTTATCCATCGCTGGCTTTAAAAATAGGGGCAATACAAGTATTATAAGGGTCGACTTATTCATCACTTTGTAGTAGGTCGAATGAAAAATTCAATCACCATCAACAAATAATAGATTTATCAAACATGGCATATGATCACCTCGGTATGTAAATAGCTTTCAGTCATTGGGGGAAAAAATAAGCTGTGAATAATCTCTTGTGAATATATATTTATCATTTAGTAACGTTAGTATACCACACTATCCATATCATTTACATATAGTACATCTTCATTATTATTATTATGAAGAAGAAGTGAACACTTCTCTGGAGCTAAACCCATAATAGCCATGTTACAGAAAAGTTATCGTGATATTATGATGAATATAAAACTCAAATACACTTTTCAAGACAAGCATTATACCCTTTCTTACTAGCTGTAAGCATTATATTAATAGAGGGCGAGAGAGAGAGAGAGAGATAATTATATTGTCATCGGACAAATAATATTAATAATTTAATTGTTCATCGAAATCCGATTTTTGTCTACGTTTTTGAAGCAATATAACGTATTTAAGATATCATGGGTAGGTAATAGTTGATATCAAAGCATCCGCTACAACAAAATGGGTTAATTTAGTTGTTAAATATTATTTTTTATGCAATCAACTCCCATTATTTATTCATAACTCAAGTAAATACAAAAGATCAAGCAAAAGAGATATAATAAAAACATGATTTTTTCGTTCAAATAAAATATACTTAATCAAATTTTATATTTATACAACAAAAATAAATATGTACAACAATCATTTTTGTTTTATTTATGATTGATTAGATCTATTATTCTATTCTATTCTAATTAGATTTTTATATTTTTTTTTACCATGGAATGCTCTCGCCTTCAAAAGTAACAAAAGTTCCATTCATATCCTTTGAACGTTTATCGATAACAGAAAGCATACCACTGATTGATTGTTCAGGAGTGGTTGGTGCTTGATCACCTCCCATACTTGTTTGTACCCATCCTTTATTTATTTTTTAAATGAAAAAAAACCCCATTATTATTGTTAATTACAACTTATAAACGTTTATTACCTCATTTCAAATCAACTGTTTTTTTTTACCTGGATGCATAGCAATAACAACAAAATCTTCTTCATCTAAATAAGCAGCAAATTCTCTTGTAAGCATATTTTCAGCTGTTTTCGAAACACGGTACTGTATATGTTAAAAGTCAAGGATTCGTTAGATGATAATTATAAATAGATAAAGAAAATGAAGGTTTAGTAAAAGATATGAAAATGAAAGAATAATATCAATAGGTCCCTGTATATGATTTTATGGGGAAAATATTAAATGTTAAAACAAAAAAAAAAAAAATTCTTACAGCTGTTGAATCAGCGAATGCCTTTTTCAATTCCTAAAATATAACAAAAAAAAAAAAAAAATTAAAGGATTAGGTTTTTCATATTTTTCCCTCTTAAATATATAAGTTTCCGCCAAAGGTTTTTTTTTAAAAAAAAAATTGTGTAATAAATTTTACATACTGGTGATCCACCTCTAACACTGTTTAAATCAATTGATCCCATGATGGATGAGATATTAACAATGACTCGGGTGCTTCGTTCACGAAGCAATGGTACCAAAGCTTGAGTAACGTTGGATGTACCACCAACATTGGTTTCAAATGCTTGAATATAGTTGGATGCAGGACTTCATATAACATTAAAGAAAAAAAAATTATGTTAGTTTATAAATGAAGGAAGAATAAAAATTCTTTTGTTCCATATGATATTTTCTATATTCAGTTGTTTCTAAATGGTTCTATATAGAAAAAAAAATAACCAAGAAATTACATACTTGTGCATGATATCATGTCCTCTAGCACCATAGGCACCCGAATTATTTATTAAGACATCAATACCTTCGGGAGCAATTTGTTGAATTTGCTTAGCTGCTTGCTACATAGTTTACAATAAAAAAAAAATTAGGACATAGATATATATATATATTATTAATTGCTATGAAACGGTTGCCTAGTGTTTTCTCTTTTTTTTTTTTTTTTGTCTCCCCTTCACTATTTATATACCTTTACTGAATCAACATTGACAGTATCTAAAGTAACTGCATGAACAGTCTTTCCATCAATAAGTGCTTTTAATTCTTCAGATTTTTCTGTATTACGAGCACATGCAATTACAGTATCACCTCGTTTAGAAAGTTGTTTAATAAATTCTACACCAAGACCTCCTGTTGCACCTGTAACGACATAAACTAATCCCATTTTTTATTTAAGTTTGAATTATTATTTTTTTACTGTGTTTGAAGTAAAAAAAAAAAAAAGAGAGAGAGAGAAGAGTAAGGGCGAAAAAAAAAAAAATTAAATGATTATAAATGGAAAAAAAAAAATAACACGAGGAAACATTGAATGACTGTTTTAGCTGGTTATTAGTTGACTTTTTTTATCATCATGGGTTAATAAAAGGCGGTTCATTATTCTTTCTTCATGGGTTAAAAGTCCTTCCTTCTCGGCCATGTAATTTTTTTCTTTAACCGACGACGACAAGAACTTCCTTCATGGTGATTTTATAAGCAGCCCCTTCCCCGGCTTTTTTTCTTCTTTTTGTAATAGAACTTAGTTACTAAATGTATGTCTAGGAAGATAATGATAATTATATAGTTTATGTAGTTATTGAATCTTGTGAATATGCCACTTTTTTGGATTTTGATCAGTCAAATGTCATTCTGTCAAGAAAAGGGTAAAAGATAACAAACAATTCCAGAAAGATCTAGAGTCAAAAAACATTCTACACGGTAAATAAAGCTCTTTATTTTTATTCATTCTACTCAGATAAAAAAAAAAAAAAAAGATTGTTTAGCCACTGAACGGATACAATATATACTCCATTGTCCAAGAAAAATGGGTATAAAATAAAAGTAATTATATTTATTTCGGTCTCCATCTCTTTTTTTATAACCTTTTTTTTTTTTTTACATTTCTATTACGTATTGTTCTTTATTTATTTCAACAAATGGTCATGACATTAAAATTGACACGTTATGGATTAATTTGTTTCAATTTAATAAAAAAAAATTTTGATGGCTGTGTGTCAAATGTCAAGCTCAACAACAAGAGATTACTATGTGACACCAAGTGTTCCCTCTAGTTTGTTTCGCTCGGATTTAAATAAAATAAAGCAAAAAAGTATTATGCATAACTTTTATATATAATATGCATTACTATTGCTTAAGCGACAAAAAAAAATTAATCTTTTATTTAATATTTTTACTTAACAATAAATGCATAAATATAAAAAAATTTAAACATGTAAAGTTAAACCTTTCTCATTTTATACATGTATATTTTTATTCCCCACATATAGACATTTACAATTGGCGACAGGTGACTGTTGATGAAAACAGGTGTGATGGATAAGCTTTTCTCTATCTATAACTTTAGATATCTCTTTCTTCTATTTCTCTTATTCCTTTTCAAATAGATATATATATATATATATATATACATATATTATTTCCCGTTGAAGAAAGAAAGAAAGAAAGAAAAAAAATGGCAGCACATAAACATAGTCATAGTCACGATCCTAATAATATACATGAGCATAGTCATGATCATGGAGAACATAAAGACGAACATATGGATGCAGCTGATGCTGAAAGAGCCCATTTACGTACTGTTTTAACCGCATTTACATATTATAAAGCTCATTCACGTAATCGAAATCATCGTCGTCGACGTGACTTTTTAGCACTTCCAGAACATCATAAACGACTTATTCCTGATGTTCTTGAGAAAATTGATAAAGTGGAACATTGTATAGAAAAAAATATGGTTATGCTTAGAGATATTGTAAAATGTGCTGGTATGTTCATGGGTATTGATCCTAGAGTACTTGTTGCTGAAGGTTCTCAAATTCAGGTAAACTTTTTTTTTTTTTTTTTCATTTTTTTTTAAGAAAAGAAAAAGACAACGCGTCTATTTTTTTTTTTTTTATAAAAGTTTACAATTCTTGTTGATATAATCCTTTTCAAAAAAAAAAATAATAATAAATAAAATGATAATAATTATAATAATAATGATTGTTAGGGAGATAAACCTCCAGTAACACCAATGGATATGGATAAAGTGAGAAGTACATTAAAACAATTTGTTCGAGATTGGGCTGATGAGGTAATATATATATATATATATATATATATGTATATGTACGGTAATAATAGGAGAGGGTGAGGGTAAGAAGGAGGAGGGGGGAAGAATCGAAAAGAATATCTTTTATTAGTTTAATGATAATTTTTTACATTATTATTAGGGAAAAGCTGAACGAGATGCTACTTATGGACCTATTTTGGAAGCCCTTGAGAATATATATGGGAATGTAGAAGTAAAAGATAGGTAATGGCTTGGGTTACATAAATAATTTCTTTTTATTTATTTATTTGAAAAATCGAAAAGAAAGGATAATAAAAGTTATATGTTCTATTGTTTTATGCATGACAATATATATATATATATAATAGAGGAAATATTCGTATTCTCGTACCTGGAGCTGGATTAGGACGTCTTGCATATGATATTGCTAGTAAAGGTTAGTCATTAGTTTTTCGTTATAATCGATTAGACAAACAAATATATAAGACTTTTGAAATCGAACCTTTCATTCAAATTTTTAATATCATGAAAATTGTTTGTAAACAGGGTTTAGTTGTCAAGGAAACGAATTCTCATTTTATATGGTATGTTCATTATAATTTGTATAAATTATACTACTATTATTACTGTTAAGAGAGAGAGAGAAAAAAAAAACTAATAATTTTATTTTATAGTTGGTTGCATCAAATTTTGTATTAAACAGGTATAACAATTTTATAATATACTTTTTATATAGAGTGAACATAATATTGAACTTTTTTTTTTAATCAAATAGAATCAGTAAACAACATGAATATGAAATACATCCATTTATTCATTCATTTTCCAATATTCGATCTTCTGAACAACAACTTAAACCTATTCGTATACCAGATATTGTACCATCTCAATTACCAGCTACAGCAGATTTTTCAATGGCTGCAGGAGAATTTGTTGAAGTATATGGAGGAGATGAAGATGGTTATGGTAACTTTATTTATTTACTTATTTGAAAAGTTGAATGGATACCCGGAGAGAAAGAGATATATATATACTTTTATTTATGTTACTAACTTGAAGATTTAATTTTTTAGGTACATGGGATGTTGTTGTCACTTGTTTCTTTATTGATACTGCAACGAATATTATTTCTTATCTTGAAGTAATTCATAATATTTTAAAAGAAGGTGGAACATGGATTAATATTGGTAAGTATTATCTTTTTTTTTTTTTAGATAATTATTGAGTATATATGAATTAGTGTACTGAAATGATAATATATATAATAGGACCTCTTTTATACCATTTTGAAGATATGCCAGGTGAAGATTCAATAGAGTTAAGTTTGGAAGAAGTAAAAAGAGTTTCTCGAGATATAGGATTTGAATTCAAGGTAAAGAAAGAGGGAATAAGAAAAAAGAATGGTTAAACCCCCCCCCCACCGAGAACTATAAAGATTCTTAATTATTGTTTTTATTTTTTATTTTTTTATAGACTGAAAATACGTTTAATACAACATATACATCAAATCCAGATGGCATGTTAAAATATGTTTATGAAAGTGCTTTTTGGATTGCAACAAAGAAAAGCAAATAATACTTAATTAAATAATTTCTTTTTTCTTTATCAAAATAGTTGATATTAATTCGAGTAACTATTTTTCTTTTTCTTTATATCATCTTTAGCCAACAGCAAAAAAAAAAAAGAGTTCATGTGTTACTACGTATAATCAACTATTGAAAGATCAAAGCATTATATTAGTTTTTTATTTACATAAAAAAAAAAAAGTAGAATCAAAGGAGAATATTATATATATATATATAAATGGTTAATTATATTTTTAGTTATTAATTTTGACAAACTTATCAGAACTTTTCTATTGTATATATATAAAAAAAAACATTTATTTTCACGTTATGTTTGTGAAACCCCCCAAAAATATATACATTTTGCTTATCATCTATAAAAAAAAAAGTAGTGTGATAAGTAAAAGAGAAAGGGGTTAATGAAAGGGTTCATGTTCTTTTTAAAGTTTCATCTTAATATCAATTATGTATACATTAAAAAAGAGATGATTCTTAAAAGTAATTTGCATAACATCGTTTTTATCTGCATTATTTAGGGCTGAGCCAAAAATAAAGACTAAATTTTTTTTTTTTTTTCATATAAAATATATTAAAGAGCGACTTGAACATTTATCATCACTTTTTTTTTTCTAAATAATGCTCACATGTTTATGAACAAGAAGCTTTATAAATGCTTATTAAACCGAGAGGAGAGGTCGATCTCTTTATCATATTTTTATGGAATAATACAATAGCGTTTTTTTTTATTACATCTGATCTTTTTTTTTTTTTTACTAAAGATTTTGTCAATTATAGTAGTAGTTTATAATAAATCATGATTTAAAAAGTATTTTTTTATTAGAATATTTAGGATAAATATATGATAACACTAGTTAAGAATATCTTGTGTATGTTTAATAAGTCTCTGATGATGATGACATAAGTTATTTTAGAACACAAAAGAAACACAAAAAGAGTTAATTAGATTGGCGACTTGAATAATACAAAATCGTTTTAAATGTCTACTATCATGGTCCTATTATTATTATTATTATTTTGCCTATACCCCAACAAAATAATAATAATAGTAATAAATAGCATTTATATAAGTGTGTATGTTTGATTCTTTTTGAGGAGAATTATAAACTTTTTTTGTTTTTGTTTTGGTAACCAAGAAAAAGTAAATTACACACGCACTAGGTTTTCACATGCAACAGCTGAAGTTTGTACATTTCAAAAACTATTAATCACGCGAACAAAAAAAAAAATGTTACCTGCAAAAGAGAATGGATTTTCCGTTTTCCGCTTTTCTTTCTACTTTTCACAAAAAACTTTCCTTTTCTTTTCGTTTTTTTCTTTCTATTTTATATTATATTTTTATTTTCTTCTTTTTTTTTTAAAAAAAAAAGAAAGAATCTATATAAAGTCATGTCTTTATTTGATCCCGAAAAAGCAACTACATTTAATGAACCACAATCAACTTCAACTCGTCGTTCATTTGAATTGTCCAACACTATACAACAACAACAACAACAATCCTATCGTCCTAATACAACTGCAACTAAATATCAACAACAACAGAGTGGTCGTATAAATTCTGTTCCAGATCGGATATCTTCATTTTATCAACGATATCGTGAAAATAATAATAATAATAATAATAATAATAATTCTTATACAATAAATAATAGTGGTAGTAGTAGTAGTCAATCATCAAATTCATATCAAAAGATGAGTTCATTAACATCTTCTAGTTCTTCACGCTCTGATATTATTGAAATGTTATTTACAAAAATTGTGGATGCATTAATATTTACTTCTGCTATTGCTATTACTGCTTATAATTATTGGATGGGTGCTTTAGATAATAATAATACTGCAACAACAACAACATCATCAAATATACAACCTTCATTAACAAATAATATTCAATATTCTAACCGTTATCAACACTATCAAAAACCTATTATGGATATTAGACAATTTAGACAAACATATGCTCCTAAATTGAATCATACAAATGACAATGATATGATGAAACAACATGATTTTTTGGAAGATTCAAAACTTCAACGAACAAAACGTTGGGCAGCAAGTCAAGCAAAAAATCAACAAGAAATACCATCTAGTCCACGTTTAATTCAAAAATCAAAATTAGTTCAATTTCCTAATAATGATGATAATCAAGAGGTATAGTATTTTTTTTATTTTTTATTATATATGTTTACTTGGAGAAGCGGGAAAATGTATAAATTTAACGCATATATGTTATTTTTAGATTCATATCAATGATGATGACAAGTCCGATAGTATGAATGATGATCCTACAATTCAATTATTACAACAAGCAGTAACAACATTACCAAAACAATCATCAAATAATGATAAACAAAATAAAAAGAAAAGACGTACACAATCACTTCCACCACCTAAACGTGACTCAAATGCGCAGGTCGCTCAAGAGAAACAAGATATAATGCTTACACGTATGGAAGAACGTTTACAAAGTTTAATTGAAGAAGGTCAAGCTGCATTAACTAGTAAAGTGGAATTATATGAATTAGATGAAAAAGAAGTTGCTATGCGAAAAGCTTTTGCTCAAAGAAAAAAGAATAGCGTCTAAAAAAAGAAAGAATAATACACACACACACTTTCTCTCTCTCTCTCTTTTTATATATATATTTATACATATATAAAGTTAACGATATATACCCCTCCATGATTTCCTTCTTCTCTTTCTTTTTTTTATTATCTTTTTTTTTTCTCCTCTTAATCTTTTTTATTATGTATATCCAATTTTAAAAACCATTTTCAATTACACTTCAAGCTTATACACACACACACACACACATTTATTATCATTTTATCATATTATATTATTTATCATATTATATATTAAAAATTCACATCATTATCATGTTTCCTCCTTTTATAAAATATCATTTATTTTTTTGTTTATAAATCTGTCAAAAAAAAAACAAAAAAACTTTTTTTATAACAGATATACACACATATTTTTTTTACAATATGCATGTAAATATATTATATAACCTTTTAGTTTTTTTAATTGTACGTATGATTTATAAAAAATGGATACATAGTTCAGAATAAAACTTTTGTTAATACACTATAACTATCTCCCCCCCCCCCTTTTTTTTTTCTTACTAAAATGAAATGATATAATGACTTTTTTTTTATTTTCATGGCTTTCAGAAAAAAACTGGATCAAAACTACACGCCACTTTTGGACCCGCTCCGCTCTGAGCGAATAAAATGAAGATCCGTGTCTTTTGATAAGAGGAGTAAAGGACCCACCCCTCCCCCTCGAAACAACTTATCCTCCCCCTCCCCCCTTTCCTTTCCTTGACCTACCTACAACTTTTTTGTTTTTTTTTTATATACTCACCTCTTTTTTTTTTTTTTTTATTCACGTAACAAAAAAAAAAAACAAAACACCAATGTCGTTCCAAGCAACCGCGTTTGCCTACTTGTTTCCAGGCAACGCCATGGTGAATTCACTTTTGGCAACAGCTTATATTTCAATCTTTCCCAATCTACTATTATATTTTGTACCTCCTGATATTAATACTTCTTCATTAAATGTCTTGGTTAGTTTCGCTGTTGGTAAGTTGTTCTTTTCTTTTTTTTCAATAAAAAAAATTTAAATTATTTTAAATTTATGCGTATGTGTGTGCGCGTGTATTATGATACTCAATGTAAAACTCCCTTATTATTTTTATGAATTTTTTTTTTTCTAGGTGGTTTGTTGGGTGATGTCTTTTTACATTTATTACCCCATGCATTTCTCGGAGAACATGCGGAAGGTGGTGAAGCAGTTCATGTGAATGAACAAAAGAATGTACTTATTGGCATGGGCATCTTTGGTGGATTATTTTTCTTTTTCGTCATGGATAAATTGATGCGTGTATTTAATGGTGGAGGAGGAGCTCATGATCATGGTCATCATCATCATCATGATGAAAAAAAAGAAGACGAAAGTGTTGTTATTAAAAAGGATACCAATAATCAAGAAGGACTTCGTCAACGAAAAAAGACAAATGATGAAAAGAACCAAGAACAAGAACAAGATACCAAAAAGAAGGATAACAATGAAATCAAATTAAGTGCTTATTTGAACTTGTTTGCCGATTTTACACATAATATGACAGATGGATTAGCTATGGCAGCTTCATTTTATGCTTCTCCAAGTGTGGGTGCTACAACTGCTGTCGCTGTATTTTTTCATGAAATTCCTCATGAAGTAGGAGATTATGCTATTCTTATTCAATCGGGTTTTAGCAAGAAACGGGCTATGATGGCACAATTTACTACAGCTGTGGGTGCTTTCCTTGGTACTATTATTGGTATTATTATTGAACAGGTTTCTCGAGCTGATACAAGTGAAAAGGATACATTGGTAGTAGGAGAAGATACAGGTATTCTTGGTACTGGACTTCATCCAAGTGATTTGGTTATTCCATTTACTGCTGGTGGTTTTATGTATATTGCTACTGTGGGTGTTATTCCTGAATTATTACAAGTCACTGGTAAAATTCAAAAAGATCGTCGACAAGCTTTAGCTGAATTTGCATCCATGTTAGTTGGTCTTTCATTGATGGCTGTGATTGCATGGAATGAAGGAGCTGCATAAATATATATAAGGGAAATTGTTTGATTATTATTACCATTATTATTATCATCATCCAAAACTACTATATAATAAAAAAAAAAAAAAGATAAAAGAAACAACACTTTCAATATTTTAGGGTTGATATACATTTGAAAAATGGCTGTCAATTATTATTATTTTGTCCAACTCGTACGACATTTAAAAATCAATACTTATTCTCTTTTTTGTGTTTCCATACGAACATATGTTCAACTGAAATCAAAATTTAAATATACTTTCTCTTTCCTCCCCTACAAATATTATATTTATCAGGTTGCTTTACTATATAATCTTATCATTATAGAGCCCTTATATATCATATTATTAAGTAATCCAGGGTTATTGAAAAAAAGTATTAGTATATGCTTAAAGTCTTTTTTTTTTTTTTTTTGATAATTTATAGAGTGGTAAATCTAAAACACAGGGAAGAACAGCGGAGTCAAATTAAACACAATGGCACGACTGGCAGGATACCAAACACAGTTGTTGTCCCTTTCACTCACAAATAGCGGGGCTTTTCTTTTTCTCTCTCTCTCTTTTTTTTTTTGCTTAAAAATTGAAAATGTCATTAGAAGAAAAAGAAACTATTGAACTTGGCATTATAGGTGCTGGTGGCATGGGTCGCTTTTATGCACAAAGACTTTCAAAAGCTGGTTGGAAAAAGTAAACATGACAAAAAATAAATTACACTCATTGAATGATACTCTTTACTCCCCCCCCCCTTTTTTTTTATTTTATTTCACCTTGGAAATTTTGACACTTTATTTTTTTTTATTTTTTATTGTTGTCAAGAGTTAATGTATGCGATTTACCTGAAAAATATGAAAAATTAAAAGAAGATTTTCAAGGTATATACATATATATAATACAGAGTCTACATTTTATTTATTAACTTCCGAGATTATTTTTCTTTTTTTTGTAATTATGCTATAGATTCTCCTATTAATGTACTTCCTGATGGATTTCACGTTTCTCGTCGTTGCGATTGGATCATGTATGCTGTTGAAGCTGAATATATTGAATCAGTAGTATCTAAATATGGACCTGGTAAAAAAAAAGTTCCTTTTGATGTGTTGTTATTAACGACTGTTTTCCGTAAGGATATATATAAAAAAAAGATACTATTATTTATCGTTTCTCTTTTTTTTTTTTTTAGCTACAAAGATGGGAGCAATTGTTGGAGGACAGGTAAGTTTTTTTTTTCGAGGGGGTGAATTGTAGAATATATGAACAGAAGAAAACAAGAAATAATGTATACAGATTTACTTGTTAATTTTTTTTAGACATCAGTAAAACAACCTGAAATCGATGCATTAACCAAGTATTTACCACCTGATGTACATATTGTATCATGTCATTCTATGCATGGACCTGGCGTTGATCCTCGTGGTCAACCTTTAGTTATAGTTCGTCAACGAGCTACAGATGAAAAATATGATCTTGTATTAAAAATCTTATCTTGTTTTGAATCTAATTTTGTTCATTTAAGTGCAGAAGAACATGATCGTATTACTGCAGATACACAAGCTGTCACTCATGCTGCCTTTTTAAGGTAATAGAAAATCAAAAAAAAAATTATTGAAGGGGGTGGTGAAATTGATGACTTTTTTTTTTTTTTATAATTATATAGTATGGGAAGTGCTTGGAAAGCCAATTTTCAATTTCCTGTAAAGTATATATACATTTTTTTTTTTTTGCATGAATTTAAAATTTCAGTAAGAGTTGTTAATTAATTGTATATATATATATAGTGGTTAATTCCTCATTTTGTGGGTGGTATTGAAAATGTTAAAGTCAATGTAGCATTACGTATCTATAGTAATAAATGGCACGTTTATGCAGGTAAACTAATTAAAAAAAAAACAAATGGAATTGATTTTTTTTTTTTTTATAAATTCTAATTATATTTATATTTTTTTTTTCTAAAAAAAAAGGTCTTGCTATTATGAATCCTATTGCCAAAGTACAAATTGCACAATATGCAAAATCTGTAGCTGATTTATTTAAATTAATGATTCAAGAAAAAGAAGATGAATTTAGAGCAAGAATTAAAGCAGGTGGAGAATATGTATTTGGTGGATTACAAAAAGATCATGTTCCTATTTTATTATCAGATGATATATTAGATGAATTTTCATTATCAAAAATGCCAAAAGATCAACGAGAACCTAATTCTCATTTATCATTACTTGCTATGGTATTTATATATTATAATAAAACTAAGAGAGGAGGTGAAGAAGAAGTAGGAGAAGTAGGAAGAAGAAGAATGGGACTTAAAACAACTAAATTATAATTCCCTATTTTAGGTTGATTGTTGGTATACACTGCGTTTAAATCCATATGAACACATGGTGTGTCAGACTCCGTTATTTAGACTTTGGATGTAAGCTGTCAAAATTAAAGGAATTTGGTTATACATTTTTTCATATAAACTAAAAATATACTCTTTTTAGGGGTATTACGGAATATTTATTTCGTAATCCATCAATGTTAGAAGATTGCATTCAAGCTGCGCTATACCGTAAAGAAATTCGACCAGACGATATGGAGTTTGTCACGTGTGCACGTGGTTGGGCTGAATCTGTATCATTAGGAAGCATGGAGGGGTACCAAAAACGATTTACGGAAACTGCTACATTTTTTGAGGATCGTTTTTCAGAAAGTACTATCTTGGGAAATAAGATGATTTCAATGATTTCAAAAAATATGTATAAAAAGTAAAAAAAAAAATAATAAAAAAAGGTTTTATTTTAGTATAAATAATGAGATAATTAATTTCTTTTTTGACAACAAAATACTAACACAAAAAAAGGATTTCTATTCTTTCCTCTTCCGACTTGCCCCCTCTTTCCCTCTCTCTAATTAGTTTAAGTTGTTTTAGAAGGTGGGTGAGAGAATTTGGGTTTTTGTATCACTGTCAATAATAATAGAATTTGGGTTCTTTCATATGCTTTAACATACCGACTCAAAAAAAAAAAAAAGAGAGAGAGATATTTCTTTTTTACTATTCTACTTTTTGTATATATTGAAAATAATTCTCTCTCGCTCTTTTTTTTCTAACCACACACAGACATACATATAACATCACATCACGTTCTTTTTTTTTTTTTAATCTCATTCCTTTCCCTAATATTTCAATAACTAATAATAGTAAATCATGTTACAAAAAAATAAACCGACTACTATAACAACGACTGTTGGCTTGGCAACACTTGCTATGACAATGATTAATACATTACAAGTCTTGGCACAAAATGAAAATAATTTCGATTCTTTACCTGTGAATGATTTAGGTATTGAAGAAGAAGAAAACCAAGAACAAGAACAAACTGAAGAAAATAATGGTGAAGAAGAAGAAGAAGTTGAGGAAGAAACATGGGACGAAGAAGAAGATGGTTCAACGACTCATACTAATAATGAAGATCAAACGCAAGGCAAAAATTATGAAAACAATAATAATGAAGATGATGATGAAAATTCGGATTCTTTAATGGAACCTGATACAGAAGAAGATGAAACGCCTCAACCTGAAATTATTGGAACGTTAGGAAAAGATAATGAACCACCTACAGATTATGCACCTGAAGTATTAGATGTAGCAGGAAATGAAGATGAAGAAGATACATTTGGTGATGAAGAAGACGAAGAAGAAGAAGAAGAAAAGGATGAATATAAACAAGCATTATTACAACAACAAGAACAACGACAAGATGATGAAGAATTGAAACAAGAATTAGCAGAAGAAGATAGTCAATTATTACAACAAAATGAAGAGGACTTTAAAATGAAGGATGAAGAAGCATTATTAAATCAACAACTTGTTGAGGAACAATATGATAGTAATGATGGTGTAGTAATTGATAGTAATGATATAATTGTGGACGAACAACAAGAGGAGGAACAACAACAACAACAACAAGAAGAAGAAAACGGAGATGTAGATGATAACGATGCTATAACGATTACAACACCAACAATAAATAAACAACAAATTGAAGAAAATAATGACTTAGATCAAGAACTTGCCAATGAAGGTTTTGAAGAAGATGAAGATCTTTTATCTCAAATAGTTCAACCACTGCCTATACCACCAATAACACAAGAACAACAACAAAAAGAACGAATAAGTAATAAAGAATGGGAAACCAATGATGAATACACTATTCAAAAACAAGCCATATATCAAAATGAATGGACAGAAGGAGATGATTTAGGAAAAGAACAAGAACTCGAACAACAACAAGATAAGGATGAAGCAGATTTAAGTGATATACCATCAGCAGAACCTCAATCCAATGTAAACCCCGTGATACCTGAACCGAATGGAGAAGAACAAGATAATCAAAGGATTCAACCTCTACAACCATTACCTGTTATCGATGATGATAATAAAGTAACAGAACAATACGATCACAATATTGATCAATCCTTGGAAAAAGCATTAGAAATGGATGCAGCTAACATTCCTTGGTACGAAGACAGTAACGCCAAGAATGAGGATCCGGATTTTCTCAAGGAGAACAATTTAAGTAAAGAACAAAATATCATGCAAGGCCAATTATCTGGAGGAATTACTAACGGTGATAATTCCCCTGTATTAGCCAATGCAGACTACAATAATAGTAGTAGTAGTAATAGTAGTCGACGTTCTTCGATGTTGATCATGTTGATTTTTATATTTATGATATTATTTATTTTACGAAAGGTAAAAAAAAAAAAACTGAGGTTCTTCTTTTTAAAATTGTTTTCCTTATTTTTCTAATTACGTATTATTTGATTTGATTTATTTTATTTTAGCGATGGTTAAAGATAATAACAAGGCAGAAAAATTCTTCTACTTTACCAGTAAGTAATAAACAAACGCACATACTTTCTCTCTCTCCATTCTTCATCCTCTATTCCTACCCCCCCCATTTGAATATTCATCTTTCTTTATTTATATATCTTACTAACATGCTCAATTTTTTTTTGACCATTTTAGTTTTATCGGAATCCATATTCAAAACAATCTCTCGATTAAATAAAAAAAAAACCCTTATTTTAATCTTTTTAGGCATACATTTTTTTTTTCTGACTTATTCAGGCACAATATAAATGTCAAAAAAAAAAAAATAGAGCGAGAGAAGAGGGGAGGCGGACATGTCTCTTTTTTTTTTTGAGGGGTAAGGGAATTAGAGATGGAAAAGATGATAAATATGAAAGTTTACTTTTTAGATTGATGCGATACACATAATAATAATCTAATTGAGACGATCGAGGAGCAAAAAAGAAAAAATCAGATTTTATTTCTACGTAACTTCGATAATTGATTGCTTTTTTTCTTTGCTTTACTATCAACTATTACTTTTTAGTTGTCTTTTATAAAAATCAATTGAATTACGTAGAATTGAAAAACGTATTAAACAAAATGTAGATACGTATACTTTTTTTTTTACTAAAAGATACGTATACGTACAATTGTAATTTATCATTATTAAGGAGGAATGTACAAGTTATAGTAAAAAGAATAATACGTAGAGAAGGGGTCGGGGTGTAATCGTTAATAAAACATCTTATTTGACGACGATAGCGATGACGACAAACGCCACTTGGTTTCTGAAACACTATTTTTTTTATGCTGACTCGTACATTACATATAACTTTGACATTCCAAAAATAAAAATAAAAAAGATTACACGTATCTTATATTACATTATGTATTATTATATTTGTATTAGAAACACAAACACAAGCACATACACAAGCACACACATAAGCACACGCATTACATATAGGCAAAGTAAATTTAGATACCATATGTGTAACATCTTGTTATGTAATGTATATGTATTATAACCAAAAAGAGTATAAAAAAACTTGTTTTTTTATGTACGTATCGCGATTTATCAAAAAAAAAGAATACATAATCAAAAATTAAGACATGATCTTTTGGAAGTAATTGATTGGAAGAGTTTTATTATTCCAAATAAATTAAATGTGGTATCATAGATAAAAAAAAAAAACTTTGTTATAATAAAGAAATTATATATGTGCCTTTATTAGTATATAAGTTACTCTAAAAAAATCTTAAATTATAAAACATTACATACATATGATATACATATGATATACATAATATCATTAGTATTTAGAATAACTAATAATCTGATCCATTCTTTTTTTTAAATCATGATATAAATTACACATGCAGTAGCCTCAATTTTACTTTTACTAAATAATTCTTAAAGAATTGGTAATGGTGGTGTTGAACAAAAAATAATAGACTAACATTTTGTTTAGTTTTATGGGTCATTATGAGAGGGAAAAAAAAGGTTTATTGAAAGTTGAGGTTTTATATTATAAATGTTTTTTTTTTTATTTATCTATGCACTTAAACCCATTCATCTATCTTCTCCTACTTTTACCAACCCCCCCCCAAAAAAAAATAAAGAAAAAAACTACGTATCATAGTAATCTGGAGGACAACAGGTTATCAATCACACCGGTATTATTATGATTATCATACCTTATATATTACGTACAAGTATAGTAGTTGTATGCTGTTTCTATGGTAAATGTTCAATTCACCCATGACGACGAAAAACAAATAAAAACCTTTGTTTTATATGTATCTTTTTTCCGAGTTCATAGAAATAAAAAATACCCAATAGGGTTCTTTTTTTTTCTGTCCTTCCTTTCCCTCATACTTTAAAGTTTTTCGAAATAGGAAAAAAAATAACTTATTCTAAATAAAGTCTAGACTTTTTTCATTATTTTCTTATTATTTTTTATTAAAAAATATTTAGTAACATGAACATAATATTTTGACTTGGATGGTAAAAAAAAAGGGGGGGGGGAGGGGAGCGAAGGGCCGAGCAAAAGAAAAAGGTAAGAAATATGAGGAGTTAAAAACGTTTAACGAAAGCATTAATAGTAAAACTAAAAAAGAAAGAGGAAGGGGGGGGAGACGAAAGTATATCTATAATAATGGATTCGAATTGATCTAAGTGGGATTTATTACATTGAAAAATATTATAAGTTATGGGTTAAAAAAAAGGAGATGTTATATTGTTTGTGGGGGGGATGCTCATGATGGTTATAGTGGCGCTGAAAAAAAGTCAAACCGGAAAGAACGGGAGGAGGATATTAGAAGGAGCTTCTTATTGCTTTACATTTTACGATAATAATAATGATTTTCGCTTCAATTTTCGTTGGCTTTTTTTTTTTTGATAATGTACCAAGTTAATAGTTAAAAATAAGTTATTATAGTAATAAAATAATAATAATGCACGGTTTTTTTTAGGACAAAGATCTACTTTTAGAAAGACATGTGAGTTGAAATTATTATTGTATATGGATGTAGTCTTTTATTTTATGTGTGTCGATTACTAAAACGATTGAATAAAGATACCTCTATGTTTAGATGCATAAGCACTCATTTTTAGTTTGCTGTTATGACTTGCTAGTAATAATAATAATAAAACAGAGAAATCATCCCATTCTTTCTCCGTCTTTTTTTTTTTTCCACATCAACATATAATACACTTAAAATAACACTTTTTCTTTTACATATAGTCCCTTTCAATCCCTTTTCTTTTCTCTCTCTCTCGTTTTTCTTTTTCACTTTTTTTTTTAGCTCTTCCTGTCTCTCTCTCTCTCTTTTTTTTTTCTTGGTTTTTAACAAGTTACGAACACATATACCGTATCTATTTAAGAAGAAGAAAAATGCTTAAGGATATCAAACGTCGAGTTAGCAGATGCTATACACCACAAAGACAATCCTCTTTGGATATCAAAAGAAAAAGTGTTGATAGTGATAATAGTGATAAAGAGATGACTCACAAAAATGACAATCAACAACCACAACAACGACGTCAAAGTTTTCCAGCAACTCCTACTCATACTCATATGAGTAGTAAACGTAAAGAAAAACGACCTCTTCAATCACCCACTACAATAAAGACGACGTCAACAGCAACTATTCCTGTTATTCCACAATCACCATCATCATTATTATTATCACCTACATCACCTCGACCTTCATCAACTCCTGCAGTAGTAGTAGCCAACAAAGTCATGCCAGGTGGTAATCGTAGCAACACATCAAGTTTATCAACCTTATCATTATCAATGCCATCTACCCCTACATCTCCAGGCAGTCCAGCTTCTACACCTAATCGATTACATTCTTCATGTAGTTTGGTGACGGTGAGTAGTGATCAACTTTTGGACCATTCCCATTTAAAGCCAGGCATTAATGCCGAATTATTGTCCTATAATAAAACAATCAACATGTACAGAGAAAACGCCAAAAAGACAAATAATTTGGATATTCAATGTGACTTTGCCATGTTTTTGGTCGAAGCTGCTAAACGAATTGAAGTACCAGAAAATTTAGATGAAAATGAAAATAATGATGATAATGGCGAAGAAGAAGAAAATAACAACAACAACAATAACAATAACCGGGATCATAATAATGACGACGAAAATGATGATGAAGTTCAACGTAGTTATACACCTTCCATGGCATTTACATCTATTTCTGCAGCAGAACAAGGACAGCAATATAAATTACGACAATCTTATTTGTTAGAAGCAGAAAAGTTGTTAAAACAAGTTTCTTTACGTGGTCATAGCGAATCACAATTTTATCTTGCCAACATGTACGCAGCCGGAATACTTCATAGAACAGGTAAACCCGAATTTGAAAAAGCTTTCCCTTTGTTTGCACAAGCTGCAAAACATCATAATCCCGACGCGGCGTTTCGGTAAGTAACTCTTTCAATTATATTTTTTTTTATAAATGGGTGGGAGAGATAGAGAGAGGAGTGAGTGAGTGGGTGTGTGTAATCCTTCCCCCCCTCCTTTGAGTGCGCGCGCGCGCTCTCCCAAGTGGCACCATTCTTTTTTTTTCTTTTCCATCAACCTCATACATTATAACCTCCTCCCTCCCCCTCCTTCTTTCTCCTTTTGTCTTAACACCCGCACCAAAGCGGTTCGCTCTCCGAACCCCTCTTTTCTCTTTTTTTTTTCATACTATTATTATTTCACCTGATATATTTGTATTTTCTCTTCTCAACAATACATGTATATCTATATCTTTCAATTTCTCTATAATTCATATTGTATCTTAACCCGCCTTCAATCAAACCCAAATTTTCAAATCTCCTGCATATTTGTATATATATATATATATATATGTATGTATGTATACAAAAAAAAAAGCATAGCATTTATTTTATTTTTTACTCTTCCCCCCCCTTCCTTCACCCCCACAAAAGATCTGTTATTGAGATTGCATTGAAGGTCGAATGATTTTCGCATTAAATAACCATTTTAGCTTAGTTTTTTTTTATCTTCAGCCACCCCTTTTTTTTTCTTATTTCATCATCCTTACCTTCCTTCCTTCTCTCCTCATTCTTTTTTGTTTTTTTTATTGTCCCCCACATCCACTTTATTTTTTTGGTTAGCTTATTTTTTAGGTGGAAAAGAAAAAAAAAGAGTGGGAGATGTAATTGATGATAAAAGATTTTTTTTAGTTGATTGGATACAAAAATGGGGGTTGGGGATGATGGAAACAAACAAACAAACAATTATTTGTTTTATTTATTTTTCAAAAAAGAGAGTCTGTGTTATATTTATTAATAAGATTACTAACCCTTTTGTTTTTTATTTATTAAAAATTTAGTACTGCTAAATGTTATGAAGATGGTCTCGGAACTAAACGTGATAGGTCTAAAGCATCTCAATATTACAAGTACGTAATATATTATTATTATGGGATTTGATACGATTTCATTTAATTTGAGTGGATAAAACAGAATTATTAAATTTTGCTAATAATAATTAGAAAAGCGGCTTCATTAAATCATCCTGGTGCTATGTATCGATACGGTTTAGCTGAAATAAATGGAGAACTTGGTATTAGTCGGAATTTACGTGATGGACACAAATGGCTTAAACGTTCTGCCGAAGCTGCAACACCTCAATATCCTCATGCGTTGCATGAATTAGCCTTGTTACACGAACGAGGCTTTGATTCCGTTATTTTTGCAGATCCAGACTATGCAGTCCATTTATACACAGAAGCTGCTAATATGGGTTATGCGCCTTCTGCATTCCGTCTTGGTGAATGTTATGAATTTGGACGACTTCAATGTTCTATCAATTCAACATTAAGTATTCAATATTATAGTATTGCTGCCAATCAAGATCACCCAGAAGCTTGTTTTGCATTAACAGCTTGGTATTTAATGGGAACAGATACATTGGAACCATCTGAAGATCAGGCTTTTGCATGGGCATTACGTGCAGCTTCCAAAGGTTTTCCTAAAGCAGAGTATGCAATTGGTTATTTTTATGAAGTGGGTATTGGTGCTCCTAAAGATATGCAAGAAGCCATTCGTTGGTATATTATTGCAGCAGATAAAGGTGAAAAACGAGCAGCTGCTAGACTTCATCAATTGCCTTCAAAATATCAAAGTGGTGTTCGAAAACCTATGAATACAACTGTTTCAGTACCTCCACCACCACCATCATCTATTCCTCAATCACCTTCTCGTTTAGGTCAACATAGTGACAGTTTTATGCAACGCGCAAAGGGTTTATTGGGATCGAAAAAGGGAGTAGAAGAACCAATTGCTAACTTTATCTAATACGTTTTTTTTTTACTATACCTTGTTTATTATATCAATCATATATATTACAACTCTTCTATTTCTCTAAATTCTACACCCTTCAATATACCAACTACACATCATATTATTTCATCATTATTATTTCGCATTAAAAAAGGGAAATTTCTTTCTCCCTCCTTCTTCCCCCATTGAAATATTTTTTTATCCTTATACCACCCCAGATTTTAATTACTCAACGCCACACACACACACGCACACACACACATACACACACGCACTTTTTTTAACAGCCCAACATATCTAAATGGTCTCACATGCATTCATTTCTATACATAATTTAGTAGCTAATCTTTTTATTTTGATCAAAAAAATACCACACTCACCTACGTTTCCTCTATTTTTTTATATCTAAATTTTTATCTAATCTATATATAATTTAGAGGAAACCACCAAAAAAAAAATTGTTCTTTTATATTATATTCTTTTACCGTATCACTCTCTTTTTCCTATGTAATAATCCTTTTTTTTTTATCATTTTATTGATCCTATATCCTTATCTTTCTTTTTTTCTATTTTTTTGTCAAGAGATTCCTTTTATATATACGTATTTACGTATTCAATTTCTATATATTGAAAATAATAGCATAATAATAACTGTTTTTTTTTTTGCTATTCTAATACTAATAATAATAATAATAATAGTAAAAACATATATATAATTTTATGACTAAATATAAATGATTATGATATCAATAATTTTTTTTAATTGTGCTTGTATTAAATGTTGTATATATAAATGTGTGTGTATGTGTCTGTGGGATTTAGGGTAAAAAAAGAGCGGAAAAAATTGTAATACAATCTATAAAAAAAAAATTGACATTACATGCAGATGTATTTACAAAAAAAAAACTCACGACAACAACAGCTTTGTTTTGTTACATATTCAAAACTAAATCAGTGCCCCAGAAGAGGGGGGGGGGCAAGAGACGCCAACATGCATATAAAAACAAACAAAACAAACAAAATGATATTATTATTAAACCGTTACCTTTTTTATAACAAAAGAATTAGTTCGGTTTGGAAAATTAAGAAAAGAAGGAGGTAAGGGAAAGGTTAATGTAAAGTTTAAATTATCTTTTAATGAATTTTTTTTATATACAGTACTAATACGAACTGGAACCAAAAAAAAAAAAAAAAAGATCGACTTTCTAACCCAAAATACATCCAAAAAAAAAAGAGTTTCTTGTGATGGCCCAATCTGAAATTTGGTTTTTTTTATCAAATTGTAAAACTAACGATTCTTGCAGCTTATTATTAGCATTTCACAAACAAAAAAATATCATTTTACTATTGCATATTTGTTTGTTTGCATAATATAAAAAGGGTAATGCAACAACATAAAACATTATTATTATAATTAGATTAACAGTGTTTGTTGATATGTTATAAATTTATTATATATTATATATTAGTTATAGTAATGGTATACTAAACTTAAACCCATTACGTCTTACAGCTGCATTTAATCTACGATAATAATATGGATATTGCTGTAATATTTGTTCAGTAGTTGTTTGGGGTTGAGATTCATCTTGTTGATTATTATTATTATTATTATTGGTATATTGATGGTGATGATAATGATCTTGTGATGACGTTGATGATGATGCTGATCCACTTGTCATCATATTTCCAATAACATTTCGACTCATACCAATGACACCAGGCATAATAGTTGCACCCAATTGAAATATACTTTCACCTTCACCATTAGGTCGACCAAAAGATGGCATCACATCCACCAGATTCCAATTTTCACTATTAACACCATGACTATCCATAATTTCATCATCATCATAATATTCTTCTTCATCATCTTGTATATCATCTTCACTATTATCTAATAGTCCATCATAATAATACCAATCATCTCCTGTTGAGGTTGTACCAATCAATGTTGCATCGGGTTGTTGTTGTAATAATCCATTAAGAACTAATTCTTTATTTAATTCACTTGTCATAGGAGATCCACTTCGATATCGAAGAGCTGTCATTTTAAGTACTTGATGAAATTCTAATTGAAAATCAATACTTCGAATCCCTTGATATAGTGAAATATGTGATTGTCTATAATATATATATCGTTAAAGTTGTTATTATTATTTGTTGTCTCATTCATTTGCCCCTACTTTTTATTTCTCGTCCCTCCTAGTTATATCCCCCTTCAAAAAAAAAAAATAGCACAGATTTTTTTTTTGCCCTGCATTTACTCCTCCTTATTTTATTTTTCTCATTCCTCTCCTTTTATATGTTCTTCCCTGTCACCCCCTCCCTCGCTAATAATAATAATAATAGTAATAATGATATTCATATATTTACAATCCAAGTCTGGGTGACCGACAACATGCCATTAGTGCTTGTAATGCGTTAGTAACTTGTGATAATGGTATTTCAATACCTTGTGTATGACATAAGTATGCAATATCATAATTAAGCATAGCCATTCCAATAGTGAATCGTCGGAGGTTCTTGTCATCTAGAAATAAGGGCATTTTACTACCCAATAAAGAATATAATGTTATGACTTTACCTTTTCTCTCTCTCTCTCTGTTACTCTCCTTCTTTATATATATATATATATATATATCTTTACCTGTTATGACGTTGTTTTGCTATAGTAGAACGAATATATGGATACATTGTCTTGTAATAAATTGGAAATGGTAGTTTCACACCCAAATAACGAATAATCACTCCAAACATATGAATTAAATGACCAATCGCAGCATTTAATTCTTCTTTGGAGTATTCTATCATTAAATCCATATTAATTTATCAGTTAAATTTATTTCTCTTTCTTTTGATCCTTCTTTTTTTTTCATATCTCCCATTTAAATTGATATACATACTGGATACATCAATCACTCGAGCTGGTAAAGTTACGCCACATATATATAAATCTTCTGGTTGTTGTTGTTGTTGTTGCTGCGGATATTTTGAAGAAGGAGATTGATATTGATTATTGTTACTATTACGATGATGTAATGATAAAGATCGATCTCGTTGAGCAAAAGGTAATGTATTTGTTGTTGTAATAGTAGTCGTAGTAGAAGTAGTAGTAGTAGAAGAATTAGAACAAGTTAAAGATATAGGTCTTGGTGATTCCATAATCATAGTAGAACTATCTTCTACTACTCCGGGTTTAAAATCAAATAAAGATACAATTTCTTGAACCAATACACGTCGTGCTGAAACAGTCATTTTATGAACTCGATACCATTGTTGTTTTATATGTTGAATATCTTTTGTACAATCTTCCATTGCTTTTTCAATATGACAACGATCTACATTTTCTAATCGATTACGTCGTTTTTCAATTTCAATACGTAATTGTTGTATTCGTTTTCGTGCTGCATAAAATTATAAAATATTTTCTTATTATTATTTAGAATTTTTCATGCAAAATCAAAATATTTCTTTTTTCTTAATGACTATTTTATATCATAATAAATGATAATTCAAGATATATGTATAGAAATAGAGAGAAAGAGAGAGAAAACTATATATCTATTTTCCCAACCTGCTTCAGATTCTTTATTGATTCTTTGTTTTTCTTCAGTTGCTTTTTTTATATTTGAAATAGAATTATGTTTCTCTGACCATAATTGTCGCATTCTTGAAGTACTTTTTACAAATTGAGCAGCTTCATTAACTAGTTTATCTCTCTCAACTTCAAGTTGAACAAGTTCTCCATTATGGCTATCCAATCTATATATATGCATATACAATATTATTGTCATTGAATTCTCTTTTTTTTTTGTTGCTACATTTGAATGAAATAATAACTAGAACAGTTATTTTTTTTAAAAAAAAAGAAGACAAACGTACTTGTCTTTTAGACATTGACGACAATAGAATTTTCTATTAAGGGTATGACAATAATGACATTCCATTGTTTTCAAATAGGAAATGTGTATATAAAAGGTGGGGTTTAGGTGAAAAGGAAAAAAAAAGAGAGGTGAAATTAGGATAGCGGGGAGTTAACTTTTACTAATAAGGGAGACCAGGTGATTCGTTACATAAAAAAATATTATTAATGAGGTAGATATGCATTGATATGTCATTATTATTGATATTACTGTTACTGTTACTGAGTGTTATTGCTATTATTATTATTATTATTATTATTATCTGATGTTGTATTGTTCGTTGGAGAACCAAATAATGGAGATTGTTGTTGTTGTTGTTGCTGCTGCTGCCGCTGTTGCTGTTGCTGTTGTTGTTGAAGCTGGCGCAGATGTTGAAGTTGTAAATGTTTAAGTATTTGTGGATTATTTACTATTTGCTGAGATGTGGCTGATAATTGATCATGTTGTTGTTGTATAACACGTAAATGCTGTTGCGTATTATATAATTGTGATTGAAGACTATGTATTTGAGTTTGAGCATCATGTAATTGCATATCTTTGGATTGAATTAATTGCTGTAAACGTTTATTTTCACCATCGAAATCCATTGCTCGTGTTTCCCACATACTCATCGATTTATAATATTGTACAAGTTGATCTTCAAGATTTTTTCGACCCGTTGCTGAACGATCCATTTTTCTTTCTAAATCTTTAATTCTGTCTTTGTATTGTTTCACTTGGGCATGACATGCATCATGGTTTAAAGGAGCTGTAATTACAGAAGATGGTTGCTGTGGTGATTGTATTGGTTGGGATAGAGATGGACTTTGTTGTTGTTGCTGTGGTGACGATGATGACTGAGATACATTTATAGGATCTACTATTGATGGTGATGGAGGAATTGAAGATTGATCTGTTGTAGTTATTACTGTTGTTATATTAGTGTTTGCTTCTTCTTGTTGTTGCTGAGTATTATTATTTTTTAATTTTTCAACTTCTGTTTCAAGATCCATTGTCTTTTTTTCCAATTCCATCCTTTGAATTCGCTCTTCTTGTAATATCTCAAATAAAAGATCGTAATTTTCTCGTGCAGTTGATAAATAATCAGCATAGGTATCACATTGTATGGATGTATTTTTAATTTTTGATTCATAATCTTTGGATTGATTTTTTGAGTCTAATACTTCAATTTGTAATTCAAACATTTTTTCTGATAATTTGGAAATAAATTTTTTATAACTATCAGGTGCTCTTAAACTATTGGCTTCATTGTATAATATTTGAACTAATTCTTCTTCTCCCATTGCTTCTTCTGAAAAACAATTATATATAATAATAAGTTATTATAAGAATTTCCGAAAAGAAATATAAAGATTAAAAAAGATGATGTAAGAAAATTTATATTCTCTCTCTCTCTCTCTCTCTAATATTTTTTTTACAAGTTTTTACCGGTATAGGAACTATAATCGGGTGGCCAAGTGGGTGATCGATAATTTGTGGTACGTGAATTTGACATGGTATATAATTATATGATGGTAGGGTTTTTTTTTATGATTTTATAAAAAGAATAATATATAAAAAAAAGTAAAAATACAAGAGAAAAAATAAAAGTGATATGTACAAAAGGAAATGTAAAAGGGAAGAAGAGGTTTAAAATAAAAAGAAATCTTGTTGGTTTAATTAATAATAATAATGAAAAAGAAAGAAAACGAAAAATATATGTCAATCAATTATGACAAAAAAAAGCGCGTGTAACAGCTTATTACCCTGTGACCGGTTATATAATTCTGATTATAATTTTTTTTTTTTTTTTGCATTAACAAATATACTCTTTAAACATAATATTAGTTATTAAGTAATCAGGGTATTTAAATATAAATAAATCGCCTCGATTTAAAAAGTTTAGCCTATATTTTATTTTTAAGCAAAAATAAAAAGAGAGAGAATATAATACATGTGGTTTCAAACAATTACTATTGTCCAGGTTTATCTACTAAATGAAAATGTTCTTCCATTGCTGAAGGATATCGATTATGTAATTGGATTCCGGATGATTCTAGCGTTTTCATTGATTGTTCATCTGTAAAAAATGCAGAATTATCAATATCTGCATGAGCTGTTACTACATTTTCTCTTCTTCTTCCTTCTCCCGCCCGAGGGGGTTAAAATTGTACGTAAAATGTTATTTTTTTTCACTTGCTATAATTATTATTATTGTTGTTGTTCTTGCTGTTCCATTGTTCTTGTTGCTTATATGAAAATCGATTGACACTGTTGTTCGTTGTTTGTTGATTTCTTGTAGTATTATTATTATTATCATTATTGACGGCTGAATTGAGATTGGAAAAAAGTTCATCGTTGATATAATAGGATTTCAACATCAATTCCATGAGCTGTATCCGTCGTTGAAGTTCTTCAAGTTGTTGTTTGAACTGCTGATTTTCTTCTTGTGACAACGTGTCGTTATTATTACTACTATTATTACTATTGGTAATAGTAGCCGCTACTTTTTCATCTTGTTGCTGTTGTTTAAATATCATTGTACTATTTATGTTATTGCTAGGTTCTTTTGTTGCTATTATATTATGAGTCTCACGTTGTTTTTGATTAGGTAAAAATTCAGATCGAACAGGATTAATAAATGGTGTTGTTGAACTTAAAAATCCAAAATGATTTCGTAACCCACTTAATAATGATTCTCTTGCTGAGCCCATGGACACGTGATGCACAAAGCCCCAAGGTGAATTAGGTCGTACACCAAATAAAAATGTATCCAATGTAAACAATAATGTTAATAAACCACCTGCTGAACCAATGGCACTTAATACTGTATAAATCTTTTGTTCTTTCAAAATTACATTAGAATAACTACTTGGATAAATATCCAATATATTTTTACTAAAACTTTCAACACGAAGTTGAGTTGCCATGCCAGGACGACAGCTACTAGAAAGTTCTGGAACACGATTATAATCTTGTGCGAATCCAATACTATTCCAACCATTATCATTGTTTAAATAAAGATGCTCTTGTAATTGATAGGCAATGGTCGAATATGCACCTAGTTCGAGTGTATATGTATTGGAAGAAGATGTCTGAAGATCATTTCGTTCTTCATCAAGCCAAGTTTGAATATCAGATTTAGACATTTTTTGAGTTGTGTCGTCAAAATAATATGCAAGATTGGGATTTCTGCCTCGAGGATAAAGAGATACATGGATTCTAGAAAAGGTTAAACTAGCTGTTGAATTCCCGTGAATAGCAATATTTGGTTTTGTTGCAACACCATAAAACATGAATTGTATACGCTGCCCATTATTGCTGTTGTTTGACGTTTGCTGCTGTAGTTGTCTTGATTTTGGATCATTCAGTTGAAAATCATCGGGTGCAGTAAATAAATAACATGTTGGAGGACTTGGTTGTGAATCAATAAAGAAGGGTCGATGTTTCGTCATGTTAAGTTGTCGCAGGTAACCAGAAGTGTAACAATCAGTAATCGCACCTGTGTCTGTTTGACATCCAACTGAAGGTTTATCCCATCCATCAAAACAAAATCGAATATCTTTGTTTTAAAATATTACAAAATTTGAATTCATAAAAAAAAAGAGAAGAATTAGAAATAATACACATTACGTATTATACATAATAAACAAAAGCTATTCCTTTTTTTTCATTTATATTACCTGGTACTTGAACTTTGGTTACTGGAGATGTTAAAGTAATAGTAGATATAGGACTATTAATAACTTGAACAATTAAAAATGCGATAAATGCACCAAATAATGCTGCCAGAACAAGCTTGGAGAATAAATGTGAAAGCTCAGTCCATCGTGGTTCACCCGTTCTAATAAATTTGTCAAAGTCACAATAAAGTGTGCCCATTATTCATATTTTAATAAAGTATATATATACATTTTGTTATATTTTGCTATACAAAATACGTATTGAACCGATTCCAGATTCTACAACATCTTTATTGGTGTTTTTTTTTCGCAACCCTATTGTAGATTTTATATTATTTACCTTGGATTCCAGATAAAATAAGTAAAAAGAACGGACCAGTATTTCCATAATATAAATAATAAAATCAATCCAATAATTATTCCTACTACAATACCTGCAATTGCTTTAGTACTGAGACTTGTATTATCATTAAGAATTCCATTGTTGGAATCAGATAATGATTCGATAACATTTTCTATCCATATTAAATTACTATCTTCTTGAACAGGTGTGGTTGATGATACAGAAGAATTATTATTTGGAAGACTTAATATATATAAATCATTATACCAAAGTGTTTCGGTTCTTCCTAGAAAAAAATACAGCAGTTTTATAAATTTGGATAATATATATAAGCATTACGTAGTTTAATTTTTGCAAATACGTAAAAGAAAATTCCTTTTTTTTTTGTACGTACCATTTGCTATAACAACGTATTTTCCTTTTAAAAGTGCTGCATTTGCTTCATATCGTGCAGTAGGTTGAACACCCATCACATTATCTATTGATTGCCAAGTCCATGTATTGGTATCCAAAATAGCAAGGTTAGCCAGTGGATTATAAGGATATCCAGCGAAATCACGAACGCCTATTATTTTTGTTATAACACAAAGTGAAAATAATTATTAAAAAGCATCTCTCAAATTTATTTTAAAAGAAAAGTGTTTGTAGTAAATAAATGTAATATGAAAATCTTTACCTCCAAAGAAATAGATTGTCGAATCATCTGGACCTGAAAATAAATTGAGTAAACATATCATATTAATATTATTAACATGAAATCATTTCACAATAGCGTTATTCCAACTTTTCATTTTTCGATAACTGTATCAAAAATAGATTTATACTTACCAAGAATAGCACTGACACCTTCTCTCAACCATGGAATTGTGTCGCCTTTTAATTCTTGTCTAGTCCATTTGTTTATAGTAATATCATAAATAAGTGATGTATTTGCTTGTTCAGTAGGATTGGATGGATGTGCTGATCGTGAACGATAACCCATAGTTCCCATAGTAAAAACAATTTTATTGTTTCTATAATAAAGAATCAAAAAACAAATAATAGTGAGTACGTACATTAAATTATAATAAAAAAAAGTTACACAGTAGAAAGTATAATGGGAGTTTCTATAGTATATATCATTATCTTTAAATTGAAAACAACAAGAATAATAATAAACTTACGGTAATGCAATAGCTGTATGTCCAATCATATAATTTCCAGGTTCCAATGGTTGTGAAAGGTCAACAAATTGACCATTTTCAGGATCATAAGACCACAAATCACCCATAACATAAGAACCTGCACCATTAAACGCGCTCACTAAATTATATCCACCTGTGATATAAACTTTACCATCCATTCCAAGTGTTGCTGTAAATTCTTTACGATTGACAGGAAAAGTCGCATTCTTATATGGAAGAGCAGGTGCTTCTTTCCATGATTTTTGATCAAATCGATATTCATAAACTAAAAGTTTTCCTGTATAGAGCGTTGCATTATCGGTAATACCACCAAACATAAGTAATCGATTATTGTCTGGAAGTAATATGGGTTGATTATAGGACATGGGAATTGGATTTATTTGTGGTACGTCTTCATAAATTAAACTACCATCTTTTTCATTAATCGAAATGGAAGTGAATTGTGTAGAAACAACAGAACGAGATACAACACCACCATAGATATACATTTTATCATCTTTTACAAAAGTAGCACCTGATGATCTACCAGGAAGGATATTGATTTGTTCATTCGTCATATTATATGCAGCCATGACCACAGAAGTAGGTAAAAGAGTGGAGATGATTATGGACCACCACCATATTAGTAATTGCATTTTGGAGCGATAAAATAAGTCTATGATAGGAGTCACCAACTGTTATTGTTGTTGTTGTTACCAGTAAAAAAAGAAAGGAGTGGAAGGAGCAAAGAAAAAAAGTTAAAACGTAAAGAAAGATGCTGGTTTTGAGTCAGCAAATTAAAGTTAGACAGTATCAAATAGGTTTCTAGGTTATAAATTTTTTATTATTATTTGTACTACTTTATATATATACGTATGAATATATTGGCTAACAATGGTAACTACGCCACAATTGTACCTCAGGTTATAATGGTATACAAAATGTGTGATACATATTCTTAATTGTTTAATATCTATTAGACGTGCCCATATAATTTGTAGTTATATGAAACCGCATCAAATTAGAATAGTAAATGTAATCCCAGATACAAAACATATATTAGTTCATAACATTTATTTATTTTTACTTGAATTTAAACTTTTTATATTCATTGATTTTGTTTATCTTATTGTAGCCTAGAAGATTATAATAAAAGGATATTAAATTTTAAAGCAAAGAAAAAAAAAGATCATAATTTATTATAGTGTTTGATTTTTCAAACGTTAATTTTTCCTGCTAAGATTGATTACTTTAATTTTTTCCAAATAACTCTATTGTATTAAGTCTATATAAAATAAATAACATATTTGAAGATTTAAAAGAGTTTCCCTGTCAATTCATGTGTGTGTAACATACGGCTGTACCAGGCTGTACCACGCGTAACAATAAGTCACAATTTTTGACAAAAAATGAAGATGGCCTTGTTTCTTCCCCCGCTTGCTTTGATTTTTTTTATTATTATTTTCTGTTGCAGAAACATAACATATACAACCGACCATGGTCTTTACAAACGCGGTTAAAACAGGTGCTTCAGCAGCATCACGCAAAGTACTAATTTACTTTATCTATTTCTTCTTTTATTATAAAATTAGAAATAAAATACCAACTTTTATTTATTTTTATTTTTAATTAGCCTATTCACTCTTCACGAACTATTCAACAATGTCTCTCACAAAGTCAGACTAGAATGGCTATTACACGTTTAGCACCTACTGCCATGGTAATGAAAAAGCAATAAATAAAGCATTTTTTTTGTTTCGGTATGGAAGATTTAAAAAGAGGATCGAGAGAAATTGGAATATTCAATCTTTTTTCTTATTATTATATCATATATCAACGGATTTTTTTTTAGTCAGTAAAACGTTGGCAAACAACAGCACAACCAGAAAAAATTGTAGAAAAGAAAGAATATTCAAATGTAACAAAAAAAGTGGTATATGGATTAGCACGCATGTTAGGTTATTATTCAACGGGATCAACAGCCATTCGTGCTAGTCATGATTTATATCGTATTTGTGCTGAACATTCAGAGGCTAATAAAGACTTTTTTATTGAAGGTAAAAGAGAAAAAAAAACCCGCCATAGTTTATTATGTGTTTTATATTTTTAAATTCTCATATATTTATATTGAATTTTATAGCATGTAATCTTCCTGATAACTTTCAATCATGGTTTTCAGTAACTCAATTACATGTATGGATGTTAATGGTACGTTTACGAGGAGAAAAGAATGGTAAGCTTTATATTCAAGAACTTGTAAATCGATTGTTTGATGATGCAGAACATAGAATGCGTTCACATGGTGTAAGTCTCTTTTTTGTATAAGAATGATATTTAGATAATTGTAAAGGAAATATAAAAAAAAAGATAGTTTTTTTTAATCAAATAAAATGATAATTTAGATTACACAACAACGTATGATCAATAGTTATATTAAAGACCTTTTAGCTCAATTCCATGGTGGTGTTGTTGCTTATGATGAAGGCATGTGTAAAGATGATCCAGTATTAGCAGCTGCATTGTGGAGGTAAATATTAAAGAGGAGAGAGAGAGAAAAAAAACATCTAAAAGAAGCATAAGGAAGAATAACTTATTTTTTTTCTTCTCTATAGAAATCTTTTTGCACCAACATCCAACAATGCTGTTCATTTGGCATATGTTGTACAATATATCCGACAAGAGCTCAAGGCACTAGATGACCTTGATGGTGAAAAGCTCAATGCAGGCATTGTGCATTTTGGCAAACCCAATGCATCAATTTAAAAGAATAAAAATTTATTGTATTCACTTATAATTTAGCTTCACTATTATTGTATCTGTATGTGTGTATGATCAGACCCGAAAAAAAAACCTCGTACTTTTATCATTTTACACAAACAATTTTTTTAATCGACATGTAGAAGGTTCCTGGGGATACTCTTAATGGCATGAGTTTTAATTGGTTGGTGCTGTGAAATTTTACAGAAAGTTTGTCGGGGATATTTTCACTACTTGTATTTGATATGAACCAAGAAATGAGTTAGTTTTCCCCTTTATTTTTTTAATATATAAGTATTGAATAATGAGTAATGTAAAATACACAATGAATCGATTTAGGGTGACCTCAACGATGAAGCAAATTGTTGAAATGGTACAAAGCATCAAACGTTGCTAACACCGATCGAAACACAAGAACATGGCTTAATCGTTTTGAGCAGTATCGTGACAACAAGATGTTTCAAAAGAGCCCATTGAGGCAGAGCGGCTATCGTCTATTTATCATGGATACATACCGTATTGTCTATCGCCACTGAAAAAAAAAGTGGTAGGTACTAAAAGTCGTGCCATCCTGCAGTCGTGCCATCCCCCCATGACTATGTTTATTTTATTCCGCTGTGTTTGGTCGAGCCATTGATCCTTTGTTACTATCCTGCCCTGTAAGTTGCACTGTTGCATGAATAATATTTTCTAACATATTGATGTCGTTAAAAAAACAGTGCTTTTGTTTCGTTTCGAGTAATTTTTCATTTTTACTTAGTAGTATATAATGACAATGAGTGAACTTATTCAACTTATTGAAACACAGGATAAATTAAAAATAATATTGTACAATTATATTATATATAATACAAAGATGCGAAATTATAACAGGGCTGGAATAAAATTATAAACATAGTGATGTGAAAGTTGATTATAAAAACCAATATATCTTTTTACTAAAGAAAAAGTAAAAATAATCCATAAAATACGCACATTATTAATTTAAAAAAGATGAAGACAAAATGTGTAATTTAAGATAAACTATTTCATATTTATATTTGGAAGCATAACGGTAAATTGTATAAGTCAATGTAATATATATATTGATTCTGCGTGTGTATGTGTGTGTGTGTTTATATTTACGATGTTTCCATCAACCAAAAGTATTACTTCCATAATATATATATATATATATATCTGTGTGTGTACAGGTTTTATCTTAAGAAAGGAACCTTTTTTTGTTATCACTACGTACTTCTTTTATATTCGTTTTTACTATGGCACATAATAGCTAATAACACCGCTCCTGAGGAGAGAATCGTACTTTTCCAAAATTATATGGACAGGGAGGGTGCTGCAGGGATTAACCGCGAACAGAAAATGGAGGAGGAAAAAGGAAGGAAAGAAAAAGCGCTCAAAGGACTTACTAATAACAATGATATATCTTCATGTCTGTCTTGTGGGTCATACAATACAAAGAATGATATTAAAGTCGCAAAAATGATCCATTTATTACAAGAGTTTGAAGGGATGTCAATTAGTGTTGCTGCACGCAAAGTTACTTTGTCTTATTCAACTGCTAAACGATGTGTTAATCAATGGAACGAAACACACAACAATGGTGAAAATGTATTTCCAGGCTCATCTAAAAAGACCGGTGCTAAATGAAAGCTTACTGATGACCTTACAGTTTTTATCTTTGAAAAAATTCATGAACAACCAACAATCAGTTGTAATGATGTCACCAATTTACTTTGTCAGCATTTCAAAGGTTTGGATATCACCAGTCGCGCTGTTAATGAGCATATGCGTAAGGAGTGCCATCTCACTTACAAGCGTACAGTTCGTCAACTTGCTGCTCGTGATGATGATACAAATATTTTGCAATAGTATGAATCTGTATCAGCATGGATAGCACTTGGGATCAACTTCTTTTCTGAGTGTATTTTCATTGACGAGGCTGGGTTCAATAGAAATATGCATCGATCCCAAGATTGGTTTAACGTTGGATCACTATGCAAAATTACTACGGAAACAAAAGGACCAAACATCAGCATATTGGGAGCTATTACTGCCGATGGTGTACACTACACTGTCAAGACGAGAGGCTTGTGCACCAACAAACAAAAAACGAAAAGCTAATGATCCAGCATCTAAAAAAGGGACAACTAGTAGTGATTTCATGGAATTTATTGAACAAGTACTTACCAATATTGAAGCCCATGATCTCCCATATAGATATCTTGTTATGGATAATGCTGCTATTCACAAAACAATTGATGTTAAGGATTGGGTTACTGAACGTGGTTTTGAGATTATTTACCTACCTCCATACTCACCTTTTTTGAACCCTATTGAGGAATTTTGATCGAAATTTAAAGAAGTGGTTAACAAAGATCTTTCTTCAGTGACACTTAATACTAAATTAAGTGATCGCTTTAAAAGGGCATCAGAATACATTTTCCGTGAAGATTGTCAAGCTTGGATCAAAAATTCATTAACCTTTTGGGACTGCTGTTTAGCAGGTGAAAGAGGATTATAAAAAATACATTTAATATTTAGCTTTTTTTAATATAAATAAATATAAAAAGCAAATATTATTACGTTTCTTTTTGAGCATATTCATTTTTATTATCTGATAGCTCATATTCATTCGATATGGCTTAATATTAAAGTTAGATGGCTCAATTTCGATAGCTGACTTAATTTTGGTTCATTTTTATTTTTGGTGGCTACATTTAACTTCCAACGCTGTATGTTGACTAAATACAAACGGTTAGAACGATAAGTGATATTAATCACAGGCTTTTTTTTTTTTTTTTGGAATTGATGCATCCCTGACACTTTCTGTAAGGCCGCATCAATTTTGAATTGGTAGAGGGCTATTCTAAGTATTTGGCGCGGCCTTGGCATATTTATTTATAAATGCTAAAGTCAAAACGAATAGATAGAAAAAATTAACTAAAACAAAATTGAGGTAATTTTCCATTGGTTCATGAAGCATGATGTATTCGGGTATTATTATTGGAAAAGCAAAATAATAGAGAGATGGAGTCCTGTTTTTTTTACGTATTATCGCGAATAGTGATCTTAAATTAAATAGCAATAGTTTACTCCCGGTAAGCGCAACTCCTCCAAAAACCTCGATGTAAAAAGTTGCAAGTTGCGATTCCATTAAGTATTTTTAAGAGATTTGCAAAAGTGGAAGATGCAAAAACGCGGGTTGACTAATTATATTAGTATATGTCTAGTTTGATATTTTTAATATCATAAAAACATTCAGCTAAAGCATTATGATTCAATTAATCTTTCATGTTTTTATTTATAATTCTTCTATTTGAAGTCGATATATTGATCAGGAAATCTCAGTTTTATAAATAAGACATGATTCATGTAGCTAACATGAATAGGAGCAAGTATAGTAAGTCGTTTATGCATTTTATTCAGGTTTTTCTATCAAACTCTTTTGGGTTTATGCATCATTTTGATACTCTACGTATATAAAAGATTTGATATCGTTTAAATTGGTATGATATCATGACAGTACTATATTATAGAATATAAAGCTACGTAATTAAAAAAAAATCAATATAAAGGATGTACGTACATCTTCTCAATATTATAATAACCATGTATATTTTAACATTCTTCGGCTGATAAATTATTTTGGATATACGTACGTACCGTGATTGATTAAAAATATAAATCCTCTTTTTATTCATTATTAATTACACACCCATCCATGAGTATCTGCATGAATTGAAACCAAAAAATAAAAATAATAATACTGTACTGTACAAGAGGACTTTTTTTTTTAAAAAAAAAAGAGGGTTTAATGTTATTAAAGTGGAAAATAGGAAGGGTGCTAACTATATATGTGATACTACTAAACCATCATTTCGACACAATAACAGCTATGTGGTATGACCAACACTTATCTATCAATGACCCTAAAGGAGGCCAATGACAAGTTTAACAAAGTAAAGCAACAGAATGGTCTGTTTCTTTGTGCCCTGCCCCGCCCCAATTAACCAAACTGTTTTTCAATTGGTCCTGTCCTTAAAAGTTGGGAATTTACAACTTTTCTCCACAATTTATATATGCGTCATGAAACGTTAGTATTTATTTATTTATTTTTGCTTGTTCAGCGTTCCATCTTCAAAAAGGAAGCACTGTATGATGTCTTTCTCAAGACAATGTTCGAACTATTTTTGGATAGTGACGATACGGGATCAAGATCACTCATATGTAGATGTAGTTGATAAAGAGGATAGTTTTGATTTCGACGATTGTGATTATGACAGAAACGGCTTCATTGATGTCACAACCAGAAGAAGAACAGTTTAATAAAAATTGGATGAAGCTTTGACTGACTTGAAAGAAAGTTACGTCAGTGAACCCCGAGCAAATTAAGAGGAACTCAAATTTATTGTGTTCAACAAAACTCCACTATCGATAAATAACCGCACTTACTATTAGGCATATGGAGGTTAGGGTCATAAAAAATATATTTGTTATGTAGTTTTTTCTGAAAATAAATATAAATGTTACATATTGCTAAGCTTCATTTGGATCATATTCATTTTTATAATCTGATAGCTCAAATTCATTGGGGACAACTCAAATCAAAATCAGATGGCTCATTTTTATTTTTGCTAACCCAAATTAACTTCCAAATGCTGTAATACAAATTAATTATGCATAAAATAAAGTTTAAACAATGGGAGATTTTAATAACTCAACACCATCTTTTTTAAACCCATTTTAATTATATATAAAACATATAATAATCCATCAAAATAAATTTCACTCTTGAAGCCAATATAACTCATTTTTTTTAAACCAAAAAAAACAACTACAAAATTTAAAACAACCGCATTGATTCCCATAAAATTTTTATTTTTTTTAAAAAGAATACGTAAAAAAAAACAAACTATGAGTAAACTTAGTTCTTGTCCTTCTTGAAAGTACCCATGAATTGAGTCTTTTCGGCAGGAGTTTGGAAACGACCGTGACCAAACTTGGAAGAGGTATCGATGAACTTGAGAGTGACCTTTTCCAAAGCGGAACGCTTGGTGTGGACTTGAAGGGTCTTACGGAGAGTAAGGACACGCTTCTTGGCACCAGCGCAACAACCCTTAACCATAACGAAGTCTTCATTGACAACACCATAGTGAGGGAAACCACCCATGGGGGTGATTTGCTTTTCAGTAAGATCGTATTCGGTAGAACCAGACTTAGCGTCAGCACCGTGAGCAATACGGTAGATCTTCTTGTTTTGCTCAGTACGACGATGGTAACCACGTTGACCAGCACGGGGAACGGAGTACATGACACGGGCAGGATGCCAGGCACCAATACAGGCAACCTTTCTCAAACCACGATGGGTCTTACGAGGAAGCTTCTTGGTACCCCAACGGTGAGTGACACCTTCGAAACCGTGACCCTTGGTAGTACCGATGATATCAACCATTTCGTCTTGTTCAAAGACGGAACCAACGGTAACTTCCTTTTCAAAGTGTTCACGAGCATAGTCGACCTTGTCGGCAACGGAACCACCGTTCAATTGAACTTCCATGATGTGAGCCTTCTTTTGACCGAGACGGGCCTTTGAAACTTGAGTGTGAGCAATAACGCGGACAACGGAACAGTACTTCTTAATACGTTCGAGTTCACGAGTGATATCCTTAGCACCGTCAGCATACTTCTTGGCATACTTGGTGTAAGCCTTCTTCTTGGAACGGTACCAGTTCTTGTAGAAACGACGCTTGGCTTCATCAGACAAATGTTCAGCCCAGACGGTGGTCAAAGAACGGAGACCACGGGGAGTTTCAACGTAACCAACAACACCAACAATGACCATGGGAGGAGCTTCAATGACGGTGACGGCTTCGACAACTTCCTTCTTGTTCATCTCTGTTATTTAAAACATAATATATTTAATTTTTGATCAGCGTTTTCGAAATTCATAATATATACATATATATATATAAAGTTCCTCGTTCGCAAACTCTTATTCTTTTCTTTTCTAGAAAATAAAATAGAAATAAAATATCCACTTACTGGAACCAGGACGTTCCATATCACGAACAATGTGTGTCATGCCAGCCTTGTAACCCATGAAGGCTGTCAAGTGGACAGGCTTCTTGGCGTCATCCTTAGGGTAGGCCTTTACTCTACCGCGGTGGGAGCGGGTACGCTTACGAGGGGAGAAACCCAAATGACCGTGACGGGGAGCTATATAATGAGATCAAATTTAAACATTTTATTAGATCTATCGAATTCCGCGATTGTGTGTAAATGTATATCCAAAGTCTTTCGATTCGTTTTCAACATACCTTCGTACTTGCGGTGCGACTAATAATGAATAAAATAAAAATTGGATAATGGATGGATTAGATAAAATTTTGGATGGATGGATATATTGAATGGATGGATTTTCTTTTTTTTTTTTTTACTTACCATCCCTAACTATTAATGGATGAATGAAAAGAGGAAGATTGAAGGAGTTGCCTGGTTCACAATGAAGTTTAACTCACAAAAAAATCCCAACCTTTTTAAAATTTCAAAAGCCGAATTTTTTTTTTGGGTGGCTGATTTTTGGGATGTTTTCTATATCATTGTTTTCAAAAACATTCTACCGTTTCTTTTTTTTTGCATATGGATCAAAAAATTCGAAGAAAATAAAAAAATAAAAAGACTCGGGAAGCTCATTTTTTTTTATTGTTTCCGAGATAGCTAATATTAATTTTTGGTTGCTATAACAATAGATTTATTTTTTAAATGATATTTTGTTGTTATCTAGCTACTACTCTGTATTTGCATTGGGAGGAGGGAATAATTTAAATTAACAAAAATGTGTTGTACACACACATATGCAAATCATTGTACATATTCTGTATAGTTAAGATAAAAGAAAAGACAATGAATTAAAAAGAGTCCTATAATAATGATAATGTTAACTACACTCATAACTAGAAAAAAATAAGGAATACATGTCGATATATTCTTTTGCCACATCCCGTCTAGTTACTACTAACTGTATTTCATCCATAAAGTATTCTACACTTTGTTTTTTTGGAACTTTAATCAAAACTCAGCTAAAAAAAAAAGTTAAACCTGGCTTCAAGCCCTTATTATTATTATTTTTTATAAACTTGTCAAAAGTAAAAAAAAAAAAAGCCAATAAATAACAATGAGTAAATTACCATTTGGATTGAAAGCACCATCAAAAGGAACAGTTATATTTTGTTCTGTACTTGGAACTATTTCTGGTACTATTTATGCAAGTACAGAATTCGTGAAAAATGCTCGAAAAGCTCATTGTGATAAAGTGTCATTTCTTGCTGACAGACCATGTGGAGTTCATGTAATAATAATAATAAAAAATGGTCGATTTTTGGAAAAAGAAAAAAAAAACTGAAAAAAAAAGTATTTAAAAAAAAACCAACATCTTTTATTTTTTATTATTTTTTTTTTAGGAAATGCCACGTAAAGTATGTGTATATTTAATGCCTCCACCAGGTGATACTATTGAAAAAAGTCGTGCATGGTTCCGTGAATATGTCAAGGTAATATTAGAAACATGAAAAAAAAAAAACTGATGGTTTTGTGACACCAAAAAAAAAAGACAAATTGCAAATTTTTTTTTTGGCTCTGATATGGTACTTACTTAAATATAAATAGCCAATCTTAGTTGCTGGTGCTGTGGATTATGATGTAATGGAAGGAGCAAATAAGGGTGCTGTTGAATCTTCAGTTTGTAATGAAATTAAACGATTACGTCGTGAAGAAGCTACTGCTCATACTACTCTTGATTCTTCATCAACCAATGTTAATGATTCAGTATTAAACCAAGAAGATCCACATAAAAGTAATCCATTCGCTCCATTGGTACAAGACGTACAAAAAAAGATTCAAGAACAAAAACACTATGATGGTATTATTGCCATTGGTCGATTGGCTTGGGGAGAAGTATTAAGTGGTGTAGCTAAAGGTTGTCATGCTGATCCGTTTGAGCAACCACCTAAGGTAGTAGAAGAAAAGAAACAAGAAGAAGAAAAATTAGAACAAGAAGAAAATAAGGAACAATCATCGGAAGAAGAAGAACAACAGCAACAACAACAACCAGCAGTAGAGGAAAATAATTTGACATTTGATGAACAACCCAAGGAAGAAGAACAAGCTATTATGACTGATTTAGCTGATTCAACAACTACAATTGAAAAAGATCAACAACAACAAAAAGATCACTTTTCAATTCCTACACATTTATCTCCTGTTATTTACATTCCTCATGAAAATATTATTGGCTGGACCAACATTCCTTATCGTTTGTATCGATGGATCACAGATTATACTCGAGTAGAATGGATTGGTCAATATGCTGTTGATACTGTATTAAATGAAAAGAGACCATTACAAATTGAAGATTTGGATATGGGTGAATCAGAAAAGAAATATTGGATTGGAGAAGAAGCTGAATCAGCTGTAAAAGAAGATGTTCCTATTACATTGGAAGACAAAGTACGCACATCTTTATCAACATATACCAATAACAACTCATCTCAAAATAATTAAAGAAATCCTTGTAAAACTATATATAATATATATGCATTTGTACGTAAAAGTATAGAAACATAGAAATAAAATTACATATAATATTATGTATGTAAACAGTAAATAATAAGAATTTAAAAAGAATAATTGTTTATGTAAACTCGTTTCATCTCCCTATAATAATAATAACTAGTTAATGATGACGATAATTAGATATAGAAATCAAAAATTCTTTCATTTTACGTATATCAAAATACTATAAATGTTATAAAATAAACTAATTCACTTGAGAAATAATGTACAATGATGTTCTCATATTTTTGTTGATATGATAAGGTGAATATCACATAGATAATAAATAGTTTTATTTATTATCAGTACGTATTATATAAATAAAATCAATTTAATATCTACCTCATATCCCAATTTATAACGATTATAAGTGATTGAATCTTGAATTATATACTGATTATTTCAATTTATCGATATCATAATATAGAAGAACAATTCTACAAATATTAAGAAGGTGGTAATTACCAAAATTACCCTAAATAGTATAATTATACAATTATAGAAACTTTTGATCTGATTTTACCTTTTGATCAAGTGTTTATAAGCGGAGTGGATCCCTTATTTTGGCCTCCATATATTTTTTGTGCCTCAAAAAAAAAAGTCCCTGTTTTTTTTTTTATTTATTTCAACACATATTTCTATAATGGCTCGTGGTGCTCAAAAAGAACAAGCTAGGTACATAAAAAAAAAATATTTCTTTTTTTTTTATATATAAAATAAATTGAATTTAAAATGTAACATTATAATCTAATTACATTGTATTTTTTGTGTCCAAAAAAAAAAAAAATTAATTGAAATAGACAAAAAGCTCAAAAGGAAGCTGCTAAAAGAGCAAAGCCTAAATCTCAACTTGGTGCTCGAAGTGCAGGTTTACAGGTAACGTGTCATGTTTAAAAGAAAACCTCTTCCCTCTCAATTTTTACTAATTAGAAGTTTTTCTTTTTTTTTTATATATAGGTGAAATGTCCTACTTGTTTTAGTATGATGACTACTTATAAACTTCTCGTTCAACATATGGAGGTAAGTATATATATATATATATATATATATATATATATTATTATTATTATTATTTAGTTAATATGTTTTTAATATGAATGTTTTACTTATATAGGCTAAACATCCTAAAGATACTATTCCACCTGAAAGCAACTTTATTAAAGCTTAATGAAATTCCCATCCCCGCAATTATGTGTTTATTAATCTCATTTTTATAGTAAATATTACATAGTTTATGCTAATAATTCAGATAATCAATTTGGTTTATCTGTTTTACCTTTTTTTTTTTTTTGTAGTTGTCTATTGTTGGTGTGCTGTATATATGTATATGTATGAATGACATAACAATTACATGTATCTGGATGAATTCTAAATTGGCTAAGAGAAAAACACCCTCTCCCTCCCCCCCTCTTTTTTTAATTTTTTTTTCTAGTTTCTGCCGACCTTTTTTTTAGGTGTGGTAAGGGTTTTATTTTAAATTTCTATGTAGGATAGAAAGGAAAAGGTTGGTATATATATAAATTATAAAGTCGTGGGGGGGAGGAGAAGGTGTTCCAAAAGCCTTTCAATTTATAAGATGTGGGTGGGTGGGATTGACTTTTATTCTTTGATTCTTTTTCCCCTCATATTATATATCGATTCCTTATAAATTAGGATTGGAGACCAAAGGGTGAACCCTATATATAAAAGAAGAAATAAAAAAAAAAGTTTCTAGTTGATTAAATTATAACAATATGATTGGTTAATAATGGAAAGATAGTTTTATAATAACCACTTCTTCTTTTTCTTTTCAAAATTCATATGATGAAGGGATGCTTGATATAACTCATTTTATTTGAGTATTTTACTAACATTATCTCTCAGATGAATATAATATCAGCTTGATCAGAAACATAAAACATATTGTATAAGCTATATCAATGAAACGATTGACATGATACGTGACTATGTACGTACAACCTTTTTTTTTTTTTTTTTGCTCGATCAGGAAGAGGACAAATACGTACGTATGGTGTTTTTTATATTAAATAATACGATTCGTTTAAGAAATACACGTTTGCTTAGATGTCATCTCAGATTATTTTTGCTTGTTTATAATTGCTTAATTCTTTTATGGAACGAAAAAAGAAATACATACCCAAATCATCTTTGTCATCAAAAGTGAACGACTATCAATAAATTGTAGAGGATAGGATCAAATTCATGTTCTTGTTTTTTTTTCTTCTTCCTCAACTTCTTCATATCCTTTCATAATACAATATATATATAATTGTGCTGTTGATATGATAAAACAAATAAGCTACATTATATAAGTTGTCATATTTTGATCTATTACAGCTTAATCTAATCATATGTGATCTTACAATACTGTTATGTAGTTAGTGTGTAAAACAAATTATTCTTTATTTTGATTTATGCTCTATGTGGGTATAAGTCATATGATATTTTATATACTATTACTATTGATAATAAATAGAAACTCGTTATACGTAGAATTATTGCTATGTAAATAGTACATGTCTGTTTGTGTTAAAAAAGATGCAACTGGATAATAGAAATAACTTACCAGAGTTAATCGAAACCTTAAACAATCGATCAAGTGACTCTACTACTTTCTGTTGAGCTGAACTAAAAATTATATCTTTCTCTAATACGTACGTACGTACCTATGAACTTTAATAAAGTATCCCACTCATACATTCTCGTTTGAACTTACGTACGCATAGCATCTGTTTGAAAAAATAAATGAATTTGGAATTTTATTTAATTCTGATGTGATAGACACTTTGATAACCTCTTATATAATTTAGCTGGAGGATTGTTGAGGTATATCAACATACTTTTTTTTATCAATTATATACTGCTCAAATATATATTTTATCTATTTTATAAAGTAAAATATAGTTTTTTACTTGTAGCATGAATGAAAGGCGCTGATATTTTAATAGGTTAATACATATCGGTAAATTGATCTGTGCATCAAAGGGTCCGGTCCAATTATAGTTACTATTATATTTAGTGAACATGGACATATTAATCCGGGTTATGCATGGTACGTACGTCCAACAAAATACCTAGTGTAACTTAACTAGTATCTAATTTCACACGCAACAAAAAAAAAATATTGGATATTACGATTGAAATAATTAAGAGAGGTCATATTTTTAAAGATGTCTATATAATATACATATTCTTTCCGTATAAACATGTTGTTCATAAAAAGAGGTAATATAGTAGGTACGTACGTAGCTTTTTACTTTTAAATTCTTGATTATCTTCATTCTTCTTTACGCTTAACAAAGAAGGTGTTATATTTCCTAGCAGTTGTAGATCACGGTCACATCTATGTTAATAAGTTAACATTTTTAAATTTCCTATTATCCTTTTACGATACGAATGTATACTATCATTAACATCGTTCAAGCTTGAAAAACAGTATTAGACAATCATAAAAAAAAAAATTAATATGAAAAGGGAAAGCTGTTGTTAGCCAACTCCGATTTTTAAAGCAAAACAAGTTTTTATCCTTTTCCACTCTGACACTCCAAGTTATCTCTTCTTTTCCTTTTACTTCTTCAACCTTTTTTTTTTTATACCAAATGGCAGTTTCTCTTTTAGCATATGTTGTTACATTTTTTGTGTTCCTTTGTAATTATGCATTAACAATTGCTTCACTTGTGATGCCGAAATGGTAAGTGGTTTCTCTCTCTTTCCCGTCTCCCTAATGCCAAGGTTTTTTTTTTTGGGGGGGGAGGAATTTAGTTCTTGAGTATTCAACTTTCTTAACTCGGAAAACAAACTAGGTTATCATTTATTGCACCTATGCCTTTATATATGGAAACAGATTATGGATTATTTCGGTTATGTCGAAGGTTAAAAAAAAAAAAGAAATATTATTACACTTATTATTATTATTCCTTGATAGGAATTCATTGACAATTATTTTTATTATTATTTAGTTACACACGAGACTGTAGACCATTTCCTGCAGAGGATCAAGGAGATTGTAGTGAAGGTAAGTTTTTTTTTTTTTTTTTTAAAAAAAAAAAGGAAATTATATTATTGTTATTAATCAAGTTTTTTCTTTTTTCAATACTTAATTAGATGGTTTTTGTGAATTATGGTAATATAAAAAAAGAGAGTGAGAGAAAGTGGATGAGACCCTTTTATTTTATTTTTTTTTGTTGAATAAAAAAAAAGGATGTGGGGGAAGGGGTTACATGTATGTGTGTATATATTTAACTGTTTCTATTCATTGTGTATTATTTATTTGAATTGTTTCAGGCGTGCCGCAGCTGCGGGTATGGTATTAGCTGCTATTTTAGGTGGCCTGACTATTCTTGCATTATTAGGTACCATGTGCAGTAGTCGACGAAAACGTGCACGAGCATGGGTAACATTATCTGGTCTTTTTGTTTTACATGCAATCCCACAAGCATTTTCTATGGGTGTCATTGCCTATTTGTTCAATTCAAGTGCTACATTCTATGTAGGAACCCGTTATAACTTTTCATTTATTATTTGCACAATTAGTTGGTGTTTTAGTATTTTCCTTGCTGCTGTTTTATCACTTATTGCTATACTAAGTCCACCTGAATATGCTTATCAACCCATCAACTAAAATAACACACACACACACATATATATATATCATATTATCATTCTGTACATTCTTTTTTTTTTTACCCCTTTTGTTTGCTCCTATTGAAAAATTAAAGACAGATTTCAATGAAAACTTTTTCACATACATTTACAAATGAAATTTGATACGTAATTACTATGTAGATAGTTTTATTTTTATTTGGATGGTAATTCTAAATTAAAGATTCTTAATGCATTCTTGCCAAGAATACCTTCTACAGTGGATGAATCTAATCCTGCATTAGAAATAGCAGATAAATTACTATCTACAGACATCCATCGGGCATCTTTTGTTTCCAAAGGAGGGAAAAACGGATGATCAGTACCAAACATCATTTGACTTGGATCAACAAAAGCAGCCGTGGCCTTGACACCAGTTTCATGGTAAATAACAGCATCATAATAAAGTTTTTTAAGATAATAGGATGGAGGATGATTAAGTTTTGATGCAACAGCAGGATCATGTGCAACACATGAATCAATACGACCTGCAAGGAAAGGTAATGTACCACCTGAATGTGCAAGTAAGATTTTGAGGTCCGGTACTCGGTCAAAGATACCTGACAAGATAAGTCGTGCAATGGCATACGTTGTCTCGAATGGGAAACCCAAAGCTAATGCAAGTGAATGTCCTGCATCCGTATTTCCAGAAGCTGGTAAATTGACACCATAATGAGGATGTAAAAAGATAACCAAGTTATGTTTGGCAATAGCTTGATACAATGGTTCTAATGCAGGATCATCCAATCCTTTTCCACAACCAAATGTGCCCATAATAACACCTCGCATTCTTGGTAATGCAGCAATTCGCTCTACTTCAGCAATAGATCCTTCTACTGATGATAATGGAAGTGTACCCATTCCATAGAGACGACCATGCGTAATGGGATCTTGACACATCTTTTCCATTGAAACGTTTAGTCTACGCGCTAAATCAAATGTTTCTTCTGTAGGTGGTAAAAAGTCAATCCATGGATTTGCCAAACTGATTACCGAAATATCAATATCATGTTTATCCATAAACGCCAATTTTTCCCGTACATCATAGTAATCTGGACCTACAGGACGACCGTTCTTGGTAGATTCACCTTTGTCTTCATCTGGTAAAATAATCAAACGTTCATCTTCACCTTCTTCCAATGGAGGTAATACACGGGGTACTTTTTCACGTTGACGAAGTAATTCAAGATATTCAGGCAAGTACACATGAGTGTGAATATCAACGAGACTAAATCATCATATAAACACAACAATAAATAACCTCTCTTTTTTTTTATTTATATTGAACAATAGATTACATAACTTGATTTTACTTACCATTTATCTTGAGTCATTGTTATAATCAAACACGTAAGTTAAAGAAAAATATTGGGAATAAAAAAAAAAGAAGAAAGAGAAAGAGAAATAAAATTTACAAACAACTTTTATAATCCCAAATATATATGCACATCTTTTTTTCTTGTTTGAAAATATATAATCAAGTGGGTCACAAGGCGGGGGGGGGGAACTTTAGGCAAATAAACGAACATAGCATATTATTTTTTTAAGATAGTATATAGCTTATATGAACATAGTTTTATTGGATAATCGTGTGTCAAAATACTCTTGTCTTTTTTATTTTGATATCGTTATCAGGTTCTTATCATTTTTGTACTCTTTTTATTATCCTTTCATCTTTCATTTCCTTACGTTATCGTTTTTGGGGGGGGGGATGAAGGATTATTACTTGGTCTCACTACTTGCTCAAATAATTTCTTTGAGTTCTCTCTTTTTTTTTGAGCTTCAGTCTTTTTTTTTTCTAGGATTCAAAAGTTTTTTTTTACTCAAGATTTGCAATTGAATGACTGCAAAAGGAATGGGGTAACCTTTAGTAAAGCTTCAAAATGAAGGATAACGTGGGTAAGATTGATGTTTGATTTTATAACTCAGCTATAAATATGTGTTGATAACAGCTTCCTGTCATACATAAATCATTTAGAGAAAATTATGTAGTAAAACATGTTAGATTGGTAATAATTATAAATTTATAGCCAAGATATTTATCAACTAATTTTTTTTTAAATATACTAGTTAATGATATCACTGGCTTAAAAATACATTATGTAATTATGCATATTTAAACAATATTAAAAGAGTACACCTCAAAAAGATAAACGGGTGAATCTTTAATTCGAAATAATTCGATAAATGATTGTCTCAAATTCGATAATGCTTACTCTTTGGTTTAGTATTATTTTATTATTTATGCTTTCAAAGATAATATTTACAGATTGAAAAACTTTTTCTTTATACTCATTTTTTTTCCAAGATTCTTTTTCCAAAGTATTACTTTTGAATGGTCAAGAATATCAAAAATAATATAGTTGTATAACTAAGTTTTTCTACCAGATTTTTTTTTTGTTGTTGTCCAAATATATACGTACCAGACTTGAAGAATGTTTGCATTATATTATCCATTTATTTAAGGTACACCCCCCCCTGAAATTATACACCGTAAAATAAGATAGTCTATTTTTCAAAACAGTATATAAGCATAATTCAGCATATATATATATATGATCGATTAAATGTTTTTTAACCATCTATTATCAATTTACCATTGGCGAGCAAAACGCGTGATTTATATATGCTATAGATATATCGGAGCCTCACTAAGAAAAAAAAACCTAGAAACAGTCACCTGAATTTCACCCCACTGAACAAAGTTGGTCCCTGGCAGTAACCAAACAAAAAAAAAAGTGTTTAACCTCCCTTCTCTCTCTTTTTTTTTAATTACTTATTTAACAAATGGCTTCCCGCGTCTTATTCAACTCTCAATTGACTAACACCATTAAGCGTGCTGGTGTTCGTTTCCAATCCACCAGTGCTGCTGGTGCTGAATTCACTGCTCAACGTGAAGCTGTTAAGGTTCATGCTGGTCGTACGTATTTTTTTTTTTTTAAAAAAAAAAATAATCTCGAGATCATTTATATATCAAAACAAAGAAGCACGATGAAAAATATTTATATAAATAATTTTTTTATTTTATTTTTTATTTGCCATTGTTCATAGCCGCTGCTGAAACCTGGAAGAAGATTAGCATTTTCGTCTGTATTCCTGCGTATGTATATTTAATTTAGAATTGTAACGCGTTTTTTTTTATATTTCAGACAACCATTTTGGAAAGCTAATCTTTTGAATTTTTTTTTTTCTTTAAAAATTCATCATAGTCTTCTTGCTGTCAGTGTCAACGCTTACAACCTTGCCGTCGCTCATGAAGAACATCTTGCTCACCATCCCCCACAACACGTCAAGTACCCTTACATTAACATCCGCACCAAGGTCAGTTTTTATTTTTTATTTTTTTAATAGGAATGGAAAAAAAAATTTAAAAAAAAACGAAAAATAATATATACTGATATATGTATTATAAATTTATAGGACTTTTTCTGGGGTAAGGAATCTTTGTTCTTCAACCCCAAGCTTAACTTCTCTGCTCAAGAATAAATCAACATCTTGAAAAAATTCGAGACAAATTATATATCTGTATAGAAACCGTCGTTTCCATGTTTGAGAAGAAAAAAAAAAGAGTAACATTAGATTTATAACATCTAGAATTCAACTTTCTTTTTTTTTGTATTAATAATAAACTTATTTTCTTTATAAAGCATTTTTTTTTTGGGTTTGGATTAATGTTGGCATAGTAACTAATTATTATAGATCATTGATATAGGATTTACTTTGCTTTGCATAGTAACCACGTATATGTATAAATAAATCTTTGAACTTTTACTTTTCTTATGCAAATTCATGCGTAAAAAAGAGTCAATGGAAACGAGAAAAAAAAAGATGAATCAATTGTTGTACAGATCTGATTAAATAATAGTGATGAATTAGGATTAACGATAACATTATTGGGAAAAAAAAGAGTTGATAATGATCTAATTCTTATATAATCAAAAGGTAATTACTCAGAATTTAACATAGAACATAACGTACTCCGCTAATACGATAATACAGGGCAAGATAGAACTGGAACTATTTGTAACTAACAAAAAGGATATATAAAAAATGGTGGGAAAAATACGTTGATATATTCATTTTTAGCTTTTCTTTTTCTAATCATTAAAAAACTTACCTGGGGGAGGGAAAAAAAAGAATGGGTTAATGTTAAAACAATGGTATCATCCAAATAAACATAACAGGTTTATTAAAAAAAAATTCACATAAAATATTCTACAATATCTTTAACCAATGGAACCAAGAAGAGAGAGAGAGAGAAAAGGTAGATTCCGAATTTTCGGGTTTGAATAACATAATAATAATATATATATATTTCAATAATGTACCTATACTAATATTATTTATTATTTGGTTCAATCTGACTATTACGTTCCAGCCTTATTGGCGATCACTTTAACAAAACAGGAAATTTAGTTTTACCGATGAAATCCAATTTCAATTGAAATATGAGCCAAATGCATGATGAATATAACTTATTCAATAAAAAAAAAAATTCCCCTTTTCTTTTCTTTCGTTTTTTTTTTTTAATTTTCATACATTTTTTTCTTCTCTCTTTTTTTCTTTCTTACAATAATAACAGCAAGTCATAAACTTATGTTTGGATATATTTCAACAATACAATCTTCAAAAGATGACGAAACACGATCATTATTACACCATCCACCGAAACGATTACCATATAAACGTTGGATTATTTTTTCATTCATCTTCTTAATTGCTGTAAACTTTTTTTTTTCCGTTTCATCATTTATAAACAGACATAAGCTCAAAAAAATAATGTGTACATATATTCATATTTAAATGAATATACAAATACAAAGGTGTTCATGGGAAATTAAACTTATGCAATGTGTAATATATATATATATATATAATAGTTTGCCATCTCATCATTCACATTATATTCACTCCGATATTGTTCAACACATCAATGCATGATGTATAATCCAAGTAAAACGGATGGAATTACTGTGGTTCCATCCATTGGTCTTCATTTTAGTTGGATTCATATACTTTTTGGATTATTATATATATTATTATTATTCATTACAATATCCTTAGGTGGTCCAGTTCATTGGGTAAGAAAAAAAATAACATCATTCCTTTTTTTTTTGTTCTTAATATCAGTCAATTAACCAAAAAAAAAAAATTATAAACTGATAAATGTTTTCTATATGTATACGTAAATATATATCATCAAAACAAAAAAAAAAAAGTACGTCATGCCATTACTTTTATTTGTTGGAATCCAGTTCAGTATATCAACATATAAATTAATGTTGGATGGAAATACTTATATTCGTGAACAATTGAATGACTCATGGGAACGAGCCTATGAAAACAAAAATGATGCGATATTGTTAGAACAATTACAAACACGATTACAATGCCAAGGATTTGCTAATAGATTTGATCGAAACATGTTTCTTACAAGTACTATTGATATGGATAAAATAGAACCATGTTTAAATAAATTAATGACACTATTTGGAAGTGGTATATATGCTTGGGGTGTTACATTATGGATATTAAAGTTGGTACAGGTATATAGAATTATTTATCGTTTCACCCACTCCCCCCTAAATACATCATCTATAAACGCGTTTTTTTTTTGTCCTCACTAACATAAATATCATAATTGTATATAGATGATTGGACTATTGGGATGTTATTCAGCATATCTTCACATAAATCAACAAACAGATGACATTGAAGAAGGGGAAAAGATACACGAAAAAGACAAGTGTGTCACAGTTACATAAACTTTTGAAAATCAATTCATTTTTTTTTTGCTACTAACCTTTTTCATCCCATTTCTCCTCTTTCTCTCTCTCTCTTAATTTTTTTTTGTAAATGTTTTTTTTTTTGTTCGCTCCCTTTCAATTTCTCTCGTCTTATATAAATATATTTAAATTATATATAAATCAGCCAACTGGGCTTGGCTTTTTCTATCACCCCCCAAATATATATATATATATATATATATATTTCTTAAAGTGAAATGTAATAAAAAATATAATAAAATATATATATATAGAACTTGTCATCATCCATCTTGCGTAATAAAATAATAAAATAAAAAAGGGAAAAGAGATACATCAGCAACCCATATAAAAACAAAGCAAAAAATAAAGTGTCTGCGTGCAAATGTTTGAATGTACATATAATGCGTATGTGTGTGTTTGTGTGTGCGTAGTGACAATTAGTGCAGAAATGCAAAAAAAAAAGGAAATATCAACAAGGTAGAACTGAGAAGAAAAAAAAAATTGGTAAAAATAAAATAGAAATAAAAATTGTATCGAATGTGAATTTTTTTAAGCTTAGGTTTATCATGTTATGTTAGTTTTATGTTCATATAAACGTAAACACACACACACACACACACATTTATATATATCGAATGTTTAATCTATACTTTTCACACTTATTGTTTCTCTCCCCACCCCCCTAACCTCGCCACACACACCTAGAATAAAAAAAAAATTACATACCAAGTGGCTCATAACTCCAAATTCGAGCGCGATTATCACCCGAACCCGTTGCAAACAATGTTCGTCCAGAAGGACTAATAGCAACAGAAATAACTAATATTGAAAATATTAATATATTTAAAATGAATTGAATAATAATTTGAAAGTATTAATTTCTTTTTAATTATCATTATTAATAACAAAGTCTTACCAGAATTTTTGTGTCCTTGTAGCATAAATTGAGTTTGTCCAGTTCGAGGATCCCAAAATTGGACCCCACGATCTTTTGATCCGGAAACAATCCAATTACCATCAGGTGTACAAGCAACTGACAAGACAAAATCCTAATTATTATGATTATTATTATTGTTGTTGTTTACATAAACAAATTATATAGTTAATACCTCACACTTTAGTGTTACATTTCAAGAAAAAAAATATTTGTCTTTTTCATTCCCGACTTTTGATTTTGATTTTTTTTTTTTTTACCTTATGACCAGTAAATGTCATTTTACATGGACCTTTAGAACGATCTCTATCCATGCCATAGTTACTACGTCCATCATTGGTTCCAAGTTGCCACATCTTAATTGTTTTATCTAAACTGCCACTCACAAGAGTTCGTCCATCAGGCATAAATGCAACGGAATACACACTATCTTTATGACCTTCTAAACGTTCTAAAGCTTGACCTGTTTGAATGTCCCATACGCGAACCATCTTGTCAAGACTACCAGCTGCAACAAGTCGACTGTCAGGTGAAATAGCAACACTAGTTACACCTGGATCCTTTTGATCCAAATCTTGGATCGGAATACAATGCATTTCCTTTTGTTCTGTCATACTCCATATCCGTACAGTACGATCACCTGATCCTGATACAATAACACGTCCATCACGACTAAAATCAAGTGAATAAATATCTTGTTCATGTCCTCTAAATACGTTACGGATTTGTCGTCTTTCAATATCCCAAATCTATATATAATTGATAATATATTTATTTTTTGCAAAAACCAGTATTCGTCAATGTTTTTATACTTCATTGTGAAACAATAAGAAATAATAATAATGAAAAAAAAAAAAAAACATACGCGGATTTGTTTATCTTCGGCACCTGTTGCAAGGTATTTTCCATCAGGGCTGAAACACACAGAACGAATATACAAATCACCATCTTTTTGAACACTATCATCTTGAAGCACACTATATATAATATAGTGTTAGTTTCAATTATTTGTCTCTTTCCACAATTTTTTTTTGTGTCCTTTTTGTGCGATACAATTATTTTTTTTAGCTAATAAAAAAAAATTATTACCATGACAAATTCGAAGTAGTAACATCATAAATATAGGTTGCTCGGTTACAACCAGCAGCCATCCATCGACCATCAGCACTAAACTTGACACAACATACAACACTAGGATGATCAATACTATGAAGTAAATCCACCTTGAGATAACGTGGTGTCTTGGGATTAAATCTAAGTACATATACATAATATAACTTTTAGTATATCATAAATTCACAAAGAAAAATATTTATTTTCCCAATATTCATATAAAAAACTTACAAGGCAAACCAATCGCGACCTTCCACTTTCATGTTGGGTGGAACATTTTCTGGATCGACATCCGCTAATCCAACAGGTGTAGTTGGTCCCATTTGATTCTTGGGTCGTTGTGCCACTACTGAATTATTATTAGGTGGAGGTGGACCATTAGTGCCACTAGGAGAAGGCATAACTGGACCACTCATTGAAGATCCTGATTTACGTTTAGATGTTCCAGAAGGATCATTCAATGGTTGAGGTGCAGGTGGAGCATGTGATGATTGAGGTGTACCAGGTGTAGCGCCACCACGCGATGGTGGATATCCGTAACCTTTTTTAGTTTAATGATGTTTCAGATATATAAATTCTTTCAAAAAAAAGGTGATAGTATATAATAAATTTACCTTGCTGTTGATTAGATCCATTCATGTAACCAGGAGCGGAACTTGCCGGAGGAGGTGGAGGGGCTTGAGATGAAGGAGGATAGTGTGGAGGAACACCATGATCTCCTCCTCCTGTTGGTTGTTGTTGTTGAGGTGGTGGCACCATCAATCCAGGTGGTCCTTGACTGTTTCCATTACCATGTGGATTCATAATTCCTCCAAAATAATTTGATCCTGGACCAATACTAGGTGGTGGTTGTTGTCCACCTTGTTGTTGTGATTGTTGATGAGGTGGTGCTGGATGAGACGCGTTATTACTATTACTATTATTATTATTACTACCAGGTTGAGGTGGAGGTGCATGTCCTGCGCGAACTTGAGCTTGTTCTAATTGTTGTCGAAGACGAGCAATTTCTTCCTCATATCTGCAAAAAAAAAAAAGATTTAGCAAATAAATTTTTGACGCGTATATATATATATATATATATATCCCATAACAAAAAAAAAACCAGTAAAATAAATGTATACATACTGTTTTTTCATTGCTTGTTGTTGACGTTCAATCTCCAATAGATTTTGTTGAAAATTATGCATCTCTTGTAATTGCGTTGACACTACAAAAAAAACACAAAATAATAAAAATCAAACATCAACCATTAAATGTCTTCCCTTCAACTTTTTTTTTTTTTAAAAAAAAAACTTACTTTTGTGTTCAATGTTTTCTTTTTCAGTCTTATTCATGTAAACATCTCGAACAAGTTGATCAAATTCAGCTCGGATGGCGTCAAGCATTTCAATAATGCGATTCTGTGGACCAGGAACCACGGGTCGATGACTGTACACAGACATTCTATTAAAAGATAATAATGAATTATTATATGTCAGTGTCTCTGAGTTCACGTTTTACTGCAATGACGCGGAATTTTGCGTGTAAAGAAAAAAGAGGGGGTGGGCAAAAAAAAAAAAAAAGAAAGAAGGGGAGGAGGAGGAGGAGGAAAGAATTGGGTTTATAATAAACAAGTTCAATAGTTAAAAAGAAAAACAAAGTGATGGTTAAGAATAGAAAAAAAGAGATGGTAAAATATCACTTTAATAAAATTCATTTTTCATTCAATTTCATCGTACCTATTTAATTATCAAAAGATCGTTTTTTTTTTCTTTTTGTTCCTTTTCGCCTCGTTTTGACCTTTTCTTTTTTTTTTTTTTTTGGGCGGAACGGAGCAACAAAAAAAAAAAAGATTGATATAAAAATGTGGACCGTGCAAGCTGAAAAAAAAAAGAGAGAAAACTGATAAAAAAAATTAAACTCAGCATGGTGTAACAACCCCTAAAATCTATGAGATTGGTGTACAGGCTTATGATTTTTTTTTCTCAAAAGATTAAGTTAGGGGGGATGATTACATTGGCTGAGAGGATGTTTTTTACTTGGCGCCACGTTTTTTATCATTTTTGATGTTTGGTTATAATCTTTTGTTTCACTAAAAACACCAATGTCCGCCACAATTTTTTGCATCTAGGCCACTGAACATGTATCAAAGCCAGGTCATAATGAATCCTGGGGTGACGAATACCATTACTTTGTACTTGATTGACACAAAGGAAGAGTATCTTATTGGCAACAACCCATAAAGTGTTTATTTGATGCAGTGCTGGAACCAAAAAGTTAAACCTTATCTTTACCACCTAATATTGTGGACACAAACTTCATGAAGCGCACTGGTCATTAATGTTTACAAGCTTCTGATAGTTACAATAGTGATTTGATTCTTCTGGTTATATGTTCCAATAAGGTGTCATCTACTGTCCTCAAAAACATGAAAGCTGCGTGTGTCTCAGCATGCTCTAGTTTCTCTTGGAGCTACGCTTGAATTATTTATTTTATTCATGAACCGCTTGAATAGCTTGGCTGATCGCTTGTGGTGATGCTTGATTATTAACAAGCTTTTAAAAAGTACGCATACTCTTTTTCTTGTGTATTGAGCTTACGTATCCTTTGAAATCTCGTTTAAATAGTGCTGGTTTCCTCCTGAAGATGCGTTGATGTGATAGCGTAGTAGCGCCAAGTTGTACAGTTGAATCATAATGGGATCTCCACTGCCATTCGCTCCAAACAACGATGTAGCACTATGGGTGCAAAAACACGTCAAGAGCTACAAATGGATCCAACTAAGAGACGATAAGACATTCTTTTGTCCAAATGTGACAAGGGAAACTAGATCATGCTGAGACACGCACAGCTTTCATGTTTTTGAGGACAGTGGATGACACCCTATTAGGACATATAACCAGAAAAGTCAAATCGCCATTGTAACTATCAAAACCTTGCAAACAACAATGACCAGTGCGTTTCATGAAGTTTGTGTCCACAGATTATTGCTTGGATTTCGATTACAATGAGTGGTAAGGATGGGTGTTCAACTTTTTGTTTCCTACTAACTCCATTTTATCGCAAAACCAGCACTCCATGTGTTGTTATTAGTGATATACTCTCCCTTTGTGTCAATCAAGTGCAAAGTAATGATATTAGTCACCACAGGATTCGTTGTGAGTTGGATTCGATACATGGATGCAAAAGAATGTGGCGGACATTGATGTGGGTTTTATGGTCGTCGTTTCACTAAAATACCAAAAATGATAAAAAACGTGGCGCCAAGTTAAAAACATCCTTTCAACCTGACGGATAACTAATCTTTACCTTTTTAATAATTTTGTAACAAAATGTGGATCTTTTTGTTGTGAATGCTTTTCTGATTTTGAAAAAAAAAAAAAAAAAAACTTTGATAGTTCTTTTATAATTCGAAAATAATAAAAAAGAATATTTGAAACATATATTGTATTTCATTAAAAACATGATGTTTTTTTTTTACTCCTTCCTCACCCCCAACTTTTCTCATTGAACTTATTATCAACGAATAGGATAAGATGATGACATTCCGAAGTAAAAAGAAAGAAGGGACAGGTTCACTGCGGAGACAGACACAGCTATACTTTTTTTTTTAGAAACTGTTATACTTTTACTGTTGTGACACCACTATTTTTTTGAAGATTTTGAACATGAACCCGCATTTGATGTTCCCACAAATAAAAAAAAGTTGACTTAGTGCATTCTGGTAATACAAAACAAAAGAAAAAGAAAAAAATAAACCCTTATTTTAGATAAATAAGTTTTATGTTTATATTTTTGATTTGCTTTGTTTGATTATGGACACTATATCTTCCTATGTAAAGAGTAAAATATTCTCTTGCTCTTGCTTATTACATAATCATCAATATGAATCAAAATGAAAAAAAAATGTCATTTAGATAAATAACCTTACAATAGGTTTTGTTCTTTAATATGATATAACATTTTGATCACAAATCTCATAATAGAACAATTACTTTAGATATGATAGACTTCACTAATAATCTTTATATATAGTATTTATTGATTCTCAGCTATTGATAATTTGGTCAATATGATGTCTCCCCTCCCCCTTCTCCCTTCACCCTCAATGAGTCATTTTTTTTTATTACTGCTAAACATGTATATATAAATATATATATATATATCACCTAATGCCTATACATATATTCAAATTATATAACCTGTAAGAAAAAAAAGTGAGCGGAGCAAGCATCACAAAACCTTAGATGTGTGCAACGGATGTTGTTATTTTGTTATTGGAAAAAATATCGGACTTTTTTTTTAATCTTCATCCTAAAAAGAAAGCTGAACAAAAAAAAAATAAAACTGCTCTCACTTTTTTTTTTTTTGAGTGGCGGGTTTTAAGCGTTGAGTAAGCTTTGCAAATAAAAAAAAGGTACGTGTATCGAGTTGAAAGGAAACAAGGTCTAAAATAGTATATACATATACACATATATATAATAAGGAATATATTATATAGGATGTCAGAATGATGAACTAACAATTCTCGAGTTTTATTTTTCATTTCACTTTATTATATACGCGTTTCTTGTTTATAGTTTTTTTTTATTTTTTTTTACTAGAAATACAAAAGTCTATCTATTCCTATTCCCATCATGGCTAGTCAGCAACAACCGCCATACCCAATGCAATCAAGACCTCCAGTACCATCCTCACCAATGGGTGGTCCCCCTCCTACAGGTTATAGACCTCCTGTTGCAGGAGCAGTACCAGGTCAACAACAACCACAACCACAACACCCGGGAATGCCTTATCGTACTTCAGGTACACCACCCCCCGGGTCGCCCATGATGCGTCCTCCTCCGGGAATCCGACCAGGAATGCTTCCTCCTCAACAACAACAGCAACAACGACCTCCTCAACCAGGAATGCCAATGACCCCACCACTTGCAAATACAGTAATGTATCAACAACAATCAGCACTTACTGGGTCACCTGTTCCTCAACCACGTACACCACCTGTATTGGGTGCAACGACTCATTCAACACCTGGAAGTCCACCACCTGTTTCGCAAAGTCCAACTATTTCAGCAGGTTCTTCTGCTCCACAATCACCTATTACTGAACAACATCATCGTACAACAACAACAAGAAAGAGAATGTATCCTGATCAAATCACAAAAGCTTATATGGATCAACCTGCTGGACAAATAGATAGTTTTTCATCTCCTGGATTCCAACAACAACCTCAACAACAACAACAATTTCAACAACATTCACCAGTACCTACAATGACTGCACAAACATATCCAGGAAATCAACAATCACAATTTCAACAACCTATGGGTGGACAAGTAAATGCATTAACAGGTCAATTTGGTAATATGAATGTTTCAAGTCCTCAAGTAAGTTTCTTTCTCTAAATATTTAGTAAATAGATTAGAAAGCGATAAGGAGAAAATTATATATGAATGACCTTTTTTTTTCATTATTATTAGGGTCCAGCAAAGTCAATCCCATTACTTGGAGCAGCACCCATTATTACGGATTTAAATGCTCCTGCACCACCTATCATTTTACCTCAAAATGTATGTACACTTTATTGTTTTTCCCCTCTTTTAATCAATGAATTGAATTAATTTTTTTTTCTTTAAAAAAAATTGGAGGGTATAAAAGTTTAAAAGATAACACTGTTTTATTGTTCATATTATTTTATAGTCATCCATAACCAATTCACCTTATGCAAATGCAGAAGAATCATATAAATGTTGTACAATCAATGCTATTCCTGCAAATGAATCAGTTTTGAAAAAATCGAAATTACCACTTGCTTTGGTTCTTGCACCTTATAGAACTTCAGAAGGTGATGATGTAAGTATATTTTTTTTACTATTTTTTCGAACAGTAAAAAAAAGGGAGAGGAAAATGAAAAGGTTCAATTTGTGTGTATGTGTATATGTTTTTTTCTTAATTAATTAAATGGGCGGTAAACACATATATATATATATATATAGGATCAAGTACCCGTTATTGCGGATTCAGTTATTGCTAGATGTCGTCGATGCCGTACATATATTAATCCTTTTGTAACATTTGTGGAAGGTGGTCAGCGATGGAAGTGTAATTTATGCTTTTTGCTTAATGATGGTAAAATTTGTTGTTTTTTTTTCTGTTTATTAAAGAGTAGAATTAATTTTGAGGATAATAATAATATTAATATATAATATAACAATCATTTTAGTACCTGCTGCCTTTGATTATGATGCTCAAACTCAACAACCTGTGGATAGATGGAAACGTGCTGAATTAAATTATTCATGTGTTGAATATGTTGCTCCAACTGAATATATGGTAAAAAAAAAAAAAGAGTGAATGAATGAAATATTTTTAAATAGATTTTTTTACTAATAGTAGCCGGTTTTTTTTTTAATTTCTGAACGGGGGATTAAATTATTAGGTTCGTCCACCCCAAGCTCCAGCTTATATTTTTATCATTGATGTTTCTTATTCAGCTGTACAATCGGGTATGGTAGCAACAGCAGCTCGAACAATTTTGGATTCATTAGATCGTATTCCAAACGAACAAAAACGTACCCAAATCGGTTTCATTACAGTGGATAGTTCACTTCACTTTTACAATTTGAACGCTTCAGTTTCAGAACCACAAATGCTTGTTGTATCCGAATTAGATGATGTCTTTTTACCTACACCAGCTCATTTAATGGTCAATTTGTCGGATAGTAGAGAATTAATCCAATCCTTTTTGGAAAAGTTACCTGATATGTTCAAGGAAACTGCTAATGTTAATAATGCCCTTGGTACTGCTTTACAAGCTGCATTTAAGATTGTGGTAAGTTTATATTTGAAGGATGGAGGAAGAAGAGTGGGGAGAAAATTGGGGGTTTATTTTACATCAATGGATGCTAATAATGTTTGTATATATGTGTGTGTGTGTTTTTTAGTCACCTTTTGGTGGTAAGATTGTTTGTTTACAATCAACTTTGCCTAATATGGGTACTGGTGCATTAAAAGTTCGTGAGGATCCTAAAGTTATTGGAACTGCAAAGGTATGAAAAAAAAAACGAGTGATAAAAGGAATTCTATAATTGTACTTGTATATTATTTTTCATAAGTATTGACATAATCATTTTAGGAAACCCCATTGCTTAATGCTAGTTCACCATTCTTCAAATCATTTGCGGTGGATTGTTCAAGATCACAAGTATCCTGTGATATGCTCATTTTTGGTGGACAATATGCAGATGTTGCTACATTAGGTAAGAATTATATTCTATACAAGTTACAAAGAAAAAAAAACATAATTTAATGAATCTATATACTATAATTATATTAATATACTTTTTATATATATTGAATAGGATGTCTTCCACGATTTACTGGTGGTCAAACATATTATTATCCTGGTTTCCATGCAAGTCGTACTGAAGATGCCACCAAATTTGCTCATGAATTCTCAGAGTTAATTGCAGAACAAATAGGTTTGGAAGCTGTATTGCGTGTTCGTGCATCACGTAACTTGCGTATGAGTGGATTCCATGGAAACTTCTTTATTCGATCCACTGATCTTTTGGCTTTACCCAACGTACCTCGTAATCAAAATTATGTTATTGAAGTGGCTATTGAAGATGAACTTCGTGGTCCTACCGCATGTTTCCAAACTGCATTACTTCATACCACATGTTATGGCGAACGACGTATTCGTGTTGTTACATTGTGTTTACCTGTTACAAACTCTGTTCCTGAAATAATTGCAAGTGTTAATCCAAGAGCTATTGTTTCTTATCTTGCTAACAAAGGTATATATGATATAAAAAAAAGAAGAGAAAGATTGGATAATCTATTCTGAATATTCATATTGATGAACTATTTGTTTTTTTATATAGCAATTGAACGTGGTATAACATCCAAGTTGGAAGATGCTCGTGATGCAGTAGTTAATAAAACAATTGATATTTTGGGTGCTTACAAATCTCATGTACTTGGTCTTGGTAAAGGATCAAGTTCTCCACAACTTACTGTACCTGACCATTTAAAACTACTTCCACTCTTGGCACTTGGTCTTATTAAAAATGTAAGTTTGAAAAAAAACCCCTCTTTTTTTGTTTCAAATAAAAAGACTAATACAATATATATATCAAATTTATAGGACGCCATAAGTCAAACTACACGTATTTCAACGGATGCTAGATCAAATGCAATTAATCTTATCCGAACTATGCCTATTCAATTATTGATTCCATACTTATATCCCAACTTGTATGCCTTGCATTCCATGCCACCAGAGGTAATATATATATATGTTTTTACTACCACTAGATCGCAACTCAAATTAACCTACCCACCTTTTTTATTATTATTCAGGTTGGCGAGATTTCAGAAAAGGGTGTTGTTTTACCAACTCCATTGAATTTAACGACAGAACGACTTGAACCACACGGATGTTATCTTTTAGAAAATGGTCAAGATATTTTCATTTGGGTTGGACGTGGAGTTGTACCACAATTATGTGTTGATCTATTTGGTCTTAAATCCTATGATCAATTACATAGTGGCAAAGTAAATATATATATATATATTCTATTATTTTTTGAAACATTTTTTTTTATCGTTTTAATGATTTATAACTAACTTTTGATTACTTTTAATAGATGACACTCCCAGTTGTTGATACACCAATTAATAAAAAGACAAACTTATTAATTGGTAAAATAAGAGAAATGCGTCGTGGTAACTATTATCCAGCCGTATATACCGTTAAAGAAGATAGTGATCCATCTTTAAGATTATGGTTCTTGTCACATTTGGTTGAAGATCGAGGAGATAGTACCATGAGTTATCAACAATTTTTACAACTTCTTAAGGATAGAGTAGGTTTTATTTTTATTTTTGAAAACAAAACAAAAGACATAAAGAAAAAGTATTAATAACTTTGTTTTTATATAATTTATAGGTTAATGCTGGCTCATTCTAAGTAATACTAAAACACCATATAACTTCCTTTTTTTTTCCCGTCATAATATTTTTCTATCCCAAATTTTTATACATATGAAAAAAATAATAATAATAATAATCAATTACTCTCCACCCAATCCAAAACTTGGAATTACAACAAAACAATAACATTTTAAACTTTTACTATTATTATTATTATTATTATTTTCGACAAGAATACACACCAACCTACAGAAAAAAAAGAGGAATTACAATATATAGAAACAGACTTTATTACCATTATTATATTATATTATTATTACTATTATTGAATCACTCTATTTGGTGATATAATGCAATTAATTTTTTGATCTGTTGGTTCAACAGGAATTCTTCCAGCTTCGAGTAATTGAGCAGAAAGTGCAAGTCCCACTAGTAAATGAATAGAAAAAGATTAATTTTTGACATTAAGGAACTATATATATATATATATTACCTGTTTTTGGAGGCTCTTGTTGATGTTCCACAGCCCATTCATTACATTTTCGTAAATATTTATCATAATAACTAAATTATATATATTTCATGTTAATAATCAAAAAATAATAGTTATTTAATTTATAAACTTACCCTTTACCATGTCCAATACGATTATGTTCTGTATCAAAAGCCATTGCTGGAACAATAATTAAATCTAATCCTTCTTTTTCTAAAGCTAAAGGAAAAGGGGGGGGGGATTTTTTATGAGTTACAATATTATTTTATGCAGTTTAAAAATTTACCTTTTTCCATTACTTGCTCATGCGATGGTTCAGGAATATTCCACTTATTTACAGGTAATGCTAAATATTCTTCCCATGATTTTATCTTGACCATTTCCATAGCATCTTTAGTCCAACGTGGCACATAGCATGATTTATCTAATTTAGAAGAAAAAAATCAATATCTCAAATACTTTATATCTAATTTTTTTTAAAACGTACCAGAATGTAAAATATGATGAATAAGTACACGTGTATCTATTTCACCACTGGGAAGACTAATATAAACACTAACATTACGACTAGAACGATATGCTTCAAGATTAAACAGTTTTTGAAGTACTTGTTCAGCTAGAATTTAAAAATAGAAATGTTATTTGGGTAATCTCTCATTTTTAATATTTTTTTTTTTACTACAGCCATTAAAAATATAATTCATTTACATTCACTAGCAATAGTAGCTTTTGTAACAGAACCAAGTGTAGTTTTTAATTCCTTGCGTAATGCACGTTTCAAAGTAACAAGTGTTGAACCCATCTTTTTTTTCAAATATGTTGTTATATATGTAAAAAGTAACACAAGCAGCAAAAAAAAAAATCCGAGCGGATCTGAACCGTCAGTTTGCATCTTTGTTTTCACAACCGTTTATGTTAATATATATATATAGGGAATACCTTACTTTTACAACAGCAACAACAAAATTTGTTGCTACTCAACCCTTTATATATATATATATGTTGCTAACAAGGTAATATACCCTGGATACAGTATGATGTGACTATGTGTATGTTGATCTGAATGACAAAATCGCACAAGTTACGTATTACGTAGAATATATTATTATTTACGTCAATAATTGTTAGCTAAATCACACTAAAGTATGAGTTAATAATATATGTTAGAATCCTAAAAAAAAACTTATTAAATTATATAAGCGTAACGGGTGAACATTCTCATTAAATTTACATCTTCTAGTTGTCGAAATACACAAAAAGTTATATATATAATTAATACAGTAAAACTGTTTTATTAACGAAATCCCTCCTTTACGTATTTACGTAAATATTTGTTTTCAATTGGCAATATAATAAATCATCAATGGTGAAGATATACTTTTAAAAGATATCATTCAATATATAATAATGCGGTAAATGTTTCTTCTACTCAAAATGTATGAATATGTTCTAAAAGTAATTTCATTCTTTCATATGTTTGTACCTGATAGTGAACTAAGGTACTAAGGTACATAAAAATAACTCCCACTACTACTTGAAACAGGTAATACGTCATTGGACTTCTAAATAAGGAAATCAAAAAGTCTACCCATGCTTTTGATTCTTATCATATATTAAAACTTTAATGTTTTTTTTATAGATATGTAATAATCTTTTTATGGACTCTTTGAATTAATAAACAATAATGATAATAATAGTCAATCTTAAATAATAAAGACATAACACATTTTGATAATTTAGGGGTTAAAAAAAAGGTTACCAAATTTTAATTATTGATACAAATAGTCACACCTTTGTGATATAACCCAACAAAAAATCTACTTTTTTTTTTTTTTTTTGGTTTCTCTCTCTCTCTCTCTCTCTCTCTCTCTCTTTTTTTTTTTTTTTTTTTATTTCTTTCTTTTTTTTTGATAATTTTATACACTTGAAAAAAATAAATAATGTCTGCCGACTCATCGAACAATCCGTCATCAGAACAAGCAACATCCAATGACGTTAATATGCCTTCAGATATTCCATCCACTGTCATGGCATTACGTATAAAATCATTAGAACAACAAACTAAGCCAGTCACCATTTCTCGAGATGCTTCTGTATTGGACCTTAAAGGAGCAGTACAAAATGCGTTTCAAGTAGAAAGTGGTAGACAACGACTTATTTTTCAAGGAAAAGTTCTAAAAGATGAAAAGAATTTAACGGATTATGGTAAATCTATATTAAAACCTTTTTATACATATTTTATTATTATTATTATTATTTTTTCGTTTATAATACATATTTACTTTTCCCACCCAGCTCCAACCCTATTTCCATCCCCTCTCTGTCTACTTCTTTTCTCCGCCTTCTCCGGAAAAAGAGTATATATTTATTATTGCTAGAAAAGAAAAAAAAAATGACTAATATATGTATTATAAAACAATGTATAGCAAACCTCGATAATGGAAAAGTCGTTCATTTGGTGGTACGCCCGGCTGATGTGCCGCAGAATACACAAAATGGTAGGTTGGGATCACATATAGGGGGTAATGATTATATTTATGAGCATAATAGACGAACCTCGTCCTCAAAGCAGCAATACGAATCGGCGGACGTTTGCCCGAGGAATTCCATTTTCACGATTGTTCCCTATGGGTGGTAGACAACCAGCCATGGAAGGATACACGTTTATTACTTTAGATGTTGGTGATCCGGGTCACGTAAGTTATATTTTTTTTTTGAATCACTCTGAATCATTAAAATAAAAATAAAAACTAAGAATGATGTCATTTTTTTTATATATAGCATCTTTCTTCTTTAATGGATGGCCTGGCTGGGAACTTGTTCCCTTCACCAAATCTTGGAACTCCTCCACGTCCTGGAACTGGTGCTGATAATACAAATGGCAATGTTAGTCGATCATCGGTAAGTTAAAATCATGATAACTGATGAGGTTTTTTTTTTACAATGGGATGTGTATGAATAATACATGAAGATCCATTTAAAAGACTATAATTTCATTGAAACTGACAAATTATTATTATTTATATATATAAAGACTTCTCAGACCAGTAACCGAAACGATACACGTACACAAGATACTTCCACTGCAACAAGCTCAAGCAGTAATAGTAATATTCCATCAAGATCACCATTTGAATTTACTTTGGGTCCTCGAAGCGCATCAGATCTTGGATCATCTACTCCTTCTGATATTCGTTCTGCAACAGGTGTTCCATTCCCGGTAATTAGCTTATATATATTTATAATCATAGTTGATCGATTTATGCTAAATGACCAATACAATTATATAATTTATAGCCATCTGTAGAAGTTCGATTGATGCGTACAATGAGTTGTATGAGAAATGTGAGAACCATACTTGATACACCTTCTGATCAAAGTAAGTGTTTTTTTGAAAGGAAAAAAAATATATCACTATCCAAAACCTTTCTTTTTTTATTAACCGTTCATTATTCGCTTTTTTTTTATTTATGATAGATATTAGTGGTATTACGACTGCATCGTCAACATCACCTGAACAGAATCAAGAAATAAGATCTCGTCTTCGAAATAGTGGAAATAGTCAAACAGCAGCTGTTGGAATGGTATTGGATGAATTGGCAACACTTATGACAGATGTTGTACCTCGTTTACGTGAAATGTCTGAAGCTTTAAGAGCTGGTGATCGATCTCCAAATGCAGAGGTACATTAATAAGAGAACTCTTTTTTCTTTTTCTTTTTTTTTTTACTTATTTACCCAAATTCTTCTTTGTTTTTTTAGGAAAATGTTCAATTGTATCGTAGAGTTTTACGTACAGCACGTGTTGTTCAAGGCATGAGTCTTATCAATCACTTTTTGGGATCGGTATTGGGAGCAGCAGATATTAGTCCATCACGTAGATCACGTACTCGAACACCAGGTTCACCATCTACTGGCAACTCTCCTTCTGCGAATACATCTAATACGACAACTACACAAGGTGAATCTACTGATGCCAATACATCGAATTTGACAACTGATGAAAATAAAACTGAAGGTCAAAATAATAAACCATCTACCTCATCATCAGCATCATCATCTTCGGCAACCATAGCAACCAATGTGGATACAAATGATGAAAGTACTCGAGGTACTAAACGGAAACATGAAGAAGAAAACGATACATCATCATCACCAGCACAAGATAAAGGCAAACGTCGTGAAACAAAGTGATTTTGAAGGAAGAATCTCAAGTTGGAGAGCTGTATACCAAAAAAAAATCAATCAAAAAATAATAACAATATTAATACACTCATTCATTCACTTACAAAACCTTTCATAACAAAACAAACACACACACACACATATATAATGCAACACCTTAAGAATTGCGAAATAAGAAAAAAAAATACAAAAAAAACCGCAATAATAATATAGTTAACAAAATATACACACAATTTTTCAAATCAAATCAAATCAAATAATAATCCAGTCAATCCACATACAAACCCATATACAAAAATAATAATAATATATCGATATAAACTTATTATTTTATTTTTTAACTATCGTCTTTTGTGAGAATAATCATCTCGAGATCTTTTTCTGTCATCTCTTCTTCTATCATCCCTTCTTCTTCTATTATGATCATCATGATCATCATCTCTATGATCCCTTTCTCTTTTTCGAAATGCTTGACCTAAATGATTTTGTTTTCCTTTTATTTTATCACGTTCTTGTTGTTCTGCTTCTGCTTTACGTACACGTGGATCAATAACAAGATAATCATCTACTGATTCTGTACGTTCCATTGATCCTTTTCCTTTTTTATCTTTCTCAAAAACAAGTTTATGTGACATCCATCCATCATCTATTTCTTCTTCTTCATTATTATTTTGATCTAAACTTGTATCACGACATGATTCACATCCTGGAACAAGATGTAATTTACATGGGGGTAATTCTTTTTTTTTCTTTTCAGTTGTAGTGGATGATGGTTTTGCTGTAGATAATTTTTGTTGAAAAGCTAATAATTTTGAAAATGTCTAATATATATTTTTTTATCATTATTCTGCTTCTGTAAAAGGGTTCAAGGAGGGGGGGAGGGAACTTAACTTACATCATTATCACCTTCACCTCTTCGTTTACGTTCTTTTAAACCTCCTACATCAGCAGCACCTCTTCGAGCATATTTTTGTCGTTGTTGTTCAATTAATGATATTTTTTTCTTTTTCTTTTCTTTATCATCTTTTCGTCCTTCACGTTCATCACGACGATCTTGTTCCATTTGACGAATATCATTTTTAAGCTTTTCTATTTCACTTTGATGTGAACTAAATAAATATATAAGTCATTTTTTGTTTACTTTAAATAAAGGTTGTCTTCCCACTCATGTTGCATTTCTTTTTTTTTTTTTTTTTTTTTTTACCTTGATTCCTCGTTTTTAACTTTACTTTCATTTTCTTTTTTAATTTCTTTTATATTATCCATAGGTAACGATGGTGACGATTCCATAGATTCGATTTTCTCATTCTTTCTTAAATCAGTTATAGGAGGTGATAATTCAGTAGAAGATATTTTTTTCTCTTCAGGTAAAAAATCATAACTACTACTTTTTTTATTCTTTTTATCATCTTTTGGAATCATTTCTTCAGCTTCTTCACCAAAAGATAATAAATTTAATTGTCTATAATTAAAGTTTTTTTTTAGTTTATTTTGATAATTAACATTTATCAACCCTCCCAAATCTATTAAAACTTACTTTTTTTCTTTTTTCTTCTTCTTTTTAGCTTCTAATTCGGCTTGTTTTTGTTTTTCAAGTGCTCGAGCTAATTTTTTTTCACGTTTTGTAATTCTTGGTACAATATCATCAAATGGATTTAATACAATTTCAGTAGATTTGATACGTGGTGGATATAAAGGTCTTTCATTTGCATCTGTATCCATTTCACTCATTTTAAGAACATTATAAATAGTATCACCAGCTATCTAATAAATAAATATATCCAATGGATCAATGAATATCATATGAAAACTCTTTTTTAATCTATAAATTTCTATCTTACTCTTCCAAAAAGTGTATGTGTTCGTGTCAATTCTTCTGTTGTATCCAATGTAATAAAAAATTGACTTCCTTGTTCTCCATCACCCATATTTGCCATACCAACAAGACCACGTCTATTAAATCGTAATCGTGAATGATATTCATTTGGAAATTCTTCGTCTTCATAAATGGATTCACCACCTATATTATAATTTATATAGTTTATTAATCCTTAATAGATTGCTTATTTTTTGTAGCCTTTTCAAAAATGAATAATTATTTACTGTACCTTGACCAGTTCCTGATGGATCACCACCTTGCATAATAAAATTGGGTACAATACGATGAAAAATAGTATTATCATAATAACCTTCCATACAAAGTTGAATAAAATTACGTGATGCTTTAGGAGTTTCTTTACACCATAATTCAATTTCTACATCACCAGCAGTTGTATGTAAAATGACCTTGCCACTAAAAAAAAATATTTCAAATAATTAATAATTGATTTAGTTATTTTTTTTTTTTGAAGAGAGAGAAGGGGTTTTGCCCAATTACTTTGTGTGTGGCTCCAAGGCATAAATATTTGACATTTTGTATTATACTTTGTCTTAAAAAAAAAATCAGTATTCCCTCTTAATTTTTGAACGTTATTCAAAAACTTGCGGAGGTAAATTTTTTGCTATAAGCTATTAAATTGGGAAGGTGAGGATATTATTTCATATTTTGAACAAGCTCATAATATCAGTAGATTAGTATTATATTATATTAAAAATAAAAATTTATTCATAAATCTAAAAACAAGGTATATAAAGAAAAAACAAAGAAAAATGTGGATAATATATATTTATATCACTATTAACAACTTAATGTAACTCTAATTTAAAATAATTTCTCTAATATTTTTACAATAAATCATCTTCTTCGTCATCAACTTCTTCAGCTTTGCGTTCTGAACGAACTCTTTCAAAACAGTTTTCAACTTCCTTATTCCAATTTGTACAAAGAATAATAATCCATTCAACACCACCGACAAGGAACAAAGCAACACATTGGCCTACCCATAAACCAGCTAAACCAAAATCATGTTGAAAAGCAAGATAGATACCCAAAGGTAAAGCCAAAATATAATAACTAATGAGATTGACAACGGCACCTAAATGTTGATTCCCCATACCACGTAACGATCCACCACAAGATCCTGCAACACCGTCAGCAATTTGGAAAGCAGCTACCCAAGGTAAAACATCACCCACTAGGTCCACCACAGATTCTTCATCAGAGAATAGATAACCAAATGAATCTCGAACAATCAACATAATAATCATAATTACAATACCAACGGAAGCTGCTAAGGTGGCACTGAGATTGGCAGAATATTTAGCACCTACGGGCCAAGCGCTACCCAGCAAGTTACCAACACGATTTGAAGTAGCAATAGAAATACCAAATGGAACTGTATTGAGTACTTGATCGGTTGTCATGATAACACTTTGAGCAGCTAATGAAGTAGTACCAAGACGTCCTGCTGCCAAGGCGACAATTTCAAAAGCAACCCATTCTGTACCCACCATTAAAATACCTGGACCCACCAATTTAAGAAATGGACCCCAATTTTGAAGTGCACGACAACTGAAACCACCCCATGCAGCAGCACCATCCACAAAAAAGATATAACACACCAGTAAAATGAACATGAGCCAATAGATAATAGAAGTTGCAATAGGTGCACCAATAAATCCAAAGTTCCATTTCCAAACGAATAAATAATTAAGACCCAAATTGAGTGGAGAACAGATTAAAAGGACATAAGTACCGGCGTGCATAATTCCTTGAGCTTGAAGATATTTTTTAGTAGCCTCAAAACAAATATAGGCTGGTGCACCTATTATCAAGATTTGCCCCACATACAAAAAAAGCAAATAAATTAGTGAGTGTTTTATATGTAGTACATACATTTTTACGTATATAGAAGCAATAACTAACCTGCAATAAGATATCTTAAAAACACTTGGGTCATTTGACTTAAGAGTACTTCTTGACCAAGGGAAAGTAAAACGGGTTCGACAAAAAACCAGAGTACAGCAATAGGAATAAATAAAATAAGAAGTACAAGGTAAGCACGTTGTAAAAGAATACCTACTTCATGTGGATTATCAGATGCAGTCCAAGATTGTGAACAAAGTGTATCTAAATAAAAAATTATTATTAATATTAATACAGTTATAATCATTAACATTTTTTTTGAAATAAATATTACCAAGTGCAGTAGAACCTCCTAAGGCTAAAACCCATCCAGTAACCATGGCAAACATAAAAGCAAAAGCAGAAGCTGCTAATTCTTCAGCACCCAGTCGACCCACAATTAAAACACAACCCGTTTGTAATGAATTTTGTAACATATAAGCCAAAATGACAGGAATGGATGTTTTTGTGAGTATCCATAATTCTTTGGTTATATTTGGAGTAGTAAAATTAAGACGATAATCTTTTTTATTTGAAAGGATAGGACGTGTTTCATCGTCAGGAAGTGAAATTGTCATATTTTGTTTGTTTGTTTTTTTAATATAAGGAAGAAATGAGATAAGATATTTGTGTACGACCAGGAAAAAAAAAACAAAACAAAAAAAAAAAGTATGAAAATAAAGGATTTTTTTATTTATGAAAAATAAAATATATAATTTATAAGTTAGTATAAAGAAATATAAATGCCGATTTTAGAAAGAGAAAACAAATCTGTGCGTTTTACGTAAAAAAAAAGGAGCAATTTGATATTGATATTGATATTGATATGATAGATAAAAAGAGGTTTGGGGGGGGACGTGATAAATATACTTTTTATTACTTGATATTTATTATTATTATATTCCGCATAATCAACTTGTAAAAACCCAATTTTGTCAAAAAGTTTTACGTTAAAGAAAACCAAAAGATAAGAACTTTTGTCGTTTTGAAATAACATGAATTGGACCTATAAGAAGGTTATTATTATCAATTATCTTATTTTAATTCCAGCATATCTCTTTTTTTTTTTTTACCATCCCCCGCTAATCCTTATTTCTTTTTCGGTAACTTTTCCAATAGATTAACTTTGACAATCCACTATAAAATAAAACAATCTCGCATAAAAAAAAAAGTGTTGTCTTATTATTTAAAACCGACACTTTTTTTCTTTTCATTTCTGTTCCTTCAATTAAATAATAATAATATTATAATGTCAAATGATCAGCAACAACCTATACAACTTGAAAAAGCTTCTTTTGAATTTTTAGAAGAAGATGCACAAAAACTTGCTGCTTTAGGTTATAAACAAGAATTTAAACGTGAATTTAATTCACTGTCATTATTTTGTTTTGCATTTAGTATGATGGGTGTATTGGCTTCCGTTTCTGCTAGTATAAACTTTCCAATGTCTCATGGTGGTCCTGTCAGTATGGTTTGGGGTTGGTACGTAAGAAGAGAAGAAAAAAAAATATTTTCAACAAGAAATAATACAGTATCATAAATATTATTTTAGTTAATATAATGCAATTTATACCCTATTAATAACTTTTTTTTTCTGTTTTGTTTTGTTAATTAGGTTAACAGCAGCTAGTTTTGTTATGCCAGGTAAATCTCATTGTTTTTTTAAAACATATCACACACATCAAAATATAAATAATAAAGGATAACTAATAAGCCCAATATATATATATATATATATATATAGTTGCACTTATGCTTGCCGAATTATGTTCATCAATGCCGACAACAGGGGGTCTCTACTATTTTGCAGCCAAATTATCAATGCGATCTGATAAAGATCTCGGTTGGATGCCACTGGTCGTATGGTTCACTGCTTGGGTTAATGTAGTTGGAAATGTAGCTCTCGTAGCATCCATTGATTGGAGTTTAACACAAATGGTTTTTGCTTGGATCACACTCGTTACTGATGGTGCCTTTGTTCCTACGTTTGAACAAACACTTGGCTTATACTTTGCTTTTCTCGTTTTACATGGTATCATTGGATCACTTCCTACAAAAATTTTGGCTGCTATTAACAACTTTTATGTCTTACTGAACCTGGTGGCTACTGTGGTCGTCATTGTTTGTTTATATGCTTTGCCTTCCAAACGTAATTCGGCTTCCTATGTCTTTACGCATTACGACAACGCATATTCTGGATGGAATGATGGATTTTCTTATATTCTTGGTATGCTAAATGCTATGTGGACACTTTGCGGCTATGGTGCATGTTGTAATATCGCAGAAGAATGTAGAGATGCTGCTCGTGCAGGTCCACGCGCTATTATTACATCTGTTATCTCTACTGTCATTGCTGGTTGGCTAATTTTACTCGCAGCTACTTTCGCTGTCACTGATCTTGACGCTGCTTTGAATTCGGATTTTGGTATGCCAATGATTCAAATTATGTATACGTCCTGTGGTAAACCCGCTACACTTGGTTTATGGATGCTGGTTATTCTTGTTCAACTTTTTACAGGTTCATCTGCTGTTATTGCTACCTCGCGTGTCATTTTTGCATTTTCTCGTGATGGTGGCTTACCTTTTTCTCGTTGGTGGAGTATTGTTAATTCATACACTCAAACACCTATTAATGCCGTTTGGCTTAATGTTCTTGGTTCTGCATTACTTGGACTTTTGGGCTTTATTGATCAAGCTGCATTAGATGCTATATTTAATTTGGTATGCTATTCTTTCTATATATGATTATTTACAGTATAAATGATAAAAACAACAATGATAGTCCAATATATAACAACTGTGCTGAAGATGCACTTGTCTGTTTTATATTTCTCCCCCTCTCCCTCTGTCTCCCTCTTTCTATATATATATATATATGTGTGTGTGTGTGTGACAAAACTAAACAATAACATTATATTCTGATTACATATAAAACAATAATAATTTAGGCTTCGATTGGTATCTATATAGCATATGGTATTCCCATCTTTTGTCGTATCACAGTTGGTCGACATCGATTTGAACCTGGTCCATTCCATCTTGGGCGATGGTCAACTGTTATTGGATCCATCGCATGTGCATGGACTTGTTTTATCGTTGTTTCATTTCTTTTGTAAGTTTTTTTTAAGACGATTGTATATGCTTATAGTTCATATGCTTACTTTTTTCTAATTTTTTTTTTAAATTTAATAGTCCATATGAAAAGCCAGTAACCAGTACCAATATGAATTATGCTGTTGTTGTGCTTGGTGCAATTATTACTTTTGCAGGAGTTTGGTTTGCTGTGGATGCTCGCAAATGGTTTAAGGGACCACGTATGACGATCGACAACGATATACTCAATGCTGTTTCAGTAGAAGCAAGTTCTACAACACAAACAGAAGATTGTTCTTTTATGTTTGAAGCCAAGGACGAAAAGTTTATAACAAAAGCTTAAAAGAAAAAACAATAGTGTATTTCTTCTCTTTCTTTACGTATCATCAGTTGATTATTTTGTCTTACTGCTGGAACCTTTTATTTCCTCTCCCTCCCCAAGTCTTGTATATCTATCATTATTTCATATATATTTTTTAAACCACTACCAACCATCACCAATCAATTAATTACCTACAACGTTCCACTCCTGGTTTTTTTCTGTATAATATCTACCCTTCTCTCCCTCCACTTCTAATTTCATCACTATACTAAACATTATCTATATGATGGTTTAGAGAGATGTTACTTGTAATATATAACTTTATTATAAAAAAATAAACTTTTATTAGATTCGTTTCCATGAAATTCTTTTCCATTTTTAGTATGGATCCTATATCCCCGAATCATGCAATCCTAAAAAAAACAACTTTTTTTTTTGTCCAACTGCACGATACCATTACTCCTTAAAACGAATTTGTATTATGTTATTTTCTTAATATATCATTCAAGTTTACAAACGATTAATACTAAAACAAAAACACGAATCAGAAATAAAAAGATCGTACGTTATACTATTGAAATAATCAATACGTACTTATATTTGTTTTGTTTTTTTAAAAAAAGAGCTTGGGATTATCCATCTCTTATAATAAAACTGTTGTTCAAAAAGTTTTGATACTCAGTAATCTACAATGTCAATAAACCTTGTTTATGGTTTCACAAATGTCAGCTTTGATGTTGAGATACACACACGCGCATATTTTTCTTATAACTTTTAACCCCTTCCCCAGAGAATTGTTTTTTCTTTCTTTCTTTCACGTTTTTATTTTTCTCTCTTTTTCTTTTCATCTCATCACCCTTTTATCTGACTTTAAGAATAATAACAACAGCGACAAAAATAATGACATCCAGTGTACCGAGAAGTATTAGTATCCTACAACAACAAACCATCAAAACACCTGAATTTACTCGACGTAAGAATTGGTCACAATCTATTTTGGATGAACTTCGTGATATTGTTTTGGTTATTACTTTTGAAATGATGATTCTTTATTGTTCAGCTGCATCAAGAGAATGTCTTGGTTATGAACCATCTGAACTTGTTAATCATCGACTTACCGAATTTATTCATTTGGATGACGTGGATTCTTTGAAGCGAAACTTACGAGCTAGTAAAGATACTATGGAACAATTGAAAGTTGTATTTCGATTACAAGGCAAGGATACCAAATATAATATGGTTGAAATGACAGGTCATGTTTACAAGAATTGCTTTTTTGGTACTGTACGTATCACACCTGTTCAAGCAACTAATACAATGGAAGAATTTTTGGAGCTTAAAATGGAAAATGAGGCATTGAAACAAAAATTACATGAATTACAAGAACAACAAACACAACAACAATTTTTGGAAGAAAGACGACAACAACAACAACAAGGTGGTAATGAAGAAGAAGAAGCAACAGGGTTCGTTATGGAAGAATCAGCAGCTGCTCCTCATGTCTATACACCTGGTATCAGTACCTCCTATAATATTGCTGAAACACTATCCTTATTTACTGGTTTGAATTATGAAATGGGTGAAAGATCACGAGGTATTTCTATGGGACTTGAAGGTGAATTGTTGAATATAAGTTCCCAACAGATGAACAAGTTTCCTACTGTAGTCGGACCTATGGATAAAGAATTTACTCATGAAGAACCTCAACGAAAAAGTAAAAAGGTATATCTTTGTAAAGCCTTCATATATATTTAATCAAAATCAAAAAAATCAAAAAAAAGGAATCCTTCACTCTGATCAAATAATTTATATTTATATATTTATAAAAAGAAACGTATTGAAGTAGAACCTCAACAACGTATTTGTACAAGCTGTGGTACGACAGATTCACCTGAATGGAGAAAAGGTCCCCAGGGTCCAAAAACGTAAGACTCTTTTTTTTTTAATCACTATTCAATTTTTTTTTTAACAAATACGTAATTTTTTCTTTTTTAAAATTTAAGGTTTTGTAATGCATGTGGTATTAAATGGAGAAAAACTCAAAAGCAACAGACTGAACAAAAAGATCAACAACAATAAGAGTAACAAATAATTGATGTCGTAATAACATTTAATTCATGAACATTTTATCAATCAGCTTTAATAATAATAAAAAGATGTATATTATAATTAAAATAAGCAGTAATTAAAACTTAATAATAATAAGTACCATGTTTGGGAAAGTGTATTAATTGAACTATCTATCTTTATGAAGCTTTATAAGTTGGATACAACAGTGATTTGTGGAACTTGAATCCCACGTGTCGTAATTGAGCGTACTTGTCAAATGGATATAATTCGCTGACGAGCAGATCGTTAAATCCTCGTTGCTGCAGATCGCTATACATTCAATAAATGATCGTCGGATAAAGATGATGGCATTTTTTGCTGACACTGAACCCATTTGTGCTGGATAGACCAACAGCTTGTTGGGGGGGGGGCTGATTTTTGTCAATTCGGTTGGATAATGTAATAAGGACATTCATGGCTTTCGTGCCAAAGTTCAAGTTTAATAATGTTATCATTTTTTTTTCGACAATGAACAGCTCCACAATTGGGTATTTCGTAGTTGGATAATCATAATAATTGTATAGATGGCTGGATACGACGTATTTATATCAGATTGTGTGCTTTTGAAAAATCATAAAAGTGGGATGTATCCATACCAATTCCCATGAGAGATATTGACTATACACTTCTACACAATTCACATGAAGCAGACCTCCGTGTCTATGGACAAGAATCACCTCCCCCTCCCCATTCCACGAGTATAAACTACATGCATCTGCAGATGCCGTGTCGATTTAATGTTCTATAGGATGGTGATCTTGTCATCCATTTCCACTTAACGTGTTGCAGAGATACATGTCAGATGGCCGTTAGCGATTAGATGGGATAAAATGAATCCTTTTCAAAAAGTATTTTCATATATTCCTTTATATGCCATTCACTTGACTATTCTAAGTCTTCCACTACCTAGTTTTTTATCCGGTTACATACTCCTCATATACCCTTACTATTAGTTTTACAAAATACATTCTACCTTTTTAAATAGTAGTTTTTAAACCTATTTCCGTACAACCTGAATTCGTTTTCCGTAAAGAGTGGTGTACTCGTGATTTATTTTTTGAGGATAAAAATAACAACAATAAAGGAATTCCAATTCGGGAAATTGAAGAAGAGAGGGGTCCTTGATAGTAATTTACTAGCGTCATTTTTTTTACTATTAGATATTATATTTCCTTCTTTTTTTTTTTTTTTTGGTACTCTTTTTCTTTTTCTCCCTTTTCTCTCTTTTCTCTCTTTATTAATCTTTATTTTATTTTGATATATGAACCATTCAACTTTTTATAATACTTTCAATGTTGCTTTTAATAGTAACTATTCATCTACTATGTTAACCAATGAACCCAAAGACTTATGGGGTCCTCTTTCTATTGCGCTGCTGGCCAGCATGACTCAAGCTTTTGGTATATCACTTCAACGACGTTCTCATCTTGTTGAACAACGACATGTCGGTATTAATGACAACTTACCTTTATATAAACGTCCATTATGGCTTTCCGGTTTCTTAATTTATACAATGAGTAATATTGTTCAATCAACATGTACTATTGGTTATTTACCGATTGTAATTTTAGCACCTATTGGTGCTATTGGTTTAGTATTTAATGCAATATTTGCAAAGATTGTTTTAGGAGATCCATTCACATTGAAAACAATTACAGGTAAAAAAATAAAAATTGATAAAGATGGGGGAGGGGGAATGAGGAAGAAAAAAGTAAAAGAGAAGAAAGAAGGGAAATAATTAATTGGTTATTGGTTATTATATTTGATATTTTATTTATTATTTATTTATTTATTATTTATTTATATAGGAACAATGCTTATTGTTATCGGTGCTATGCTTGTTGCTGGATTTGGTGTTGTACCAGAACCTAATCATTCTTTACAAGATCTTATTCGTCTTTATAAACGTCCTTCATTCGTTGTCTATTTCGCAATTATTGAGTCTTTTACATGTCTCGGTCTTATTACAACTCATTTCATTCAATATAAATCAGAACGATCAGAAGCATCTGGACGTCGATTGGGGGGTATTTATACTCGACCAGATTTAAAAATGTGGTTAGGAATTAGGTAAGAGAAAAGTGTGAGACATCAAGGAGTAAAAAAAAAAAAAAGAAACGAGTTATCCCTGTTTATCAATCTATTACTGCAAAAAAAAAAAAAAAACATTATAACAAGTTCATGGTCTGTGTATTAATGATCCACCCTTATTTTTTTTTTATAATATGTATATAATAGTTATGGTGTATTTGGTGCTAACATTAGTAGTCAAGCCATGTTATTTGCAAAAAGTGGTCTAGAGTTATTGATCCTTTCTGTATTTCATCATGATAATCAATTTATTTATCCTCTTACTTGGGTATTAGTATTAGCACTTTGTTTTACTGCAATCTTACAGGTAAATTGATCAACTTATTCTACATTGATTTCGATCTTATGATGCATTTTTTATTTGGACCCATGCAAATGATTTATATTCAGAACTTTACCCTGGATGTTTTTTTTTTTTTTTTTTTTTTTTTATATTATAATATTTTTGATTATTATTTTTACCTCCTTGTTCATCATCCTAAATACTAACTTATCCTCTTGAAAATCTTTTCAATTATCCGTATATAGCTTTACTATTTAAATAGAGGTATTCGCTTGTGTGATACAATCATTCTCGTTCCCCTGAATTTTTGTTCCTTTAATGTCTCATGTCTATTTAATGGTTTGGTATATTACGATCAATGGGAACGATTATTCTGGTGGCAAATGGTAGCTGTATTATTAGGAATTGCTATTCTGATAGGTGGTGTATTAGTCATTTCATGGCAACCAGGTTATATGATGCCTGCATCAGAACCAGAACAAGAATCTACATTAAATACTCAAAAGCAACCAAAAGTAGTTTCAAAAAACAATTCATTATGGGCTAAATTACGTTCATATCGACAACAAGATACCATCAACAATAATCAACCAGATGAAAGAACAAGGTTATTACAATAATAACAAAATCATAATAGAAAGTTTATAACATTTATTATTATTATTTTCTGGTGTTGTTTTTTTTATATCATCATTATCATCATTTTTATACTCTTCTCTATTTTAACTTCACAACATATTATTTTCATCATATTGAACAAATATTATATCTAATATCATATTATAAAAAAAATCCCATCTCTTCCCTTCCCTTCCCCTCCCCCTTTTTTTTCCCTTCATCACATCATCCATTACACACTGTTTCACGCAAAGGCATTACAATTACTATTATTATCGTTATTATTGTTATTATTATATTACGTTCATTCTTTTTTTTTTCTTTTTTTTTTTACACTTTTAACACTGGCCAATAAAAAAAAAAGTGGTTGTATATATAAAGAAATAAAGCTTATTATTATATTTAGGAGTAAGTCATTTAACTTTTTAAATCATGGCGTTTTTTATTTTTATTTATATTTTTAATTCATGTATATGCACATAACGGAAAAAAGTTATAGCCAAGTGCACTTACGACAATTTTTTTTTTGAAGTTAAGCACAGATGGTTTGATTATAAATCTGTCATTTGTATGTAAATTATATTAATTTATGTATACTTATATGTATATATGTATATATGTATGTGCTATATTTATATTTATGTTTGTGCATGTGCGTATCTGTATGGTAATAATAATAAAAAAGCTTTTTTATCCTCTTGCGTATGAACAAATTAAGTAAAATTAGAGTATACATAATAATATATACTTTTAAGTACCTATAAAACATCTTATATTTTATTCTTTTATATAAGTTATATATACATTTTTTAGTTTGAACATAATGCACTCAACATCAATCCAGGAACCTCTAACAAAGACAAAAAAAAAAGAGATTGAGGAATAAAAAAAAAACCGATGAATCGGACCAGTTCTTTCTTTTTGTAATTGTTTGTGGCACATATAAAGAAATGGCGATATAAATAAACAAATAGAATAATTTTAATCTTTATGATTATTTAATTTTTTAAAATAAAAAAAAAACGATGATGATGGTCTGTATTAGTATTGATAATAAGAAAGAATGGACTGAGGAAAAAAGGATAAAGAGATGAAGGGAGGAAGGGGGATGACAATAGTACATCTACTTGCTACATCAAATAAGATAAAAAAAAAGTGATGGGGGGGGGCGTAAAAATAAAAATAAATGGGTTCGGAATATCACTGGAAAGGGTAAGCCGAAAGAATCCCGGTCAAAAATAAAAATAAATGTTTTGAGCGATGGGACTTGTCAATCAAATCCAATTGATAAATGAACGATCCGAAATACCCATAAGTTATAAATATATATAGTCATGAATAAAAATGAATGAACTGGGGAATGATAGTAAATGCTGTTTAAAAAAGTAAAGAAAGGACTGGTAAGAGACCACCTGGGTCAACTATAATACGAAAAGGAACTTTTTTTTTGTGATGTATATGAATTAAATGATAATGAGCACACAGATATACATATATATGTATATATATGTATATATGATAAAATGATAATGGGCTAGATGAGGAAGGCGGCGAAGATTTCGTAACAAAGCTCGCATTATAATAATGCGGCCTCCGTCTTTTTTGTTATGTATAACTAACACCCTGCTGCACATACTGATGGAGAAGATGCCCACCAATTCTCGGTATGTGTTCCGACCCGTTTCTTCTTTGTAGGACGTTCAAGCTGTTGCTCTTCGATTGATAACCTCATTTCTTCAAACCATGTTTCGTTGTGCCACTGTTGTTTATGACGAGTAGTAACCGTTGGTGATCTTTTCGCCTTTTGTAACAACCCTGTAAATGCATGGAGAGCATGAGATAAACTACGTCGTGATTCTGTTCTTTTCATATCAGCATTGTTATTTTTGCTGTTATTGTTGCCATGAGTTACAAGGAAAGTACCAGTAGTACGCGCGGTCTTTTTGTTGCTACTACTATCTTTATGTTTTCGTGATAATGATGGATTCGAAAAACATCGGCGAGGAGCGCGTGACATTGGTTTTTTACTAGTAAACGACTTTGTTAACCGAAGAGATGTTGTAGTTGATGCATTCGACTCTAAAGTAGTACTAGGAGTAGAACTAGTAGAAAATACTTCTGCGTATCGACTATGGTAATGATTGCTAGCAACTATGGACGGTTTTCCACTGAAAAGATGCTCAAGTGACTCAAGCGCGGGTAAGTCAGGAAGACAGAGTATGCGAGTTTCCATACGCTTTGAGTATGGGTCAAAGCTTGATAGTTTCATAATACCTTGATCAAACTGAAGATTGTGTGTCATTGAAAATAAATAAAATAAACAAATAAAGAAGTTCTTTTTAAAAAAAAATGAGAGGAAAGGAAATTTGTAGTTGAGTAGAAGTAGAAGTAGAGAGGGAAAGCGAGAGAAGGGAAAAAAAGTATAAGAAAAGAAAAGAAAGAAGAAAGTAAAATAAATAGAAATAGACCACATCAAGCTTATTATATGTATTTATGAACTGAGTAAAAAAAAAAAAGAACCAACTCATTGACATGGCTACCATGATCTCTTTTCATTCTACTCCTTTCAAACTTACTTTCTTTTTTCACCCCTTTTATTCATTGTTGCACGTGCGTCATCATTCTTTCCTGCTCTTTTTTTTTTTTTTTGGTTATACCCCTAATGCGCGAGGCAAAGTGTAAGGCTATGAAAAAAGATAGAGAGGTAATATGATACTCTCCACGTGTATACAGGAATAACGGCATATTATATAGCTCCTTGACCAGTGCGCGCGATGGTCAATGTGATTTATAATACTGTATACATTGCAACATCTAACAGTAAATAATTCCATCTTTTTTTATCGTCGTCCAATAACAATGCCATATTTGAAGTACTTTATTCTCCCACATTTAATCAGTATATACTTCTGATAAAGATCTTGTTGTCTCCCGAAATAATTCCCCTCGTTGTCACGACAACAGTAAATTTTTATCATTATGGTGCGTGGGGTAATCATATAGAGACAATTACATCAAAGTAATAAAAAAACCCTGCGTCTGAATATAAGATGAAAAAGTTTCTTTAGTTGGAAAGCTGCCGCCCCAAATTAAGAAATATTTAGCTCGGTAAAGGATTGATCCTACCCCGAAGGTATAAATTTAATATATCAAGTTTATCCCAATACCATCCGTGCAGGGACCTCGTTCAAAGATAGATACACTCACACTTCATTTGTTCATTCTTTCTAATCCATAAGTACACATAACATATACATACATAACACACAATAACGGGATAGGGAAAAACCCCCTTTCTTTAACTCCTATGTAAAGAAAAATATATCATGCAATTTTTTTGTTCCTTTCTATTATGATCATTATTATTATAATTAATTTTACAGAAATATGCTCGTTTATCGTCTAGGACGGGGCTTGACCACAAATTGGTTAGGTGTCTTTCTAGTCTTTCCACCCTTTGCCAGGACACCCCATGGGGATCTTGGATGCTTGTTACCCTTGGATTTACCACGACCACCACCGTGAGGATGGTCTGCTGCGTTCATAGCAACACCACGTACTGTAGGACGAATACCAAGCCATCTTGATCGACCTGCCTTACCAAGTGTTTCGTGTTGATGATCAGGATTGCTGACAGCACCAATAGTAGCGCAAGCATCCACTGGAACTAATCGAACTTCTCCACTTGACAAACGAACCTGTGCGTATCCTGTTTCGCCTGTTTGAATCAATTGTGCGTATGTTCCTGCTGATCGTGCAATAATGGCAGGACCATTGCGCTTGAGACCAATGTTGTGGATAATTGTACCGACAGGAACCATCTTAAGAGGCATACAGTTACCAGCATCAATAGCAGCTGTGCGCGTAATACCATGTTCATCCAATGATGTATCTGATTTACGTTGTGCAGCACCTTCAGCACGATAGCTCATTACCTTGTCTCCTGGTTTAAGACCTTGTGGAGCAACAATGTAACTAAGTTTGCCGGTTTTTTCATGTTTCAATAAGGCAATCCATGCAGTTCTTCCTGGATCATGTTCTAAACGTACGACAGTTTGTTGACCTGCTTCTGCTCGATCCCAATCAATAATACGAATACGGCGTTTATGTCCACCACCACGATGACGAATGGTAATATGACCTGAGTTGTTACGACCACCTGAGTTACGTTTGGCAACTGTCAATGAACGAACAGCTTTGCCCTTGTAAAGATGATCACGAGGAACGCGTTTCAACCAACGTTTACCAGGTGTTGTAGGTTTATATGTTTTGAATTGTTGTGAAGGTGTTGCTGATGCTTGTGTAGTTGCTGTAACGTTTCCTTGTGTGCTAAATCCACTAACATATGAAGACTTTGTTGACGTTGTCGTTGTTACTTCTTCGTTTGTGATTTTACTGCTAAATTGACGAACATTCCAACGTGCTACAATGTTATTTGCAACAGTTTGTTGACGTGTAATGTTATTGCATGCATTAATGCTAATTCGTTGTTGAACTAGTCGTACACCTCCAAGACGCAACATTTATATATATATTATATATTGTTGTGTTTTTATTATTATTTTTTTCCAACTTTCCAAGGTCAAGGTTCCGACAAAAAAAAAAGAGGGCCCCCAATTCAAAAACGAAAAAGCCGAAAAAACAATAGAGCCGTCACACCAGCAAAGCAAAACTTGGCTCCATATCCTATTTTTTTTTTGTATGTCCGATTGGACAACTGCCACAAATTCCTATATATGAATTTTGTTAAAGCAGTGTCTTGTAACATCAGATCTCAATATTTGACTCCAGAGTTTGTTTTTTTTTGACTCAGGAGAGTAGAGATATTTTTCTTTTCCATTGATAAATAAGCACTTGAATAAAAACAAGAATGATCTACAACATACATGACTTTTAATAATTATCAAGCTATTATAAATATATACTGACATATATTATGATACTGGTAATGCCAACAATCATCTACTAGTACCACCACCATTATTCATCGATCGATCGATGTAAATGTACTATGAATACTAGATAATCAATAAAGAAAGTGCTTTGAGGAGCAATATGTGTAGCTAAAATTAGTAAACGAAAAAATACTCTATTTTCCTTTGTTTGTTTACTTGTCTTCTCCACGTTCTTTGTTATTGTAATATGTGTGGGTACCAGACGCGCGGGCTAATATATTATACCGTACAACCATTAAAAATGATGGATTTGTTTTTGTTTACGCATTAGTATTATATACGCCATAAATACATATTATCTATTATTATTAACTGTTATGATCTTAAACAAAAAGAACAAAAGCTCTGAAGTTGATAGCAAGAGCTTGGTAACAAACCAAGCCCATGATTTTTATTCATTTACAAATATGAATCTATTATCTTCAACAAATCCCCATACTGCATACATTAAATGTATCTGTGACAGCTATCGTTCAGTGTTCTTTTGCTTCTTTTTCTTTTTGCTCACGTGGTATTTCCATCATTATAGAGATCCCAATTATTATATACCAACTACCAACAGTGAAGCACTATATTATATAAAATATGAAAAACAGTTCATGGAATTCAAAGAAAATGTATGTATCCGCTACATAAGAATAGATTTTCTCATAATTATAGAACTTATTGCTATATAAATATGATTAGGCTTGATGCTTGATTTTTTGTTGCGATTATTTTACAGCTATATCAGGTAAATGTTATTGTTTGAATAGATACGTTTTTGCCTCTTTTATGTCTTTGACAACTTTATTCTTTCATATGTAAAGATAATATACATCATCATCATCATCATCATTATGCGATCACAAGCACCTATTTAATACATTCTGATGTATTTATATTTATATATATAATTGATTTAATATATTTTTCATCATGCTAAAAGACAATTTTAAAGGGGATATGATGTTATCTGGTTTTTTTTTTTTTAAAAAAAAAAAAGACCGAGATTATGTATATTTATGTATGTATGTGTGTATAATGTTATTGTTATTGTTGTTGTGTCAATTTGGAAAGTATATAAGTTGATAAGAGAACAATTATAAATTGTACATTCTTCGTTAAAGGAAAGAGGGGGGGGAAGAAGAGTAAAAAAAAGGGGGGGGGTGGAAAATATGTCAATAGTTACAAAAAAAAACTATTTCTCACTCTTTTAATACAAAAAGAGAAAAATTATAAAATATTGCCTGTTTGATATATAATGTGTATATGTGATTCCTTTTTCTTTTTGGTTGTACAATATAAACAACAAAACTGGCATATATATAAATGTATATAAAATTGAATCTTATAAAAACTCATACCGCAAATTTGACTCGCGTCGACGTTCACCACGAACAAAAGGGTCTTTACGTCGTGGTAAGAAACCTCGCGGTTTTAAAGGACTCAACAATTTGCGAGCACGGATCATATTGAGCTCGGATGAAATGATTCGTAAATGATCTGGGTTGGATCGGGTATCTCGGGTGTAAGTGTTCGTATCAGGATTAAACCTTGGTTGTGTTGTAGCTTCGGAACGTCGCCGTTGTGATGCCGGTCGACGAGGAGCAGGGGGCATTGGGATAAGGCCTTCTTTCTTAGTTGGTTTTGTTGGTTTAGATGGAGTAATGGTGGATGAGACTGGGGATGACACTGATGATGACAGAACCAGTGACCGACGAAGCTGTGCTATAGTTTGTACCCATCGCACCTGATGTGTATTAGATTGCTGTGGTGGTGATGATGATAGGATAGGTTTTTTGGTTGTCCATGTTGACGGTGTTTGTGCCTTGGAAAAAGATGAAATCGAATGTCGACGTACCAACGACTTTTCATTATCAGTTAATGCCGCACTTTTAATACTAAGTTCATCATCATCAATATCGTCGTCGTCATCGTCATCTTCATCCTCTTCTTCTCCATCACTTTTCCAGTTTGGATGCATTCGTCGTCCACCTTTTAGTCTAGTATGATGGCGAGGAATTACTTGTACTTCATCGTCTTCTTCCTCATCCAAATCTTCCTCTAATCCTTCGTCATCCTCAAGATCTTCATCATCTGCTTCATCCACAGTTTGGACTTGAGCAAGGTCATTTTCACGCAGTCCAGTAGTAGTAGGTCGACCAGGAATAGCTATAGGCTCACTGGGAGTAGCACTTAATGAAGGAGGCGGCATATGCAACGGCAGGACCTGCGTCAAAAAGTCCGCCGACAGGAACGATTGAAATGGTGATTTGCGTATCTAAAACATTTCAAACAAGAAACAAACGGGAGAAAATAGAAGAAAACAAGAAAAAAAAAGAACGAGTATTATTATTAAAAGATATGAATTTAATAAATACAAAAAGAAAAAGAACCATTCATGAAAATGAACTGCACAATCAATTAATCCCTCAGAGCGTACACACACACACACACTCTCTCTCTCTCTCCAAGAAAGATAATAATATAATAGAGTAATATATTACCAATTCCTCTTCGTCTGGTAAACTCTCTTTACTGTCTACTACAATCCAATCTTCAACATGGGACATTCGACGCATTGGTTTTTGTTGTTCGGGATCGGGTGGGGAAGCGGAAGATTTTTGTTGTTGCCGCTTTTGTTGTCCATGTTTCCTTTGTCGAGACTTTCCCTGAGTTCCCATTCCCTTTTGATGCCGTCCACTGTTTTTCTTTCTGCGCTTTTTCAATAACGGCGGAATGTCGCCATACGGTTTAGGAGCTTGAGCAGCAAGCTGTTTAATAATCTCCTTGTATGAGGACGGCTGCTCTTCACTCATCATGTCATGGATTGGAAATGGTTCTGAGCAAGAAGCTGACAACAAGGTGGGCATCAATAAAGAAGAGAAAAAAGGTTGAGGGGTGAAGGTAGGTTTGGTAAAATAGGACTTGAAAAAAAAAATTCAAGGCGTCCCCTCGCTCTCACTCACTTACCTACTCACTCACTCACTCATTCATTCAAAATCACCTATTATGTTCCCAAATAGTCACATAGTGAACCATTTTTTTTTCTTTTTCTATTTTTTTTTTTTTTTTTTTTTTTTTACTTTTACTCTTATCCAACAATAACAATAAACAATCATTTTTCATTCTTTTTTACGCCCAAACTCCAAATTCAAACGCCTAAAGAAATATATATAAAGTATGAAACTTTTCCCTTTCTCCCTCTCCTGTATGTTACCATGATATGTATATTTTTTTTTGTTTATCAACTCCAAAAAAAAAGTAGTGTGTTACTAGGCAACAATGAAAAATGATTCCCATGTTATCTAAAATAGGGATCCAATGTAACAGCTGTGCATTATAACGCACAGCACATGAGAAAACTGATGTTACTAATATTATTACAGGTTTATGTGTATATGAGGGTAATGGGTGGGGTATCTTTTGGGTTATGAGCTCCAAGTTCAGCCTCCATATATATATATATATATGTAACAACCCTTTTTTTCTATAACACCCTACTACTAATTCATTTAAGCTTTTCGCCATTGACGATAACTTGTACCATTAGCTTGTTGTTGTTGTTGCTGCTGTAGTTCTTCTTGTAACTTTTGTTGTTGCTGCCATGTAGATTGATATTTTGTTGAATCTAACTTCACAATGTCATTCTTTTCCGGCTCGAAACGTGAATAGGCAATGATTGTCGTTACCATTGCAATACCCGTAAACAGTGACCACTTTGACCATTGTTGTTGCTCTTCCGGTGACGCTCCTCGTTGTGCTTCTGGTGGTCTGTCTTCCCATGATCCTCCTGGTCTGTTTGATGCAAAATACGATTCTTTTCCAGTCAAACGTCGATACGCTGCTGTGATATCTCGAATGTCTATTGTGCCATCATTATTACTGGCTACGTCTGGATGATATTTTTTACAAAGTTCTATATATCGTTTCTTAATTTCTTTTTTTGATGCGGTTCGAGCTACTCCTAATAATTGACGATCTTTTAAACGAGATATTGTTGACATGATAATGTGGTTCTTTTAAAAAAAAGGAGAAAAAGTCCATATATATTATGTGGCCCCACTTTCTTTTTTTTTTTTTGAAATTCAGCAAAAACTTTTGAAATGAATCACTTTTGGGTTCGACAGGTTTTATTTCTCTTGTTCTACATTGCACTGTATTGTTTTCTTTCCCACAGAATTCATACATGGTTGATAAGCGGTATACATAAGTTCAACAGTCATTGAGTAATAAAAACACATACAGAATACAAAATATGGTGGATCTAAATCGTATATTTTATTACTCTTTCTTGGAACCTTCAAGGCTTTTTTTTTGTTTCATTTTACAATGATATGAGTAGCACCACTTCACATTACTTTTACGAATTATTAAAGGTATGAAATTAAACAATAAACTTCAAACTCCCAGGGTACGAATAATAAGAAAAAGTAATGACTCGTTTCATATAGTGTTTGTAAACGAAAGAACCTGGTTTTCGGAAACAATCCAGTGCAGGAAGTTTATACGCATAACAAATATAAGAAATAAAACTCGACGTTACATGTGGTTGAAAAAAAAAACCAAAACATTTCAGTTCTCCATTTTTCATTGTAACTAAAGTAATAATATTTATAGAAACCTACATAAAAGATATCATAAGCAGTTCCTCCAAAGTGCCCACGATTCATGAACACAAGATCCACACGATTCATTTACTTGTGTAACTTTCCTCCTATTTTCCTCATGCATTATTTTGTTACTGTGTGAAAGGTGAGGTTGAATATGCTTCGCATAAAAATTCTTCGAGCTATATAAATAACTATGCGTTAACATTAGTTTCATTATGATCATATATATATATATATGCAGATCTGAATATCTCTATGAAAAAATATACTGCTATAATAATATGTCATTTTTTATACTGATTATTATTATTTTGAAAAAAAAATTCATTTATATACATGTTAACATGAAATATAATTCGAAAACTTAGAATTCGGACCCTTCCGGTTTAATGCTCATGCTTATTGCTCGCGTACCCTCATCCTATGCTCTCAGATACTTGTTTTTTGTTTACATATTGTGCATATCGAGGATGGAATTTATTGTGTATTGACACCATATTTATTTATATATTCTATCCACAAGTTGTTCTTACATAATGGGTAACAAGATCAAAATGATATCTTGAAAAAGCTGTCAGTATATAAATTAGCTTATATGGTTTTTTACAAATTGCATATGAAAAGCAGGTGCGTCACTGATTCTATGCCTGAAAAAAACGTCATGAGTAACTAGTACAAAATAACCTGCTAAAAAAAATGGGTGAGGTAACGGATTCGTTTCAATAGGTATTATGTTGGTTTAAACTGCTATATAGTTTCTGATGAGTAAATATGAATTACCAATCTGTACTTTTATTTTTATCGAATGACTTTTTTTCTTTTTTTATATTAACGAAAAAAAGAAAGAAGAAAGAAGGGCGTTAATATATAGTTTATCGGAGACCTATAAGAGTTGATAATATTTCATTATAATAAATTTGTTTACATTCAAAATTTGTGGATGGTGCATGTTGATAATAAAAATAACTGAAAATAATCTTATTAGCGAAGGCCATGGGAACAAAGCATGAGTGCTTACTTTTTTTTCTTTCCTCTTTGGTTTGATTTCCGTGTGAAATCCCCGCAATGCATAATTAAACAAAATTCAGATAAATCCACCGCTTTTTTTTTTATTTACCCTCTTTTTCCCGTTCTTTCACTTCCTTAATAAAAATAAAAATCATGATGACCTCTTCTGAATATCGAGTAGAACGTGATACTTTTGGCGAATTACAAGTACCTTCAAATGTTTATTGGGGTGCTCAAACTCAAAGGTAAATAGTAACTTCAATATTGACTTATTTTTAAAATTTTACTGTTTTCCTGAACCTGTTTTTTTAACAAAAAAAAAAAAAAAAAGATCACTTCAAAATTTCAAGATTGGAGGAATTCGTGAGCGTATGCCACCTGCTTTAATCAAAAGTTTCGGTACCTTAAAGAAAGCAGCAGCAAAAGTGAATATGAGTTATGGTATTCTTGATAAACAAATCGGTGATGCTATTATTCAAGCAGCGGATGAGGTAAAGTATATCAAATAACGTGGCGTAATAGCCAAAAAAAAAATCCCATGTTTTTTTTTTATTTGTTCTTTTGATTCTAACTTTTGTTTGTGGGGGCGTTGTATTTTTATAGGTTATTTCTGGTAAATTAGATGATCATTTCCCTTTGGTGATTTGGCAAACAGGCTCAGGAACACAAACACAGTAAGAATCGGTTTTTTTTTTGTAATAAACGTGTCAAAAGAGAGAATAAGGATGTGACAACAAGAAATTAATAAGATATAATATTAAAAAATAATAACAGTATGAATGTTAATGAAGTATTGTCAAATCGAGCAATTGAAATTTTGGGAGGTGAAATGGGTAGTAAGACACCGGTTCATCCTAATGATCATGTCAATATGGGTCAATCATCCAATGATTCTTTCCCGACCGCTATGCATATTGCGGCCGTAGTTGAAATTACCGAACAGCTTGTTCCGGCGCTTACCGAATTACGTGATGCCATCCAATTTAAATCCAAAGAATTCAAGGATATTATTAAGGTATTTATTTTATAAATTAGAATCAGACATAGCTACTACTGTTAGTATTTTTTATTAAAATTCTTAATAATCATCAAATTTATAGATTGGTCGTACTCATTTACAAGATGCTACACCTTTAACTTTGGGTCAAGAGTTTTCGGGATATGTTCAGCAACTCACTTATGGTATTGAACGAGTTCAAGGAACAATCCCTCGTCTTTCTCGTCTTGCTCAAGGTGGTACAGCTGTTGGGACTGGATTAAATAGTCGTGAAGGTTTCGATGTAAAGATTGCTGAAACAGTTTCTGAAATAACTAGTGTAAAGTTTGAAACGGCTCCCAATAAGGTATATAAAAGTAAAGAGTGTGGTTTATTATTAATGGGCATAGCATATGTTTTTAGTGATCCAGATTCACACACACACACAGATATATAAATACTTACACTTTATTTCTTGTGGCATATATAGTTTGAGGCATTGGCAGCAAATGATGCTGTTGTCGAATGTTCAGGTGCTCTTAATACTATTGCAGTATCTTTGATGAAGATTGCAAATGATATCCGCTACCTTGGATCAGGTCCACGGTGTGGTTTGGGTGGTAAATATTCTTTATCAATTTTTACGTTTATCAGATATTTATGAGAAATTAAAAAGAGTGTTGTTTAATGAAAAAAGTAAAATAATTTATAGAACTTTCGTTGCCAGAAAACGAACCTGGGTCTTCAATTATGCCTGGCAAGGTTAACCCTACACAATGTGAGGCAATAACAATGGTCTGTGCACAAGTTATGGGGTAAGTCACTAGACAAATATTTTACTGGTAATAGAAAAATTAATAACATCTATACTGATTATATTTCTCTTTTGTTTTTTTTTATTACAGCAATGCTACAACTATTAGTGTAGCTGGAAGTTATGGTCAATTTGAGGTATATATATACATAGTTTGTATATTTTACAAAGAGATTTATGATAAAATATATCTGATATTTTTATATTACATATTATATTATTTATGTTTACTTCTAGCTTAATGTCTTTAAACCAGTGATGATTTCCAATCTTTTACAATCCATCACTCTAATTGCAGATGCTTCAAGATCATTTAAAGATAACTGCGTTGTTGGTATCGTTGCTAACCGAGAAAAAATTAAGCAAATCATGAATGAATCCCTTATGTTGGTTACTGGTAAGATTTTTTTTATGATTCAAAAAGTGACTCGACTTAAATATACACAATATTAACATCATTATTTTATTTAATTTTTTAGCACTTAACCCGTATATAGGTTACGACAAAGCCGCGGCTTGCGCTAAAAAAGCTCACAAGGAGGGTACAACTTTGAAAGAAGCTGCTATTAGTCTTGGTGCTTTGACTGAAGAACAGTTTAATGAATGGGTTCGACCAGAAGAGATGGTTAGCCCAAAAAAATAAATAAATAATATATCTAGTAATAGTGTAGCCGTGTCCTAATAAGGCGATGATAATTTAGGGATGTTGATGATAATAACAGTGATAATAAAATATTAAAAAAATCCATTACTCTTACTATTACTCTTATGATAAGCATAAAGTCAAGTACCACTAATATATTCTATGGGATAATCTACTTTAATAGAAATCAAAATGATTTGGTTTCAGTCGTCGTTGTGATCACAAGTAGATTTTTGAAAAATCATGTGCAACATCAAAAAAAGCCTTAGCTTAGCGGTGTTCTATCAACCAATAATCATTGATATTGTGTTCCTTTGTCGTCGCGAACCTCTCTTTTTTTTTTTGGTCTTTCTTTTTTGCTCTTACAGATATACTCATACATAAATATATAACATAAAGGAAACACACAATGTACCAAAATAATCCAAATGCTTATAACAACTATTATAATCCACATGGTTCGCCACCAGTGAATACTCGGACACCACCTCCTTTACAACATCCAATTCCACAACATCCTATTCCAAATTTTAATCAAACCGTTCATCAAACATCCGCGTCGACTCCGGGTTATCATCAGCAACAACAACCACAACAGCAGCAACAACAGCAACAACAACAACAAAATTTTCAATATCGTCAAGGCCCTCACCAACCAACACCACAACAAGGAACTGCATATACACCTAATATGGGTGGCCCAACACCTCAAGGAGATATGTATTCTCAATTCGGCTTCAATGAACCTGCTACACAATTAGGTATGCAATTTGCTGGTAACGCAGTTGCTCAAGGAACAGCTTATATGGAACGTAACGTAAGTTTTCTATTTTTATTTTTTGAGAGATAAACTAGTTGAAAACATTGTTAACATATATGACTTAGTTTAATCGATGGGTTGATATGCCTGCTTTGCGCCATTATTTCAACGTAAGCAATATGTATGTTATTCATAAATTGAGATTAATTCTCTTTCCCTGGCGACATTCGGTAAGAAATAATTATCATTATACTTAGTATATATAAGTTGATAATTAAATATATATCTATATATCTATATATTAATGAGTGATTATTATTATAAAGCCATGGAGTCGCTCAATAATGCGGACAGAAACTGGCCAAATGGAAGGATTCAAGCCTCCACGAGAAGATATAAATTCACCTGATTTATATATACCAGGTAGCTAGATAAAGAAATAGGGGAGTTGATAAGATAATATGAAATGGAGAACAACACTAAGGAGTAAATATTCTTTTTATATAGTGATGGCTTTGGTGACTTATATTTTACTCTGTGGACTTGCCGCTGGACAGCAGGGATCGTAAGTATAAGTGTAAATATGTGGGATAAAAATAAATAAGTCAGGATGAGTAACTTAAAGGAGGGAAAAGAAACTAACCTAGATGGAGGGAATTATTGATAGATTTCATCCGGAACAATTATATGTAGCAGGATGGTGTTCATTAGCGTTTTTACTATTTGAACTTGTTAGTATGCGTTTGACTTGCTATTTTCTGAATATACCCTTTGAAGCATCTATGCTTGATCTTATTGCATATTCAGGTTATAAATACGTTTGTATAATCGTAACTGATGTTATTAAGCTTCTTGGTGCTGGTAAATGGCTTTCTACAGCTGTTTTTCTATATACCGCTTTAAGTGTCGGTTTTTTCTTGGTAATTCAACGCTCCTTCTTATAACCACGTAAAGATTTCTGTTGTTGTACTTATCAATAGTATTAACTTTATAATTATTATTACATATAAATTTATACTAGCTTCGATCGATGCGTTATGTTGTCTTGCCAGATGCTGCTGCTGGACCTTCTACTTTTAATCCTCAACGTAAACGAAGAATGTGGTTTTTACTGACTATTGCAGCCATGCAAATGGTTTTTATGTTCTTTCTTGTGAATTAATAAAAAAAAGGCATTATATTTATACATAATAAAGAGACTGTTACATATTTAAATTATATTATTGATTAATAATCTTCTTCAGGATCTTGAGGTTGTTCTGGCATAAAGGGGGTGTCTTTGGGAACACATTGGAAAAATATCTCCATTGCCTCACGTATAGCTTCTTCAAAAGTAAGGGAACTAGATGGATCGCTACATGGAATAATATTTTTTGGAAGGTTCCATGAATCATCTCGAGTTATGTGTCGAGAACGTTGACTGTAAAAAAGTGAAAATTTGATGTGCGCATCTACAAAGATTTATGTTTGTCATCAGTAAAAAGTAAAAAAAAAAAAAAAAAAAGCAAATCTAAATAGAATTTTGTACTTTACCTTCTGGTAAAAGTAATTCAATTGCTTTTTCTAATATATTTTGGTCTTCTTGAGTTGATTCTTTCCATAAATAGGTGACATCTATCGTAATAATATTTGTATAGTGAATATCTCAATGCTGATCATTTTGTTTTTTTTCCTCTTTATTACTATTTTTACTTACATTCTCCTCGAGGGCAAGCCATTGTCTCATGGTTTTGATGTATAACAAGTACAGGCTTATCGTGATTGCCGGCAGAACTACCTGGAGGGAATACACTATAGCATAACATTTCATCATTTTCCCCAAATGATACCAATGGTTTATCTGTCACAACAATAGCTCGAGATACTGATTTTCTAAATAATGATAAAAAACAAGAGTATGTTAGTATGAAGATAGAGTTTTATCTTATTCAGTAAACGGTAATTGAAAAAAAAAACCTACTCAAAATCAGTCAAAGACGGTGATACCCAGCTTTTGTCTAAATAATCAATTCCAGCAACAACCCAATTTGCATTAAACTTTTGGCCATCTTTAGTTTCTATGCCTTTACATTCACCAGTATTTTCGTCAATTAAAAATCCAGCCAATTCTTGACTAAGTATATATACACCACCAAACACTGCACAAACACTTTTGATAAATTTGTAATGTTAATCTATATGATAGTGAAATATATATACAGTAATCATATTCCGTAGAAAGAAAAACAAAAAGGATTTACTACTTACCGACAAAATGCCTGTGCAATTTCACTACCTCCGCCATATAATGGACATAAATATCCACCTTTGCTAAAACGTCCCATAGATCGTACAAATGCTTGTGTTTGTTCTAATCCAAACTTTGTTGGTGCTATATATTTGATTTTTGATTTCCATCATGATTAATAACTATAAAACTCAATTCTCTTCTGATGTATAGTAATAACTGTAAACATACTTTGATTATCGACGTTTGCAATTGCATAGATAATGGCAGTTTGTAACTTTCCAGATATCTTGAATTTTTCATCTAAGAATTGTATATATGGCATTTCCTCGTTTCCTGGTAGAGTTAAGAAAAATTATTCTCATCAGGTCCCTTTCATGACTAAACCTATTTTTTATATATATTCTGCCCTATTTTGTCCTTACTTACCCTCAAGCACATCAGGATTAGAATCGAAATCAATGGCAAATGTCAAAAACCTCATTAATTTACGCTTATCAACCAAATTAATAGACTTGTTTGTAAATACATCCTGTTTTGAGCTTGGTACCTAACATAATCCAAAAAGGTAAATCTTTAAATACCCACATCTAATTTTTTTTTAAAAAAATCCATTCCTTTAATCTTCTTACCCGATCCAATCGACCTTCCTCGCTATCATAGATACCAATATCATCCACACCTTTAAATTCAAGATATCGACCCACACCACTTCGAATAAGAATTTCCACAAGCTCACCATTACATGACAATAACTTTGGTGTTAAATCCAAATTATATGATCTTGATGCGCGCATTGCATTCAACAAGACAGTTAATTTGGATATACTTGGTTGCAAATTAATAGTCATCTTATCCTTTAGGTCATTATTTATTATGTATTTGACTTCGTTATTGATCGATTCTTCAATAAGAACCTTATCAGTAGTTGCGTCAATTGAAATATGAGATTTTATCTTGTCATAAAGTGCTGTTTCCAAGGATAAAGGCTCAGTGAGCGTTGTTGTGTCGAATTCGATAACTGGTCCCTCAGGCAAACATGGTTGTTGGTACAATTTAAAAGTGACGTTATGATAATTTTCTTTGTAGTTTTTATGATAGTCTATATTGTGTTCTGTAGATTATAAATAATATAAATATTTAATTCAATGATGGAAAGGATCACGTTGATTCACTTTTTACCTTTTTTCGTGAGTGATTCTTGATCTAAATAAAAAAGTATATAAAAATTAATTGTGTTATATATTGACAACACCTTGTCGTTTACAAAACTTCATTCTTTCTAATATAATTAGCTATTATCACTCTTACCTTTCTGTTGACTTTGATTCCATCGTAATAATTCCTTAAAACCAAAAACACTCCAGTTGCTACCATAATGGTCATTACTATCAACGTGAAGAACTTTCTTTCCTGCACGCGCAAGGGCACTATTAATAATAAGGGTACTGATTAATCATGGTGGGGGATGGTGCCTAACTTCCTTTTTTTTTTCTTTTTCCCACAACAAAGTCAAATAGTAAAAACCAACCCTGCAACAATAGACTCGATTAAGCCTGTGCCAAGTACAATAACATCGAAATCTGTTTCGTCCAAGAGTTGAGGACTATTATTTGACATTTTGGTAAGAAAACTTAAAATCGAAAAGAAAAGTTTGGGGGTGGGGGTTGGATATACACTATGGGCTTTTAAATCGTCCGAAAATGGTAATAAACTAATGCGCTGGGTTTTTTTTTCTACTTATCTGTTCCTGGGAGATAATATGTTTCAGAACGATGACAACAAAGAACTGAGCTTTTTTTTTTATCCTCTTCACGTTCAACATAAATATCTTTCTTTTTATTGTTTAAATCTACAAAAACTCTAGAAATATAATTTAGTATAATGATTTGTGACTAGATGTTTACAGTAGAAAAGCACATGTTTATTAGTATCAGACAAAGCGATCTTTTCAACAGTAGTAAGGACAACGATAACTATTTAGCAACTCTAATCAATTTTTGCAGTCAAGTACATATTATGATACAGTTAAATAAGATAATTAAAGTACCATGATGTTGTGGTTTTACTATCTGAAAATGTACTTTTAAAAAACGCAGATTTACTTATGAATGGTACGTACTTACAAGAAATTATACATGCATAAAAGAAACTATATTGACGATGAATATATTCCATATAGTCAGTAATTCGAATATTTTAAGTTATTTTACTTAATATACAGTACTATAATATTAGCTTTACGTGTTTTTTTTTCAGAACTGCTATGGACATTCAAAAAACATACTAAACTATGTAGATAATTTCGATCCTTATTAATACATAGACAGCGATCCGTTACAATTATGTCTTATACCTTTATCTATATACTATTTATACACTTACTATAATTATATATCTGAAAAATGCTTATAAAGCTGATGTTAACAGTTCAATTCTATGAATAATACTCAAAAAGGGGTTCTTATCATTTTTTTTTCACCATATCATTATGTATACACAATTGGAGACTAATGTAGTTCATATGAAGACATACCAAACAAACATATATACTTTTTAATGGTATTAGCGTTAATAATACTGTTCCTATAGTTTATGTGGAAGTAAGATCTTGTTTTATAGCTACTTATTTGTGTGGTATCTGTAAGGATAAAATATGGAGTATCTTTAGCATATCCCTTTGAAAGTCAAACAAATAATACGCTACATATGGAGGTTCACATATCTGAAATATATTCCATTTGAGCCCATTATAAAAATTATATATAATAAAAAGCGTGGAAATCACATCTCAACAGTTGGATATAATTTCAAATACGTATTACCATTTGGTTAATTGATGTAGCAAGATATGTAATAACAACGATCATTTGATCTACAGTCGGCTATTCAAGATTCACGAGGCAAAACTTAAATGTGTATCCTTGAATCTTAAGATATTAAGTATGCTGGACGAACAATCTCATGACTTGTATGTTAGTACTGTCATGGGTTACGTTGCTACATTTTTCCGGTAACGAGTATGATTGTATGGCTTTTGCTCGTTTCGTTCTTTACGCATTAAAATAATAATTGTGTGATACAATATACTAAACAACAACAACAAAAAAAACCATGATTACTAAGAATGATTTTAATAAATTAAACATCTGATAAAATAATATACCAGCTGATAACAATAATCTTAATATGAAAATGACATGGTCGAATATCATTTCTTATCTCATTCAGAGAGAGAGAGAGAGAGAGAGAGAGAGAGAGAGAGAGAGAGAGAGAGAGAGAGAGAGAAAAGAGTGACATTATCAGATTTTCCCAAAATAGTTTACAAACAAAAGTCATTCATTGTTACCACTATTTTTTTCAGAAATAATCGGTAAAATAATTTATTTGGCTAGCGTACATATTTAATAATAGTATTTTAATTTATTATTTTTATTTTCTATAATCAACTATGTGTATAACTACCTTTTTATTTTGAAGTTCTAGCGATTATTTGTTATTGTTATAAAATTAAAGTTAAATATCGATCAATTAAAAAAGGATCATATGTTAAGTTTCATAAATAACCGTGTTCACAAAAAACTAGTTATTGATTATCAAATATATAATTAGTCTTATGATATAAAAATTGTTTTGGTAATTGAGTATTTCTAGAAATACTAGTTATCAGATATTTCTGTTTTTGGTACTTTTTCAAATAATTATATCATAATTATTGTAGTACGTAAATTACGTATCATGATCGATTCTGCCAAAGAGTTTATATAGTCTTATACAATATTTATATATAACAAAATAAAAATCAAGATCATTATATATTATTTTGGATATTAAAAAAAATCAATATTCTTCTTTTTCAAGGAGCAATTGATTAGTAAAGTTTGATCTTTAATATATATATATATATATATATATATATAATGTAATTAAAAGTGATCTATGTTATCAAATGTATATGTGAATTAATTTGTACATGATGTTGAGAGCAAGTCAAATAATCAGAAGAAGTCATGATGTAAAAAAAAAGAAATTATGCATGAAAGGTCCTTTTTGGTGTGCAGATCAGAAGAAAATTCATTTCAATATAGCAATTAATAATTGATCTACTTTTTTTTATTGTTCTTCCCCTTTCTTTTTTTATTATTTATTCTGTTTCTTCTCTCCGTGATATACGTAATAATGATTTTTTATTTATTTTGTTACTCCATAATTGATAAGCCATAACTCATCCATCATACCCATAAATCAATTGAAAGCGAAGATTCCTCACAAAACTCACACAGATAGAACCATAAATATGTAAAATTCTCAATAAATGGTCCGAAACAAGACGAACATATATATATATATATATATATAACAATATGAAATTATGACCGTAAATCTTAGTATACTAGAAAAATTGAGATTCTCACTGTTCTTTTTACTAACTCGTCATTGCGCCCAATTTCTCGGAAAATGAAAAGGATAACAATAAACCTGTAAGATTCCGGATCTGATAAGGAGGGGGGAAAAAAAGGTCTCCCGGTTTCCCATTTGGTCCCCCAATCTATTCAGGTAAGTATATTTGTCTTGCTTTTCTTGGCTCAAATCCACCTGTATCAATTTACTATTATCGGTTTGACCGCTGTTCCCCGTAAATTATTCAAGTCCAGTTAGTTATGATTGGTTGAACGTTACACATAAAAATCAGTAGAAGCAATGATGGGCAACGCAAAAAAAAAAAGTAGAAGAGAGTTTGATTGAATTATTTTTTCCACGTTTTTTCTCTCTCTCTCTCTCTCTTTTTTTAAAAAAAAGCTGCTTCTTTCTATATGTCCAATGGGTACATTTAGCAGTGCTAGCAACATAACAACTACAACTACCTCAACATCGAACTCACTTCCTTTTTCGACACATAATATACCTTCTTCTTCTTCATTAACATCTCTATCAAATAAAACCGAAGGTAACAATGATATTAATGATAATAAATTAGCAACAACAACGACAACAACGACAAACGAAGAGATAGAAGAAGAAGAAGGATCGACACAATTAAAACGAAAAGAAGTATATGAGGTATCAGCTACCTCATGTTCTAATTGTGGTACAACAAAAACACCATTATGGCGACGAGCACCTAATGGCGATACTATTTGTAATGCTTGTGGATTATATTATAAGGCTCGAAATCAATTTCGACCACCTACTTTAAAGCGTAATAGTGCACGCAAAGAAGATCCATCTTCACAAAACGATTGTGGAGCTGGTCCAGAGATTGGAACATGTCCTGGTGGAGGTCACTGCAATGGCAGTGGAGGATCTGAGTCTTGTGAAGGTTGTCCAGCATACAATCAACATCAAGTCAATCGACAATCATTAATCTGTGTCAATTGCCGTACTCGAAATACCCCATTATGGCGACGAGACGAAGCTGGTAATACCATTTGTAATGCATGTGGATTGTATTATAAATTACATAACATGCATCGTCCAGTCAGTATGAAACGAACAGTAATTAAACGAAGGAAACGAGTAGTGGTAGCGGAAACAGGAGAAGAATCAGAAGAGGGCGGTGGTTCTGGGGGTGAAAGTAGTAATAGTAAGACAACTACTGGTGAACAACAACAACAACAACAAATAGAACGAAAACGAGGCAAACGTATTAAAGGTCCTAAAGCACCAACACAAAAAAAAGAAGAAGTGGTTCCTGCTATTGAAGATTATATTTTACCAAAACGATTACCTCCACCTACAACTACACAATCATTATCACCACCACCATCATCTTTGTCATCTCCTTCATCTCCTCCAGATATTGTCGCACCGAGACCAAGATTACCGTTACCTCAGATGGATCGGATTTATACTAGTAGCAATAATAACAACAACTCTACGCCTAATAATCATAATGAGCATCATCATCATCATTTTCATCATCGTACTTATTTACCACCTATATCTTCCTCACCCGCATCTCCACCTTCGTCACACAATAATGGTCATCCGCCTCCTTCTTCTTCTTCTCCTTCTTCACATCTTTCTCGTCATCATACTCAAGAACAACAACGCCATCATTACCAGCATCAATACCAATACCAACAAACACAACATCGAGGAATCGATTCTTTATTACAAGCAGCTGCGGATTGTGAAAGATTACCACCTATATCATTGCCACCACCTCAACAATCCACTACTGTAGCACCATTATCATCCTCTTCTCATTCTCATAATAATTGCAGTGGATCTCTTGCCGAATTCGATGCGGCACTGAATCATTTAAATCATCTTCGTTCTCGTGCAACATCAGAACATGAAATATACGCATTATGTCAACTAGTTCCTTCACTTAAAGATCTTGTTCATCGTGCTGAAACTTCTTTATAACCTCATATTTTCTCACACATTAACTCTGATTCCTCCCCTCCTCCCTTCAATATTTTTCTCCATAGCAAATTTTACACTTTTTTTTTCTCTTGACATACGTACATAATTTTTACATATTATAACATCACTACTATTTGAAATTTTTTCTTTTTATTTTATTTTTACATATATATATAAAAAAGACAAAGAATTAATATATGTTGTAATGAATTTTGCTTATCATTATTATAATATTACTTGTGGCTGTGATATATATATATATATATATATATATACGTATTTGAAGATAAAAAAAAACAGTACGTATTTGCTAATAGTAACATCCACTTTATTAAAAAAAATAACATAATATATACATATATGACAATACGTAAAAAATCCGTTTTGAATTATTTTAATGAAATGAATCATTTTCATAATATTATGCTGTTTAGTATACTTATCAAATAAATTGATAATACTAACATTAGGATTCATACATTCCTTATCCCACCTGCCCATTTACCAAACTTGTTCTCTTTTCATCAACTCCTTTTAAATATAGTCATGAACAAAAAAAAAAGGTGGGCCATAACATTTGGATTAAAAAAAGATATATTATTTAACAGAACTCCTAAGCTTTTTCTTTTTAAACCAGTCGAATAATTCATTCGTATGACTAATCTGTCGCTTCATAGTACTATTATTATTATTATTATTATTATTACTGGAGCCTGATGATGATCCATGTTGTATTTTTGATGTTTTTAATGTTGCCTTTTTAGTTGTTATATTTGCTGATGACGGGGATGCTGATGATACTGATGATGATGCTGTTGTATTTGCTGTTGTTGTTGTGGTAGTAGTCCCTCCTGTTGTTGCCGTCGTCACAGTTTCATAATCCTCTTCTCCTTCATCCTTCCACCAACCACTCACCAATCCCAATCGTACAGTCACCTTGCTAATTTCTTCACCCAGTTTTGTATCCTCTTTCTTTCTCCAACGTCGTTTAACATCATATACAGGAAATGTCCGTTCAATTAAGTTAGGATCCATCATGGTTGATGTAGATGAAGAAGTAGATCGCCTCCTATGATCATAACATACATCTCTGCTTCTATAAAACGCCAAATTATTCAGTGGAATATGAGCAAGACCTACAGTTTCCTTGGTAAATAATAGATGATCATTTTCTTCGTCATTCAGTTGTAAAGAAACTTCCATAAAACTTTGATCATTTAACCAATTTTGAATATCTACAAGATGTCCACGTAAATAAAAACAAGTAGGCCATAATGAACTAGGTCTTGTCATAGAAGATGCCGGACAAGTGATGCGTTGAGACAAAAAATTATATGCAAAGATAGGTTTACGTGCTACGCCACGACGACCCGATGTAGGTTTTGGCATAAGATGCTTGAGATTATCGGCGTGTACAATATTGAAATAGAAAGTGAATGCAGTAGTCCCTGATCCTATCTGATGGTATCGAGGTACACTGTCAGTGGCGATACTTGGATGATGTTGTGATATTAAGGAAGCAGTAGTCGTTGTTCCCATCGATATAGTTGTATTTGATGTTTGTTGTCGTAAACGACGTTGTTGTTGTTTAATGTTTGTTGGATTGTTGTTAGGAAGTTGAATACGACGAAACTCTGCTGCCAGTTGATCAATATTTAAGTCAACTTTTAAATCAGTATGTGATTTTGCCCTTCGTAAACTTTTCTGAAATTCTTTCTTTGTCTCCTGTTCTGCATCTCGTGGCTTAATCCAGCTGACTGACCGTCCTTCATTAAAACCCACTGCTCCTGTTCCTGACGACGAAGAAGAGGATGATGATGCTCCTGCTATCGTCGTCCTTTTTGTCGTTATATAATCACCAAATCCACCTGTTGCCGCTGCAGCAGCTGCTGCCTTTTTAAGCTTTTGTTGTCGTTGTTGCATTTGCTTATGACGATGTAAAGCGGAGGTGGGTTGTTTTTGATTATGTTGATTATCTTGTTGTTGTTGTTGTTGTTGCTGCTGTTTTGTGTTTTTTAGAAAAGAGTGAGTGGATGGTGAGGATAGAACTGTGGTGGCGGCAGTAGTAGTTGTGACACTATCGGAAAATAATAATGGGGTATTGTTGTTGCTACTAGTCGCTGAAAGATCCATAATAGACTTGAGCTCCATATTGTTGTAAGAAGAAGATGAAAATGAGGATGATGCTGAAGATAAATTATTACCTTTTTTATCAGGCATAGATACAATAAATAAACCAGCTTTTAGTTGTTCTTTACGATTATTATCTGGTGATAGTAACCTCCAATCAGCTCTATCGACAACAAAGCGGTTGACCTTGTCCATTTGTCCACCGTGATGAACAACCATTTTAGCATCAGCGACACTTAATGAAATGGTCCCTATTCGTTGTTGGGTTGCATCGCTCCCAACGCTATTGGCAGTAAGGTTAATTTCGGCATTATGTGTACGTAAACGTTGTAACAATTTAGTGGAAATTAAATAAGCTAATGTTGTATCGAATAATACGGTTCCATCGCGTAAGATGGAAGTAGGAGGAGTACTGATTATTGTTGTGGGAGGAATGAGATCGTCAACAGCTGCAGGAAGACGTAGCTCAAGTTTACTTTGGACGCAGATATCATGGTCTGCGCTGTGCGAAAAGTGACGACCTAGTAAACATATATATTATAAGAAGTTTTCAATTTTTAGGCGCGTATGATACATGTATATTAATGAAAAAAGAAAAAGTTAAGAAGGAGAGACAATAAAAAGAAAAGAAAAGGGAGGGTGTGGTTCTTTATTTGATATAATATCTTATAAAGGTTTCCATGGTTTTATATATATATATATAAACTTACCTTGCTGAACGGCAACTAATATAGCATATTCACACGTCCTTGTCAGCAATAGGGACATATTATTTTATCTCTGTATTATGTATGTGTAGAGAGATAGAGAGTGAGAGGGGGGGGAGAGAGAATTAAAAAAAAAAAAAAAAAAAGAGAGAGAGAGGGAGCTTTTTTTTTATCGGGATTGAAACACAACAAAAAAAAAAAAGAGTGCATTTTTTTAGTTGGAAAAAAAAATTGTTTGTATACGGATTGTTGGTGAGGGTTTTGAGTTGAGTTGGATGTAACACAAAAAAAACAGGCTGAAATAATGGCATGCCGAAATAATTACTCATAAATTTGTTATTAATTTTTTTTAAAGGGTTGAATAAAAAAGACTATTTACTTATTATTTATCTTCTCTTTTATTATTATTATTTTTTATTATTATTTATTATTTATTATTGTCCAAAGTTAAAACCTCCCTGAGGTGCTTGTACTTGAGATTGGAAAGCAAATTGATCATTTTGCATTTCTCCTGCCATACCTTCACCTGCTTCATCTTCTTCATCACTAAAGTATTTATCAATAATATTATATGCTTTCTTGTAGATTTCTTGATTATCATGAGTTTGAAGTTCATGAATAAAATCTACTCCTCCACATTCTTCAATAGCAAGTGCATATGGATTCAAGTTGTCTACAGTATTTGTTCGTTCTACTTCGCCTACTTGAAGAATATTTTCCAATCCGTCTAGTGCAACCATCGTGATCTTGTTATCCATTACTGTTAAAATATCACACAAAGGTTTGATACATCCTTCAGCTACGAGATAATGAATTTGTTCTGGTTTGTTGAGTCCACCTGAAGTAGCATTACAAATAGACCAACATGCTTCCTTCTTTGTCTTGAAATCACCATGCGCCAAAATTTGAATAAGAGGTCGTACTAATCCACCATCAATCACTGCTTGAATCTGTTGTGTGTTACCAGCTGTAATATTGGATAAAGTCCAACAAGTTTCTTTGCGAATGGCCTCCTTAGGACTCATGAGTAGGTGGAGAAGTGCATTGATAGCACCACAGTTAATAATAGCTTGTGTTTGCGCATCATCACCAGTGACAATGTTACCAACAGAACGAAGTGCAGGTGTTTGTACACTAGTTTGTGGATGACCAAGAAGTTCAATAAGGCGAGGACAGACACCAGATTCTACTACAGCTTGAATACGTTCATTAGGTCCATCAGATAAGTATGAAATAGCCCAACAAGTATCAATTAAAACTTCTTCATCGCTAGAAAGTACTAGTTTAGATAAAACTTGAAGTGCAGGTGCAACCTATATAACCCCCCCCCATTCAAAATATTAATACATCTATTTTATTACGTACGTAATCTTTCTCCCTAATTTTCTTTTTCTTTATTCATTTCATACCAATCGCCAATCAGGTTGAGGGTTCTTTCCACGACAAAAGTTGGAAAGAGTCCATGTAGCATTACGAAGCATAGAAATCTTGGTTGTATCATCAAAAATAGTTAATAAAGGTGGAAGTGCACCATTTTGAAGTACAAAATCACGACAACGAGGACTATCACCAGCAATATTACCCAAAGCCCAAACAGCCTAAGATATAAATATATATAAATTAGTTTCCTGATCCCCATCACATTAAATGATATAATAGCAAATATTATTATTCTTCTCTCTTTTATTTTTTCTCTTACCTGTTCCTTAACATCCATCACTGGACTACTCAATAATTCAATAAAGAAGGGTACTGCTCCTGATTCTAATACTACTTGTGTTTGTTGTGATGATCCAGAAGCAATATTTGTTAATGCCCATGCTGCTTCAAACTGGGTTAGTGATTAAGATATTTATGGTTAACAAACGTTTAAGAACATTATATGTTTATATAAGCTTCTTTCATTATTATTTATTTTGACGTAACAAATTCTTTTCTTTTTTCTTTTTTACCTGCAAAGTTGTATTGGGAGATCGTAAAAATTCAACAAATCGTGGTACAACACCACATGCAATAACTTCTTCAATGGGTGGATTCTTTTCTTTTGAAAGTAACTTTCTAAAATGTGCAGTTGCTTGAAGTTGTGTTTCAGATTCATTTGCATACAATCCTTGAACCATATCTGGTAACATGGACATGAGCTATATATGGGTGCGCGTTAGAACAAAAAGTAGTTTTATCATTTTGGATTCGTTCTTTCTCTTTTAATAAGAAAAAAAAATCAATTCTCTCTTATTCCCTTTTTTTTAATATTAATAATAAATTGGATTCCAAGATCTTTATTTATATACCTGAGCATCGACAGGATAACCATTATCTTCGTCATCAGAATCAGCAGGGAGACTTTCTACATTAAAGTTTCGTCTTTTGGCAAGGTTTTCCTCCTTTTTTTGTTTACGGATTTCTACTTGAGCAGTTTCACGACGACGACGTACTTCTTCTGGTTTGAATTGATTGCGTGCCTTATAATTATTACGTCTGAGATCAGCAAGTGGGTCCATGATTTTTCTCGCGTTTTTTTTTTTTGATTCACGTAAAAGGAAGAAAAAAAAAGCACAGTTTTTTTTTTCTGGTTGTCTACAAGAAAAGCTATTCTTGAAAACTTAAAAAATAATTAAATGTCAGCACTTTTGAAAAAAAAAAAAAAAAAAAAAAGCTATACTATATTGTGATCCACTTGTACATAAATAACTTAATTATTTATATATATACAAGATAGATCATCATATGGTATGATTTTGATAAAATTAATAATAATAATAATAATAATTATAATATCAAACATAATAAATAAAATAATAGTAATAAATCATATAAAATAAAAAAGTAATAAAATGTTTGTATTTTTTTTTTAAAAAAAAGCAATTCTTTACACTTGTTTTTAAATTAAAACAAGCAGATGCACGATAATAATAAGATTTTGATTCTTTTTCTTTTCTCATTCTAAGGAAAAATATATGATTTTTTTTTCGGTAACAAAAAAAAAAAGGTAATGTTGTTGTTCATGGTGTTTTTGATTTGAGGGGATTGAGTTATATAATGTATGTATGTGTATAAGGTTTTTAAGAGGGAAAAAAAGAGATGGATAATATGGATAGTTGTCAGCGAGGTGGTGATGAGGAGGATAACGAACAAAAAAAAAGGTTAAGAGTTATTTTATTTACAACATCATCTTGAGAGGGTTTTCCATGTATTCCTTGAAAGATTGTAACCAAGTAGCAGCAATGGCACCATCAACGACACGGTGATCGCTAGAAAGAGTGACTTCCATGGTATTACGAACAGCAAAACCATTTTCCTTGGTTTCATCAGGAACAAGTTTTTGTTGTGTACCACCAATAGCCAAGATACAAGATTGAGGTGGGTTAATAATGGCAGTAAAGTGCTTGACACCGAACATACCAAGGTTAGAAATGCTGAAGGAGCCACCTTGGTATTCATGAGGAGCCAATTTGCCATTACGAGCACGAGTGGCCATATCCTTTACACTGCTGGAAATATCAGACAAACCACGCTTTTCAGCACCAGTAACAATAGGAGTGATCAAACCGTTAGGAGTAGCAACGGCAACGGAAATATCAGCAGTGTTGTATCTAAGCAATAATAATAATAATAATAGTTATAATGAGCAACCCATATAATTAATCTTCTTTTTCCTTCTTTATCTATTGTTTTAAAATATATTTCCTTTCATCTTGCCAACGTTTTGCTAATAAATAAATAAAATAAAATAACTTACTGTCTGATAAAGTCACCTTGCCAAGCAGAGTTAACTTCAGGAACCTGCTTCAAACTGAGGGCAGACGCCTTGATAATGAAATCATTAACGGACAACTTGTACTTGCCATCAGCAGCCTTGTTAAGAACTTCACGCAATTTGCTGACCTTATCCATGTTAATATCAACAGTGACATAGTAGTGAGGTACTTGTTGCTTGGATTCAGTCAAACGAGAAGCAATAACACGTCTCATGTTGCTAGTAGGAATGTCAGTAAAGGCATCACCAGTAGCGGATTGAGGAGCATAGGCAGCAGGTGGAGCAGCAGCAGCAACACCAGTAGAGGCAGGAGCAGAAGCAGAAGCAGCAGGAGCAGTAGTACCTGTAAATATATATCACATTATTGTTAGTATTCTTCACTTTCCTTTTTTATTTCAAATATATATCGTCTTATTACCCTTGAAGTTGTCAACGTCTTCCTTTACGATTCTACCGCCAGGACCAGTACCCTGAATTTGAGAGATGTCAATATTACGTTCGTTAGCAGTTTTCTATTATTAATTGAAGAAAAAAAAAGATATTATCATTAGCATTATTATTATCATCAATATACTTTTGAAAAAAGGGAAATAGTAATTGGAAGTATAGGATTATTGATTATTGCAAAATGTGTGGACAAGTATAGTTCCTGACCATCATATATAAGTCTGAGTATGATTGTGCATGATTATACTTACTTGAGCTAAGGGACTTGCCTTGACACGGTCTGACCCGATCGAAAATATGGTTTTTAGAAAAATTTTAATTGAGTATACCCAATTCCAATTTTTTTTTTTTTGTGTTCTTAATACAGATACCCATCTTCCCATTTCCCCTCCCCTACACTTTCCTACTTTATTCCTTTGCTTTCTCTCTAACACACTTCTCTATTTCCCTTCTATTCAAATCCCAAATATACGAAACACCAATCAAATAAAAATGAGGATTGTAACTCACCACCATCAGAGGGAGCGGAAGAAGAAGCGGGCTTGCTAGAAGATTCTTGAGCAGCAGGCTTTTCTTCAGCAGCAGGCTTTTCTTCAGCAGCAGCTGGAGCAGCAGCAGCAGGAGCACCACCAGCATCTTCTAAGGTAAAGTTTTCAAAAGCAGCAACATCGTTTTCGTCTTCAACAAGGACAGCGATGGGCTAAAAAAAAAAAAGCAGAACAATAAGAATAGTTTAAAATGTCAGTCTTTTTTTTTCTCAAATTCATAGCACGCGTTTAAAATGAAAAGATGATTTTTACCTTGCCAACAGCATAATCCTTTGCGCCAGTATCAACTAAGATCTTGGCAAGGAAACCTTCTTCTTGACACTCAAAGTCCATTTGAGCCTTATCGGTCTCGATCTCGACCAAAACATCACCAGGAACAATTTCGTCACCGACCTTCTTTTGCCATGTACCAATACCACCTTGGGTCATACTAATTTTTTTTTTCAAAAAATAAAAAAAAAATGAATATACATATTTTTCCAAATGAAACCTTTCTTTCTTTCTTCCTTCTTTTTTTTTTCTCTTCTTAATATCTATTTCAATTACTTACGTTGGTGACAAAGCAGGCATTGCAATCACATTGTGTTCGGGGAACGCTATTTAAGTGGCAAAATAAGATTTCATTTAGTACATATACGCGAGAAAGAATTTTTTTAACCAAAAAAGAAAACTTACACTTGGAGCTATAGAATTTGACATTGCTAGGAGCAGCAGGGTTCAAAAGGGAGCGTAAAGCAACAAACTTGACATTGCTATTTTTTGAACAAAAAAAAATACACAACAAAAAAAAAAAAATGAGTCCCAGGAAGAAGAAAAAAATAACGATTACCGCCAAAAGCAGCATAAAAAGTAAAATGAAATAATTATTATTTTTACCTTGAGGATGAGAAAGTGCGTACACCATTAGAAGCTTGATGAGCTAAAAGAGGAGCAACTCTAGTAGAAGTCGAACGAGTGGTTGTGCGAATGCTTGCAGAAGCTCTGAAAAGTTGACGACGAGCGAAGGACATTTTTGTGAAAAAAAAGTAAAAAGACAAGAAAAGCTGGAAAAACAACGGGAAACCACTGGTGTTTTTTTTTAAGGAGCCACTTCCCCAATCTTTTCCGTTTGCAATTGATCCCGACATCACCCTCTCTCTCTCTCTCTCTCTCTCACCCAAAAAAAAAATAATAAAAGCAAAGTTACCGGTCACAGAAAATATACGCCTACAAAAAACCAACCAGCCCATACGAATTTTATTTCAGACACAGCTTTAATGCTTTTTCAAGTTATCGGAGCAACCGGTTTTGCTCTGGTAATCTTTTACCGTGTTCTTCCGTATAACGAGGTTATTTTTTTTTCACACACATCTACTTTGACAAACGTGGTTGTATAAAAGATTCGGTCTGTTTCGCACACTGTTAATTGTTGCTTCCTTTTTATTTATTTATCTATTAACCAAAGTCGACTATAAGCTGTAGATGAAGTTTTCATACAATTTGCGGCTTTTTTCTTTATCATTCGTAACGCATTAGGAAAAAGACAAGAGAAAGAGTTTGTTTTTCTTTACTTTATAATAATAATAATCATAATAATAGTAGTAGTTTTAGCTGAACTTTGTCATAGTATTAAAGTTTATTTTTTTATATAATTGGCACCGACAAGCGAACCTCTTCAGATGCCATTTACCATAAATGCCTTTCAAAAAATTGAAGGGACATGAATTGAGGAACCGGCTGTTGCACAAAGTTTAGTGAACCCCAAGTTCACCATCTTTACCATAAGATGAACTGTTGTAAGGTTGTTTACTATATATCTAATTCACATGGATACGATTACGAAATAAAACCTGTTCAGAATGAATATTATTACATTAAGATTATATTTTTTCTTGTTGCCTTAATACATTATATCAATAGATATAGCTGTTCTCACTTTATTGACAATAAATACAGTATCATTTTTTCTACTTCCATAAGTGTATATAGTCACACCATTAAAAATACTAAAGACTTCACTCTTCTTCCAGATTATTCTTCGTTTAGCACCATTTAATTGTATATATCAACAACGATGCATGCAGAATATTATTATTTTTTGCTTACAATCAATGTATAGTAAAATTGACTTTTTTCAAAAAAAAAAATGGTATAGATAAAACTCTTTTCTCTTTTGCACACATCCAATTACTTTTCTCCAAGAATACAATTACCTAACCAACGTATCAACTGTACGTGATTAATGTTTTGTACACTCTTCTCATCAATTTTATACTGCTTTGAGAATTTGTTGTTTGTGTCATTTTTGTAAAATATGTCTCTCTTGGTGTTTTAAGAAACATTATATATCACTGGATACTATTGACTCACCAGAAATATACACACATTGCCCTTTTATTAATGATATTAGAAACTTATATTCTATGTACAAAAGTATAATACTAACCTTATTTTTTTTAAAGTAAATCGTTCCAACTGACGGAAATTTAAAGTGTCTTTACATTAAACATTCACAGTCTTTTTCGATAGCTGCGACGGCTCTTAATATCTATAACAATTCGGAAAATCCATTATTGAACAAAAAAATTACTTAAAATATTTACAACACAAGTTGTTCACGAACTTTCAAATTTATTTGCTATGTTCATTATTGTCCATGTAGAACACCAACCGACGAGAAACTACTTAAACTTTTTTTTAATTACCAATGCTCAAGTTCAGTTACAACTGTTGTCAATCTGTATATATTCATAGAATTTTTTTTATATACAATTAAAGTTCTAGTATAATCTATGTTGGTAAAATAATTCTTATTTATCTTTGTTAAGCTTCTTTATGAGGCGTAAACCAATTTGTTGGTAGGTCGTCTCTATGGTTACTAAAATTTATTACCATGACTCAACAACAAGTCTCATATAACTTACCAGATTGTTGGGAATGAAACAGGCTCTCCACTAGTAGCTGCCATATATAACAAAGCAAAATTAAAGAAATTTTCATAACTTAAACGGGAATTACTACGTACACCCCACAAATAAAATCCAAATAACTGGCCGTAATAGCTTTATCAATATCAATAGGACTTATTCAACAGCTCATATGTAACATTAAAAGTAAATAATTCTTTTTTGTCATTTCTTTATATGGACTACAACTCCCACTTGTGTACATAGCGATATAGTGAGAAAACATAAGAAATTTGATTGTTATGTATGAAAAATTATCTGTTGATAACACTTTCATTAACGTTTTCGAGATATATAAATGTAATAACTGTATATATGATATATAAATGGCAGTATCTGACGTAGTTATAGCAGATTGTTGTTTGGCTTCGAAAAATTATAAAAGTGGGGTCGAAATTACCTAATATAGTACGTTTCTGTGATGTCCGTAGCAATTCCCGAATTAAATAGCGTATCTTTGTTACATTCAACATTAAGCAGAATGTTTACCGTTTGAAATCCTAAAGATTTATATTTTTGAACTTAATACCTCAACTATATCATCCCGTTAGTGGGTAGATTGCAGTATTCCATTATTCTTGTGGAGTAACCTAATATAATTAAGGTGTCAAACATTTGAATTGTCAAAAGGATGGGTTGGATGGTCCCGAAAAGAAGACTCAGAGTAGTATTTATATACATAACCATAACAGTATGTATATGTGAATAGTAGTAATTAGTATATAGTCGACCCGGCATTATAAATTATATTCCTTCTCTGAAAGGATTGTAGTATTAGCTACGATAGATTGATATATCACGGATGATATAATACTTGATATTATATTGATTTATTATTTCTGTGGTGTCGTGTAAATATATTTTACTTGTCATTTTGTTCTAAATAATGGACAGCTCTGTTATACATAAATTATTAACTGATATTGTCTTCGAGTATCAATATATATAATACTTGCTGTACCTATTCTTATCGTTCGCATTAATTTTCAAGTAAACTATCTATTTAAGATGAGTGGAGAAAAGTTTAGGATTAAAATTAAAGTAAAAAAAAAATTGCTTCACCGATATGATGACGTCGCGATGTCTTTTTTCGAACACCCTTTCAATTTTTGAACCTTAGCCCCTACCCGACAAATATTTTTTCTTAACCTTAGTTAATACATTCAACGAAATGGCTGGACACTACGTTATTGCTGGAAAGGCCGTCTCTAACCACATTGTAAGTTTTTTATTATCAAAACTAACCTTTCTTTTTTTTGGTGTTTATTCTACCAACAACACTATTTATTTTTGGGAGAGAGAAGAAAGATAGCGAGGGAAAAAAAAGACATGAAGGTTTAATTTATATAATATAATTAATGAAAACTTGTTTTCTTTACTGTTATTATTGAAATAGATCGCCATGGGTTTCCTTGGTGTTTATGCTGCCGCTGGTGCTTACTTTGCTTTGAAGCCCTCTGCTCCTCAGCCTGCTACTCCCCCAATCAAGGCCAGCTCTGCTGATGAAGAAGCATTCATCAAGGAATTCTTGAAGTCTGCCGAAGCTAATGATAACAAGCAATAAGGGATAGAATTTTTTTCCGTTTATTATTTTCCAAAAAAAAAAAACAACACCACCTTGTTCTTTTGTCTTTTTTATGTATACAACTTACAACCAAATCAACCAACTAAAAAATTTATAAACCATAAATTTCTTTTTTGAATTATGTAACTAAAACGTATCTTAAACTTTTTTTTTCTTCAATTCATTATTTTGTTTAAATTGATATTCTTAGTTTGAGAAAAGATTTTGGCATCAAAAAAAAACAGCTCCAAAATTATAATATAGAAATTGGTTTTTTATATGTTTAAAAAAATGTTGTATTCAACAAGTTTTAAAAGATTTACTGGGTAACAAGGAAGGGTTTGGACAATGGAAAGATAAAAAAAAAAAAGTGACAAAGAGGGAGAGCAAGTATGGTTGAGGATGTGGATGTTTGTTAGTAAAAAAGGGTTTCAAAAAGGATGTTTAAACTAGTGAGGATAAATGTAAAGGAAAATACAACTCTCTTTTATTATTTAGCTATATATAATTTATTTAGGCTTGACAGGATAAAGCTTGGACTTAGGACATTCCTTGAGTGGCTTCCAACTAATGTCGAGAACACCAATATCAAGATCACCACCAGGAGCAACTTCCTTGAAAGCAGCGGGGGTAAGATCAATAGCTTTGCCTATTAAAATTTATTATTTAGGGTAACACAAAAAATAGAGAGAGCGATAGAAAGAAGGGGTTAGATTGAGAGAATATTATATAAATTATATGTTTTTACTATACTTACCAACTTTACAACCAGCACACTTATCAACAATCTTAACAACAACACTAAGCTTCTTGTCTTTATTGTTAGTAATCTTCATACACTTGTAGCAGTTTTCAAAACCATCCATAGCCTAAATTTTATTTTAATATTTTAATGAGATAATGTTGATCGAATTAAGGACTCTTTGTTTCTTTTATTATTATTATCATTTACCATAGCACCAATTAAATCGTGGTTAGTGGCATGGTAAGAGCTCAAACCGTTTCTATCGTAACAAGCAGCATTGTTCAAATCTTCACCAGTGTACCTAGAATGATAAATGATAATAAAAATACATTAGTATATAACCTATTTTTTCAATATATCGCTATTGGTTACTAACCAGGTACCACGACCTCCACGCTTGGAAAGACTCAAAGTAGAATCGCCGAATGATCTAATTTGAGCAACACCACGACGTTCAATTTCTTCAGCACGAACGACAGTTGCAACGCAGAATACAAAGATTAAAAGAAAAAGCTTGGACAAAAATTGTTGTTTCATCTTGTCCTTTTTGATTTAAAATACAAAAGAAAATAAGGAATGGAAAGGGGTTTAGAGGTTTTGTTAACGAGTGAGTATTGAGGGAAAAAAAAGAAAGAGAAAGAGAAAGAAAGAAAATTAAAATAAAAGAATAAGAATTAAAAAGATCTCTATGCTAAAAAGAACTCGTAATTAAAAAAAAAAATAGAAAAACAAGTTCAAGTGGAGTTGGGTTTTTTTTTTCCCAGTCTAAAAAAAATGAAGTTCCTATGAATGAACGTGGCAAATGACAGATTTTAGTTTCTTTATTCTTTTTATGGATACCTATTATCCATTTCACTTCTTTATTTATTAATAAAAAAAAAACCTCATGGTTTACATTTTTTTATTTTATTTTGTTTTTGTGTTCAACAAAAAAAAAATTGATCACAGACGTCAATTGCTCAAAAAAAGGATCGACAAAATAAAATAATTTTGATGTACTGGCCAGAATAAAAACATCCTTTTACGGTGATAATATTTTTAAGATCCGAGTCGTATAAAATGTGTGTGTGTGTGGGAGAGAGAAAGTATATATACTTTTGAAGGAGTGGAGTTGTACTTAATCGAGTTATTTTACCTTTCCTAGTTTGGATAAAAAAGATATTAATTGCATCAGAAAAAAAAAAGTTTGTATCATCTTTTTTTGTGTTCATATAATTAAGATGTACTTTCAGTTAAAAGTATATAATATATTTATCTTATTATCTTAGTATTTAAGAATAATAAATTATTTAAAAAAAAGTATTAAAAGCATAACAACAACTATCAAAAAAAAAATAGAATCATAACCTCATTCATATAAATAATTTATATCAGCTAATAACAAAGGAAGAAAGGATTCCAGACCGCATTTATTGTATAATTTTTCTAAGAAGAGAAGAAAGAAAGTCCTATATAAAGCTTTTAAAGGTCTCTTTCTCTTTTTTTATCTCTCTCTCTCTCACTCACTTATTCTTTAGGTACACACCACAATGTGATTATTATTATTATTATATTTATAGAGTGATGACTTTTTCTTTTAATTATCATCATGTTCTTTTCTTAATCATCTCCTCGCTCTCCCCTCCTTTTTTTGTTCTTTTTGTTTCTATTATAAGAAAATGTTTTTGGTTATCAAATTGAAAATAATAATAATAAAGAGGTTATTAATTATTTATAAAATTATTGCTGATCAAAAAAGACTTAGATGAACTTCTCTTTTTTTTCTTTTACAAACAAAAATAAATTGCGCCATCTTTATTTTTTTCGGCATTAAAAGAGAATCTTTTCTTACACTAAGCTTGTAATGGAAATTCCCTCGCTTTTACCTACGATAGATGGAATACCTGGTACACAATTTAAGTATTGAGTAAGGTTAATCATATTCTGAGTTCTGGAACATGTGTTTACTTTGCATATGTTTTAGTATAATATATGATTACTTTCATTTTTTATAATATGCTTTAGCAACATAGATACACAAATACATTTAAGGTCCGTCATAATATTGATAACATCAACAGTTAATAATAATAATATTATTATTATTAGTATTTATAAGAAGCAGTATCAATAACAATAATATAAAAGAAATATAAATATATAAATATATATTCAATCGTTGTCTTTTTTTTTTGATCGCTTATAATTGGATTGACTTTTTTTTATGGCGGTGAAAGAATTATATTTAACAATGAGACCATAACTAATAAGGTAAACCGTGTTAAAGAAAATCGACGAATTATATTTTGGTTTTTAAGTTACATGCATTCTTATTTTTCTTTTAGAAACAAAAAAAAAGTTTCTTGTTAAAAAATATCTAAAATAGCCATACGGATGAGATTAAGCATGTATGGTATAGTATAAAGTAATAATAATAACTCTGTTTTTTTACTGGATAAAATATAAATGAAAGTTACTGGCATATAGATATGCTAAGACATATTCATCAACAAGGGATAGTTAAGCTAAATTAACCCAGGTCATATCTTGAATTATTTGTATTAGTATGAGTTACACATCACTTTTTTTTAGGCTGCTAAAGAAAAACAGTACATAATTACTACCACAAGTACATATCTAAATCATTTTTTTTGTATCCTATCATAGCCAAAAGAAAAACAACAATGAAGCATATATATTTATTAAAATATAGCGAAAGAAAAACAGATTCATTACTATTGCTGTAATTGGTAGTTGCATGCTCTTACACCCTTGCGTTTGTGATAAACTACAAAATAATAAGTTTATCCTCGTTCACCCATACTTCATCTTTTTCTTTTTTTTTTTTTACAATGTTCAAAGCAGGTTTTGGGGAAAGGAATTGATTGAAACACTGCATTATAATAAAAGGACCAAGAACTCTGAATATGTGGTATTTGTAAAACTGGGAGTTGCAAAAGCGGGGCTCTACTGCACAGATCCTTTTGTTTGTGATATGTTTGACAGCTAAAAGGGTATTATTATTTCACACCCTTTATCTCTCTCTCTCTCTCTCTCTCTCGGGATGTTCAATCTGGGAGAGAACATGTATAGCAGAAAAAAGGATATGATGCGCCAATATCAAAGCATACACGCCACTGAATATAAAAAAAAAAGGTAGTACACGGGTACTAGACAAGATTTATTTGACATAATGAGTGTATATATAAACGGAATAGTAGTGGTATACTCAAAAGCACAACGGTACCAAAACATTTTATATTTTGCTACTGGCTCTTGACTGGTGTACCATTTTTGTAATATACATGTTGATAAAAAAAAGAATAAAAAAAGAATTGGTATTGATAATGCAGGTTTGATATATACACAGATAAAATTAAAATCATTGCTGTTTTTGTTTTTTTACTGAATGTTGGTCGCTTTCACTATTAGTTGTTGATGTCGATGAGGATGGTGATGATTGAGTTGTAGTAATACATGGTGGTGGTACTGGTATTAAGGCCCGTTTCTTCCCTTTTTTCCCTAATGATATAACCTTATTATCTCCTTTAATGGCTGCTACAGTATCTAACAAATAGAGGCGTGTGCGATATACAAGTTCCAGGATTGGGATAAGCGACGGAAAGCAAACATCAGGATGGAGGGGAAATCCTGCTCTCTCCGATTGCGTGACGCGGCAAACTGATCCTTTGGGACAGTCCAGCACGATGACCGACATGTGTAAACCTAAAACCACCAACAATTGTCATGGATTAATAAGTAAAATAGGACAATTGAATGGATATTATATTTAACGCTTTATTTTGTGCATAACACGTACCTGAAATTATGAATGCTGCTGTTTTGATAGAGTGAAGAGTTGATGGGCGTTCACGTGCAATATATGTCAAAAAGTCTTAACATTTTCGGTGCTTTGATACCACGTTCATGAAGCTCCTTGCTACTGTTTTCTCCATCATCCTTTAATGCAACTTCACTAATTCCAAGTTCATAATTTAGATAACTGCACTTCATATCAGGTTGGCCACCAACACAATGACGAGCAGTGGCTCCATGTGCAGGTAGAGTACGGTTATGATTATGTCTTGCTGATGACGCCTGTGACTTTCTTTTACCACTATAAAAAATAAATAAATAAATAAGCTCCTAAATAATCATACCCATCATACTCATCATAACCCATATTCAAATATATGCAAACACGTACGATCTAGCCCGTATTTCTGTTAAGTCAAAACATTTGAACACAAGTGGCCAAACCCGATACTCTACGTCGTCCTCAATATAGTCGTTGTCAAAGAAATTCATGTTGTATAGATCCACAACCTCTTCAATGCTTTTTCTAATCCAATACAAATCAGGTTCGTCTGATGGATTAAATGTTTTGTTGGCGATGGTAGCGTTTAAGTCACGAAGAGTTTTCTATAATTTAAATATATATCATATCAATAACCATCTATAAAAGCACACATAACGATAACCCCCATTATACCTTGCCAAGAAACGAGTATAAGTATTCATGAACAAGTTTTGGAAGTTCTTGGTCGAAATCAATTGAATTAAAATCGCCAATCTCGTTCAATTCTTGCTCTGTGAATACTTCAGCATACAATGGATCATCAGGGTTTAGAATCAAAGAATGAGATGGGCTAAGGAGCGGTTTTTGTTCAAAAGTATCAAAGAGGTCAGTTGGGTAAAAATTTGAAGCTCTAAAACAAAAGGTCGACAGCAAACAGTCACATTATCCACATTTATTCAGTGAGACACTTACTGTTCATACTTTAATCCTAATGAATAATCCATCATGACCTGTTCGACAATCCGGCCATTCTTCAACTTCCACACTTCTCCAGATTCAATCACCTTCTCGTAATTGTTTTTTACTTCATCGAGAGCTTCTTTAGACATTAGAATTGAAGTTTTTTTGCTGGTGGTAATGCGACTAGTGACATTGGCAGTGGGTGGGTCTGGTGACGATGACGATGAGGTTGAGATTGGCTTTTCAGATTTTTTTCGCTGTGTGTTAATAACTCTCCAATCGATCTCCTACCAAATCCAAAATAAGTAATACATAAGCACAACAGTAAAAAAAATACATGTAGAAGTACAAACCTCTTCAAAAACACCTTCAACTTCTGCATCTTCAACAGCTTTTTTGAAAATTATTGTCCAGAATTCCGCAGGATTTTGTCGAATATCAGTCAGTTCCAAAATACGAACCAGCTCTTGTGAAACAAATTGTTTGAGTGATGGGCTGCTGTTGTTTTCTTTGCAGCCTGAAACATATTCATCTGCAACTATAATGCACAAGAATCATTCAGTAGATAAATCATTTATAGAGTTTAAGCTTTACTCACGTCTTTTGCAATTTGTTTTCCTATTGCTTATAGCTGTGGATGAGGATTTCGTTGCCATGGTAATGGTTTTTTTAATTACCAAGTTTTTCACTATGTCGGTTGCGATGAGAAGGAAGCTATGCGTATTTTGTAAACCGGAGAATGAATGATTGTGACTGCTGTGTTCTTCCATCGAATGCCTCTCGTAACATACCATGTTTCTTTTTCTTTTCGTTATTTTTTATTCAAGTGGTTTAATATGTGAAAGCTGGCGGTTACTAATCGTCCCCTCCCTCCTATTTTACTACGAGTGGTAATATGTGAAAGCTGGCAGTTTCTAATCGTCCCCTCCCTCCTATTACTGCGTTCTTGCTCTTCTATATCATTTTTTATTCAAGTGGTTTAATATGTGAAAGCTGGCGGTTACTAATCGTCCCCTCCCTCCTATTTTACTACGAGTGGTAATATGTGAAAGCTGGCGGTTACTAATCGTCCCCTCCCTCCTATTACTGCGTTTTTGCTCTTCTATATCATTTTTTATTCAAGTGGTTTAATATGTGAAAGCTGGCGGTTACTAATCGTCCCCTCCCTCCTATTTTACTGCGCTCTTGATTCTCTATATTATATTATTTTGTTCATAACGTATATACAATACAGTCGGTTGAAGCAGGGTTTCCATCTCTCAATACTTTATGTGTTTTTAATTGTAACTATGTTTTTACGGGAATGTCTTTGTAATCCAACGATAACAGCAGCTTCAGTATATTTTGTAATTATCATGTTTGCTATTAATTATTTTTTTTGCTCTATTTTTCATAGCGATGTATGACCTGGGAACAATTAATTCAAAAACCAAAATTGTTTTGAAATAAAACTATACATATGTAAAGTTCGAAAAAGAAGGTACCCATGGAAAAGGGAAAAAGTACAACACATGGTTAAAATACTAGGTGGGACTAATGCAACACCATTAATAATCATATACTAACTTTGGTTTTGCTTTTTTCTCTTCCATTGATAGTAACTTACTTTTTCACGCACATGGTTATTCAAATATACATATTTTGGACTGGTTGTTTAAATGTCCATTTTATTATTATGGATTTTGATGTCCTCAAACACTGTCGAGAACCATGGATAAGAAAATATATTTTGTTAAATAAACCATAACTTGCACTTTTTTTTACATGTTTTTATATCTGTACAATGATGGTATTTACTTGTATATCTTCAATCTTTATTTTATTTCTCGTGTATTTTGAGATGGTGCGTTCAATTTTTTTTTATGTAATCCTTAAAGGGATAGCATAAGCCTAGATGATTGGGTTTGCATTGTTCATTTTTCTATTCGACCCAGAATAATGAGAATTGCATGGACAAGTAACAGTTAAGGAGGTATGTAGAACTATATATATTAGGTTAGTTATAAATAACGGCGCGAGGATATTTTATTACATATAGCATGGAAAATTATCATACAAGAAAACTATTGACATCCCCAACTACTCAACTACTTGGTTCTTATTCATTTCTTCTTTCATTTTACACTATTTTGCAGACCTGTTAGTCAATATTCTTTTACATCAATCCTCTCTCTCCATGTCAAAACATATTCAGAGTTCTTGGTCCTTTTATTATAATGCAGTGTTTCAATCAATTCCTTTCCCCAAAACCTGCTTTGAACATTGTAAAAAAAAAAAAAAAAAGAAAAAGATGAAGTATGGGTGAACGAGGATAAACTTATTATTTTGTAGTTTATCACAAACGCAAGGGTGTAAGAGCATGCAACTACCAATTACAGCAATAGTAATGGATCTGTTTTTCTTTCGCTATATTTTAATAAATATATATGCTTCATTGTTGTTTTTCTTTTGGCTATGATAGGATACAAAAAAAAATGATTTAGATATGTACTTGTGGTAGTAATTAAATTTGATGATCCACATACGCCTATAATGTATACCTCTTGTTCAAATCAAGCTTTTATTTTCTATCACTTTAATTTATATATATAATCGTTTACTCTGAACAGTAAGTCGTCCAATAATAAATAAAAAAAATGGTGAGATGAAGAGGAAAGTGCTCAGAGGAAATGAGTGATAATATAGGCAGCAATATTAGTGACAAAAATTATACTTGCTGTTGATTCGCTCAATATAACGATATTTCCCTGCTTATTTGGTCTTGCAGTCCAAAGGGGTGCGATTTTTTTCAGGTGAAATTGAAGATTCATGCTGTTCAGTCGCCGATTGATTTGAGAAGTATAAACAGTCAGTATAAGGAAAAACAGTCTGTTTTTTTATACATGTTTTTTTCTCATTTATTCCAGATATGAAAAGATACATATGATGTATAGTATATGTCTATCACCTCATATAAATCGAAACATATAAAAAAAGACTAAGTTATTGTTGAGTAGTTATCAATGGGTCTATAAATAATGGTATTTGTGATATCTTCCATGCAAAACGCATAGCGAAAATCTATACAGAAAAAATGATTAAGTGGTTATTTATGCAAATGCATATAGTGATTAAGTGATTTTTTTATAGAGAAACATATAGTGATTAATCTATACAAAAAAATGACTTAGTGAATTTTATACAAAAACATACAGTGAATTATTTATAAAAAAAATGACGAAGTGCTTTTTTATGCAAAAAATACCAAAATACCAAATCACATAAAAAAAACTTATAAAAAAAACTTATAAAAAAACCCATAAAAAAAATCACATCAAAAAAATCACAGCAAAAAAATCACATAAAACAAAATCAATGAGGTGGCAAATCACATAAAAAATATGTGGCTAGGCACATAAAAAATCTAAATTTCACCTGAAAAAACACAGCACCCAGTCCAAAGTGAGTGCGAACTTTGGTCTATAGAAAACCGAAAATTGGAAGTTGCAAAACGAACTTTGGTCTGAGAACATGGCGAATTTGGTTTTTTGGAAAGCGAAAATTGGAAGTGGAGCCACTGTATAAACTTTGTATTTTAAATGAATTTTTGTTGATTTTATTTATTTATTTACTTTGGCTGATGTTTCAGAAGAGAACTGTGTTTGTTATGTTCTTTAAATTTTCTTCTCAATTACCCGGTTTTATTCAACATGGCCTAAACGCGCTAAAAAAAAGACTTTTTAGATCTGTATCATATGTTTCAGGTACAATTTAATAATTAATCTATTAAACATGTCAATAATCCTGGTTTTCTTTCAAGAATATGATAAAGTAAATGACCAACAGTTTGTTTCTCTAAATCAAGCCAGAACAACTTTGCCCTTCCCATCTCCCCCCTCCAAAAAAAAATAATCTATACTTGAGTAGTTTACCCCTTATCAAAAGTCCGAATTAACTCAATAAGTGAAGTTCTACGTATGTGTATTTTTATAATATTGAACAGAGAATTAATCGATTAAAACTATATAAAATCATTTTAGATTTACATGATTCTGCAACTTTGTTTATACTTATAATATTATGATAAATGAAAAAATAAAAAAAAATAAAAGAAAAAGACTTAATATAATACTAATCAATTAACCAATTCTTAACAAGTAAAGAGAAACACGAGGGATCCCTTCTTTTTTTTCTAGTATCTTTTTTATAGTTATAGTTGGGACAATATATAAAAAGAAAAGTACGATTTAATTAAAGATTCATATTATGCTTTGCTTAAAAAAAACAAGGGATGAGAAGAACAGAATTTTTTTTGACTCCTTAAAAGTCTGATAGATTTGAGATTTGACAACTAATTTTTCTTTACTGTATTTCTCTATAAATTGCCCAGAACATTAGAATTAATAAGTACAATAGTATTGATTTTTTTCTTTAAAAAAAGTCTTTGAGCTCAATATTCTATTTAGATCATGTAGAAAGCAAGTAAAATGACGTCAATTACATCAAAATAAATAAATACTGAAAATATAAAGTTAAAAAAGTATATTCTAATAACATATTCTCGACCAATAATGATTATATCATTGAAACCTTTAAAGAAAAATAAAATATTATACGTATTTATTTATAATAGGTGGTATCGAAGACATAGGAAATTATTATTATGAGAGAAAAGAAAAAAAAAAGATATGATACAATAATAACGCAAAAGAAAAAAAGAATAGAATTATATATAAATTATTATTACTATTATTATTATTTTAAGGATCAGTAAGAGGCATACGTTTACGTCCATTAGTAGTTTGTCCTTTAGTTTCTGGTTCAACATTTGGAACACCAATTTCATCACATCTTGCAAGGGCTAAACTAAGTCGGACAGCCATTCGATATTCAAAATCGTATTTGTTACAAGAAAGTGCCATTTGCCATAACTTGCGACTCTTTTTAATATTACCCAATCCCCAACTTGTAACACCTGCCTCTATATTTTAGAACATATAAATAAATAAAAATTGGTTATAGTTAGTCTTATAATTCTTTTTTGGTTAAAGTAATATACATTATATGTCTATTGAAAGGGATTGACATACCCCAATAAGCAAATGGTACTGTCCAAGTTTCATGTTTAATACAATCTTTATGGTCCATAACCCAGTTAAGATGTGCAATGCCTTCATTATATCGTCCAAGTGCATTTAAAAGGGAAGCCTTTGTTAATAGCAATACGGCACGTTGATCATAATAATCTGGGGGTGTTGAACTAGGTACAAGTTCTCTTAAACGTATTGTATATTCCATTTTCTCACGCTCGTAAATCAATTCTAATGTGCGGTGTACTAAATCGAGGCACTTTTCCAAATTTTCTGGTTCCATTTGTTCAAATGCGTTCCATACAAGCAAAATCTCCAATCCTGGAAGACTGAAATCCATATCTTGATAACCACTTTTTTGGAAAAATTCAACTTTCTTTTGAACATGTGCTTCAATATATGTTTTACGACTTTGCCGATCCTTGGCTAATTGAGGTACTTCAGCAAAGGCTAAAATACATTCAGTTCGCTGACCAAGCATTTCATGACATGCACCAACAAAGTATCGAGAAAATGCAGGTGACCAATATTTTTCCCGACTTAACTGTTCAAAATAAGTAGCTGCTCCTTCCCAATCCAGTTGTAGAGCAAGGTTAAAACCAATTTCATAATCTGCCATCTGTTTCATCGCTGTCTCAGCCCATTCCCCACGACTAGATTCTACAGCAAAGCTGAAAGATTGTGTGGATAATGGAATATTTCGTGCAACACGTGCAATACGTGCAGCAAAGAAAAGAAAGAAACAAGAGCTTGGATGATCTTTTTGTGCTTCTAAAAGACATTCAATCGCAGGTCCCATAAGTTCTTTAGCATATATTTGTGGTGCAAATGATGTTAGAACTGAATAATAAGATAATAGACTATAATAATAATAATAAAAGATATGTATATGTAAATCTTAGTGCTACTCTTCCTTCTCTTGTATATAACTCCTTTGTATATTTTAGAAAACTTACATTAATGATGCTAAAGGGGATCGAATTCCACGACCTTCTAAGCATAGCTTTAATAAAGCAAAACCCAATTGTTTATCACTTTGCCATCCTAATGTCGAAAAGATCTTGAGAATTTTTGTGGGCATCGATGATAAGATAAGGTGAACAGCTCCAATACCAAATTGAATTGCTGATACTGTATCACGATCGATATACTTTGTAAATTCTTGTCCCATTCGTTTGTACTCTTGCCACACAATACTATAACTGTTATATGCTGTATACATTATATATTAAACAGCTATTCTCCACATTTTATGTCCTTCTTTTATCTACATTACATTTAAAAATAATAACTTACCTCTTCGAAGATTAAGACCACATTTCAGATATGAAACTACACTTTCTTGAGAAAGTTGGATGATACCCATCAACAGACAGCATTCAGCTTTAATAACATGAGCGCGCAATATACTGTTTGGTAGAAAAGTTGGTAATTCTTTTGGTTGTCCGCCGCTGTTAGATCGTGTGATTGGAGCAGGATTAGTTGGAAGATTTGATGTACTATTACGACTCAGCATAGTTGAAAAATATTGTGTAACAGCTTCTTTCAATGGTTTCTTAAATGCTGTATTATCGATTTGTGCTTTTGCAATAGTATAAGCCGATGCAAGAGTAGACATTGCAATATCAATATCATTTTCTTGATAAGTCTAATTTTTTTCAAGATATTAGTTCATGTATATTCTTTTTTTTTGTGCTTGTATATGTTTATTTGGATATTTACCATCATAGCTATAAAATAATATATATTTATTGATTTGAATTCAGTTATTCAAAATATATCTTTTATTTATTGTAAATATTAGAAATCTTTTTTCCTTACCTTTTATAAATGCCATGGCACCCAAACCAAGAGCATAAAGAGGTTCACTAAAGATATATGTATATATCATATCAGCTTTTGCGTGATTATTTTTTTTTAACCACCGAATTTATTGATGCTTACACATTGGCTTTTGACTGGAATGCATTTTTTGCTTTCATAAACTTGTTATCAAATAAATTACGCATGCCTTCCCGTACAGGTTCATCTATGTATACAAATTAGTAAACAGATCAATATCTTAAACAAAGAAAGATCCAAAATACTTTATTAAAGTAACAACAGCAACATACCTGCTTCTTCTTGCTCTCGTGGCGTTAAGTAGTTAACAGGAATACTTTTTGGATCAATCGCAGGAATATTGATAACATTGTCACGGAACATATCTAAATCAATTGGATCTTCGATTGGATGCTCAAACTCATGGCTTCGTGCGGCACGATGTTGTTCCTCGGGTGTAATACTTGGATTATCAATTGTCACTTTAATTCGGTCATGTACAGCCATAGTTTCACGAGCCGAATCTTCCATTGCTGGCAATAAATTACCCAAACGATCTTTCTGATCCATCTCCAACTCCTTTCTGTCATCGATACTGTCACTGAAACTAGTGTTCCTAGTTGGTTCACTTTTCTCTTCAGAAGATTTTGCATCAAATACATCGCGGTCTCGATGTTCCACAGGTGATTTTTCACTAGTGTCACCATGATCACGTGGTGCATCAATATCAACAGTGGGAAATTCATACCGTGGTTGAAGGCTGCTCACGCTATTCTCAAGATCCGCAAGAACATCGACTACTCGGTGATTATGTTCTTCTTGTGCCCCATCCACCAATGTCGTGAAATGTCCGTTTGATAGATTTTGTTGTTGTTGCTCCCATGGTGATTGTGTTTTTATTTCTTTGAAGTCTGTAGGAGAGTTGAAACTTTTTTTATTGGTCGAATCGCTAAAAATGTCTTGGTACAAGGTTTCGTGTTCTTGTGATTCTTTAGATGTTTCCGCATTGTCTCGTGTTACATCAGAATCACGGATGGGCTGGGCCGTTTTAATGGGTTCTTCTGGCTCGTCGTTTTCCAGTGCCATGTTAGTTGATTCAACAGTTGGTACCTTTTTTTCTTCCTCTTTTATGAATAATGTTGAGGGAGTGATTTCATTCTTCATAATCGAGTGATCGTCATTTATTTCATCTTTTAATTGTTCTTGTTCCACTTTTTTAGTTTGAACAGATGAATAAGAAGGTGCTTCGGCGATTTGCAAACTTTCAACTTCGTCTAGTGTAGTATGATATTTTTCTCGTTGATGTTCTTTATTGGATTGGTCATGACTAGTATTTTTATTCAATGCTGAAAGAGCTGAATCAATCTGATCTTTCTCGGTAGATTGTTCATCAAATGTTGGTATATCGTCAAAGTAATCATCATGGTCATCAAACGCATCCTCAAATACTTCACTTGCTGAATCCAGGGCACTAAAAGATGAACGTCGAGATCCTGCTCTAGGTGTTGATGCTCCATCATCTTCATCTCTGATAACATCATCAGATGTATTAATCATAGTAGCTGTAGTGGTTGGTGGTGTTGTTGAGGTTGTTGAAGTTACTGGAGATGAAGCTGGAGCTGGAGACGCGATATCACCAATGATTCCGTTAAATTTATTATTCCGTTGGGCCGTTTTATTCTATTGTAATGATATGTCAAGATAGCAAATAATTTTAGTAGGAAATACAATGGGTTTGTTAGATGGAACGGAGTCAGATCTATTTTTTTTTTAATTTTCATGTGCAACATACGTTATTTGTATCTGTTTCTTTCACGTCAAGTTTTGTTGGAGTAGACTGCTCGGTTTTGTTCAGTGATGAGATTTCGAATTCGTTAAACAAAGGTGACGAGGCTTCAACAGGTTTTTCAATTGAAGTAACGGTATGATTTGATTTACGAGATTCCTGGGAATTAACTGAAGACGGACGACTGGGTGATTTTTGCTTCATGTTAATTCCTTTCCAAGGTGTTTTCTTTACACTTCCAGGACCATTCTTGGAACCCTGAGTTTGTGACGGATTTTTTGCCATTCCACTTGACAAGTTAATAAACTAGAATAGTATGGAGTAAAGCGTTAATCAAATAAAAGAAAGAACGAAAGAAAAAAAACGAGTGCAACAGTGGTAGTAATAAATAAATAAGTAAAAGTTTATATTTGAGGTGTGTGAGAAAGAAGGAAGGGGGAGAATGAAAAAAAAAACTATTAGTATAACTATAGTATTAGTTTATAATATATTTATATTCCCCTTTCTTTCTCCTATTATTTTCTATGATAACATCATTTCCTATTACTGTATATTAATATTATTATTATTTTACCTCAACTTTGAATCAGTAGTAAATAGAGAAAAAAAAACACCATAATTCTGATCTTATATTCCCATTTAAAAATAACTATGTCATTTATTATTATATAATAAAGATCTGACATCAAGAGATAGTACCTTTCAAAGTAAAAACAGTAACTATAAAAGTATGTCAATAACCAATAGAGTAAACATATCTCTTTTCCCACATCAATGCAAAAAAGTACCAGGGGTTAGTAGCGGACTTTTTTAATTTATTAAAGAATGAAAAACCTTGTGATAACTTTTTTCTTCTAAGAGAAACTTTCTACCATGCCACGTCAAAATGAAAATGATTCTGATATTCCACGTTCAGAACTTGATATGATTGAACAAGCAATGAATACCATGGTTCAAGGAACCTTTTCTATGTTATTTAATAGTTTATTTGGAGCTGACCAAAATACAGATTTGGGTGGAACCTTCGAGAACAATGTTAATATACAACAACAATCCTCTCCTGGAATGATTGGTAATGATGGAAGTGATTTTAGACGACTTGCTAATAAATCCAGACAAAATCGAGGAACACCTACTACAAGTGAAGAACAAGATCGTATTGAAGAATCAACAGCACCACCACACCGATCAGCGGCAATGATAATCAGAGATGAACCTGACTTTCAAAATCGACATCATAGTGAGGACATGGCGAGAATAACAACACCATTACCGACCATGATGAATCTTTTACAGTTCATGCTTGGTACTCCTAATGGACAAACATCTCCATCAGGAAATAATGAAACTGGAACATTATTGGATTTAATGTTACCATCAGATGATCAGCTATTCAATTCTATGGATCCTGAAACAATTCCGCAGCCAAAGCAAGTAATAGAGGGAGACTCACCACAAAAAGGAGGAATTAATGTAAGTAATAAAAAAAGAAGGGGGACGGAAGGGAAAGGGCTATTAAAGTGATTTACGCAGAATAATGATATTCATTTGATTAAAAATCTTATACTGTTTCAAAAAGTGGTCATTTTCATCAACTTCACAACGTCGAGTTGTTCAAGCGGATGGTACAGAAGAGACATATATAACTCGTACACAGAATGGTATCACTGAAACCATAAAGAAGATTAAATACCCAGATGGGTCAATGGAAGAAACTATAGAAACGGGCGGTCGTAACAACAGTAATAATAGTAGTGATTTTCTATCTCGACCAGCAACATCAGCTGGTCATCCTACATCTTCATCTGATCCAAATCATGCTACTCCTAGTGGCGGACCACTTGGTAGCTTGTGGAGACGACTATTTGGGTAAAAAAAATGCGAAACAAGTATATATGTTTATATTTATATAAATATTCATTATCTGTATATATAACACCCTCAATCATTCATGTACATATAAATCGGTAATATTTCTTGGTGACAAGTCTTTTTGTTTTATAAGTTTTATTTATATAGAATTATATATTTTAAAATAGAAAGAGAGGTGTTTAAGAAAACTAAGGAGTACACATCCTACTGCTGTCCGAGCAAAAGGAACATAAAAAATATATGGCTGACTGTTCGTTATGATATAGTAATAAAAAATATGCGATAATTAATATATATATATATATGTGTGTGTGTGTGTGTGTGTGTAAATGTTGTGTATCGTTCATTTATTTGGTAGTGGTCTTTTCGTGCGGTTTGTCGTCTATATAAAATATATAAATTAAATTGGTTAATCAAAAACAGAGAAATATATAATGGATTCTAGCTAATAATATACCTTTCTTTTGCAAATCGTCAGCATCAACATCAACCAAATCATCCTCATCGGAATCATCCTCATCTTGAATGACATAAGATCTCCTCTCTTCAGTACGCTCTTCTGACTTCTTTGTAGCAGGAGACTGAGCAGACGGTGGTGCAGTAAGTGTCACACTTTCACCTGAATTATAATATATTTTAGCGAAATGGGAAATAATTTATCCATCTCCCAATAATCTCCCGTTATATATTATTTATTACCTTCGAGTTCTTCATTGCCAGCAATGGGTGACGTGGATGGTGTTGACCTGCGTGGTGGCATCTGCGGGGGAGTAGAGTTTTCTATAACATAATTCAATTGTCAAAGTCGATCAGTCAAATATATATCCACAACAATTACTTTCTATCCTCCTTGATGAACATAAATTTTACATACCTCTTGATGACTCCCAAAACTGATCCTCTTGTGCTAATCGTCTTGCAAGTTCCTCATCAGCACGAATCTGTTGATCGACATGTACATTTTGATTCTGTCCGCCAAGAGCAGGATTGACATGTATGACTCCACCCCGTTGTTGACCGCTAGTAGGTCGAGTTGTTTGTGCATACACATCGTTATCTGAGAGGCGAAGGGCAGAAACATCACCGGCAAGTAGGTCGTCGCCTTCATCACTAGGTAAGCCCCTGTATTGTGCATTTGTTGTAGTAGGCATCTGAGACGATGCTCCTTGGTTGGGTGAGCCCACAGCACCTTCCCGACTGGCTTTGAATTGGTTGTAAAGATCCATTACCTTTTTTTTGGCAACTAGTTTTTTTTTTCAAGATATTATTATATAGAGCTCTATTTAGCGAACTACAATCCCTTACTCACCCGAATATTAATATACACAAAAACGTACCATTTCCAGCTTCAATGACTCTTTCTTTGATAATAGGAAGATCCTCTACTCAAAATACCGTGAGGATTTATTAATATCAAAAATTCCCATACACATATATATATTTTACCATCGCTTCTTTTTCTTTTCTTTTACCTTGGAAATTAAATAATGGCTGATCGTCTTCCTGTTGTTGCTGTTGTTGCTGTTGACCTAGTGTTATATATAAAAAACACAGTTAGCGAGAAATCCTAATCCTAACAGAGAGCTTAAACAAAGTTGATTTTCAATATTTACGATATTGTTGTACACGAGAGCGTTCATCTTGTAAAGCCAATTGACGTGCAAACTCTTCATCCATACGCATTTGTTCTTCAACAGAGCGTGGCTCTTGTGGTTGTTGTGTTTGTTGCCAGTATCCATAGGGGGCTTGTGTTGTTGTTTCTCGATCACTTGTAGGGCGTGGTGGCATATCTGGGGTTGGGGTATCGTCATTTACATTGATCAATCCGTGCTGTTGTGATCGGGGCTGTTCTTCTGGTTTATAGTTTGGGTCGGACATGCCCAAAAGAGCCTCAAACGAACGTTCGACAGAATTACCTTGAGTTGCCAGAATAGCTTCAATAACTTCAACATCCGTTTCTGGAAATGCTTCTTTTAATGTTCGCACAGGCTCGGAAAGTTTTGGCTCATTCAAAGCAGTCTGTTGTTCTTGTTCTTGGCTCGACTGCTTTTGTGGGTACTCAACATCAACGGAATTAGCAGTTTGTTGTTGTTGAGGTGATGATGTGGATAGTTTTGCAGGTGTAGCATCATTACTATCAGTATGCTGACTGGAATCATTTGCAGCTGTTGGACTTGTCGCATCTTGCGATGGGAAAGATTCCTCTAAAGAGGAAATTTCAGATTTTCCAACAGAAGTCTTCTTTTCTTGGTCGGCCATTTTATTTTATGAAGGTAGTATAAAGGTAGTATAATAATAATGTATGTGAAAGAAAGACTAGTATATACTGGCTATGCCAAGATTTAATTTTTTAAATCGGCGACCTCGTGTGTCATCAATGCATTGGGAGTATACTTTTAGAAGTTTCATAAAATTGACTAATAAAATAATAACTCAATTTACATTTGCTTAAGTATAGAACTGTCCCAGCTTTTATAACTTTTAAAAAAAATTAAAAAACGGTGTTCATGCCTTCGGCTACTTGAATTCAATAGCACTTCCCACTGGACATGAGGTCGTCAGACAGAAGCCTGAGACAACATGCACATAAATCCAAAAGAAACGAAATAAACACTTTCGGTTCTCGAGTGTTGCCTTGTAGCAGGTCTGAAAGGCCCTAATTCCATGGATTTAAGGGAAAAGAAAATAACAAAAAAAAACTATCTTCCTGCTTACGTACGTGATATATACATCCAATCATTATTACCAACAAAGAAACACAATGACCATTTACTCTGATAGTAGTACTTGTAGTCAACAACAGCAGCTTTTATTATTAGAACAGGAATTTGTGAATCATAGAATAACTTTAAGAAATCAATATGCGAGTAGTAATCAAAAGAAAGACCGAATGGCAAAAAATGAAAATTAGGGTTTATATATCAGTTTTTTTTTATCGTATTACGTATATACAAACAAAGAATATCTAAGCTCTTACCTCTTATTATGAAATAGAAAAAGAATTACTAATTTTATATCATTTAGTTACAGGTTTTACTTCGTTCAAAAGAAACTAAACAATTTATTTGGTATTCAACATTCTACGTATACTATTTACAAAGAATTTTGGATTACTAATTAAATAAATTTACTGATTATTGTTTAGCAATTATATTTTCAAAACTAAAGATAAATATAATATTACTATTAGATGGACATGATTCTAAAAGAGAATTACCTACATGGGCTACAAAAATCACAGGTATGTTAGTAACTTGTAGCCTATTTCGTCTGCTTGCCATATATGGATCCTGTAGCCTACCTCGTCTAATTACTTTTATCGTTTACTTCTCGACCCTTTTTCTCATTTTTTCTGTAATAACACTAATATCATTGAAAAAGGTTACAATTATAAAATAAACTGTATTTGATAATAGTAATAATAATAATAATAAATGAGAATGAGGGCATCAACAACAATAATATGAAAATAAAAATATTAATGGTAATATTGAAGCCTTTGTTGCTATGTCAAAGAGCTTCGGTACATATATAAAATGATATGAATTATCTCAAGAGAATAGTATAAAGGTTATACATATTAAACTAAATAATTATGGATAATGTTTATGTGGGAGTTCTAATATTCAGGAATTTTACGTCTGAATCTATGAAAAGGAGGAAGTCTTAATAAAATTATAAAAGAAAAATCATCTAAAGATTGAAAGATAACGGATAAAATTAAGTAAAAATAGAACTGAAGAAATGGCTTTGGCAGTAAAGAAATGGTAGGAATTTATATTGATTACCAAAGGTAAAAATATTCAATAACATTTGTGGAAATGTGCAAAAACGAAGTACAATCAAATTATGCCTGGCAGAACATATAATAAAAAAAGAAAACAGTAATAATATTGTGTATAATAATAATAATAAGCACTAATACTATTAATAGTGTTATTGTGTGTGAAGAGAAGAGAAAAAAAGGGGTATCTTTAGAACGTTATGATGTATAATAAGATAATAAGATAAAGATGTAAATACAGTAGTGGGAAGTAAATAAATTTCAGAAAAGAAAGAAAGAGGCGACAGAGATAAATAAGAGGTATACTACTATAGTGATTATCACACTGTTTAATCATCGTAGTCTTCTTCTACAGGATTTGGATACACATGTATGCCATATTCATGACTGCTCATCAAAATGTTGAATGCAACAATGTATGATGTGACGCTTAAATCTTCTTGAATTAAAAGAATGCTGCATTCCGGTACAAGAATGGTCTGGATAAATGTTAATTCATCCAACGGGTGGGTATCACTTCTTGTAATTCTTGATTTGTGGAGCAGCTCATGTTGTAAAACATTTACTATAATCGCTTTCCCTTTTACGCCATAATATCCGCTCTATAATATTAGACCAGTGGTATACTATTTGTATATTTATACGTATCCATAAATTAAGAAAGAAAACAAACAGTTAATAATGGTATAAAACTATAACTACCATATAAAACTCCACACGAGACATTCTTGCAAATAATAATCTTTTTATGACTCTTTCATTTTCTTGTACAAATTCTTTTTCAATAATACGAAACGAACTATCGAATAAACCCTTGACAATTTTAACCAATGTGTTAAGATGTGATATGATTCAGCCAGGTAGTGACTTGAAGCTTATATTAGTAGGGTAACCTTTTTTCATGCCTTCTTGTTTATATATGAGTTCTATCTTATGAAAACGACAAAATTTCAATTGTTCTTCAAAAGCCACTTTTCGTTCAGGAGTTCTGTCACAAAGTGTTCGACGAGAAGTAGAACCTTGTTTAATTTTTTTTTCTCTATTTTTTCGGTGGGTTTCTTTAAATTGCTCGTTCTTCAGAATTTATTGATCATACATTTTTTTAATGGAGTTTTGTATAGGATCACCAAGTGATGTTCCACAATATGGACATGCAATTATAGCTATTGATATTTAGAGCAAATCATTATAAATTAGAATTTTTTTTAAAATAATATTTTTTCATTATTTTCCTACTCTAATATTAATTATAATATAATGTACCTTCTGTTTCTAGCTTAATAGCATCGGCTGCAAGTAATTCATTTAATGCTTGTAATTCATCTTTTTTCATTTGTGGTTTTCCACCATCACCTTCTACTGTAATCGGATTTTTTCCAGCTTGAACTATAGGATACTTTTTTCTATGTATATACTTCCATGCAGCCTTGTAAATTTTTAGATTCCTTCCGCGAGATTCCCAGATTGCCAATGACTTGGGCGAAATAGGAGGCCAAATCATCCTTGGAAATCTTTTTGTTCTAATTGTTTGAAAGGGATTTCCATGAACAAAATACATTATTTCGGGCAGTGGCTGTCGCGCAGGTATGTCATATGGTAGGTATAATTCTGATTCGTGGATTGAAACAGAATAGCTGGCTAGAGATAAACTGAAAGTATTCGCTGCAACTTGTATATCAAGAGCTAGATCGAACCAGTATTTCTTGCAGCAAGCAAAACAAGTTCGTAATTGTGGTGTAATACCATATGCCATTCGTTAAAGTAGTCCATTATATAAAACACTATATCCATTACAAATATAATCAATGCAGATATCTCGATTATCTTTGACATATGAATACATTTTCTCTTTACGTAACATTGAAGTACTTTTCTTGATCTTTATATACAATATACGCCAAAGTCCTAAATCCATACCAACTATCATCCACAATTTTAATTTCTTCTATCATGCTCTCTGCTGGGATATCTGGATACATAATTCTATACAAATTTGAAATATAGTTATACCGTGTACATTATTAGTTAATTGTCAATAGGTATATTTATATATTGAATAGTCATTTACGTACTTTTTTTCCTTGTTTTCTTTAGATGAATCGTCATCCATACCTTTTTCATTGTTTTTGAATCGTTTGTTATGATGGGGGACCAAAGGCTCGTTTGAAGGAGATAATTGCTTCTTACTTTCTTTCAATTGGTTCGCTTCTTTTTTGTCTTTCATCTTCTGTTTTCCTTTTGCTTCTTTTTCCGACCTTACCCAACTTGATGGGATTCTTGAACCGATCGCTTTTTTTAGTGGTATTAACTGACTTGGTTAAAGCAAGTTTTTCAATAGGAACAGGGGAAAATTTCTTCAAGGCAGAATGAATGGCTCCAATTAAGTCTTGACATGGTTGATTATTTTGACATGAGATGTATGCTGAAATAATTTTTTCCTTTATTTCTTGATACATGTTAAGAGCCTGTAAGTCGTCATCAGTTTCAATTTCGACTTTATCTTTGGTAGCGGTCTTACTATGTGACTCATTAGAAGCATTGTATAATCATAATATATTAATAGAGGCATACATAAAATCAGATTATATTAATTATCTATTTTTCTATTCTTTACAGCCATACTGTACATAAATATTAAATATTCGTAATAAATATAATATTCTGTACCTGTTGGTGAGACTAAGCCCTATCTCTTATTGTACAACTCTGGATACAAGGGCGTGCTATTAAATTGATACAACTTGTGACGACATGGCAAATTATAATTCGTCTTGGCCTTGCAAAATATACCACACTCTATTGTGTTCTCATTTATGTATCGCGCAGCTTGAATTTCGTTCACTGTCATGTAGACTGCAAAATTACATATAATACCACGTAGTGGTGCTACTTGGTTCTTGAGGCGGTTGTCATTTGGCGTGGTTCTGTCTTGAATAACCCATTCAAGCATTCCTTCTCGGTTTTGTTGTAAGTCTTCTTTCCAGTTCTATAAGTAGTAATATGAGTATATAACTACTAACTATAATATTTTAAAGCACCATCAATTATTATTTTCTTATTTTTATATTATGTACTTACAGCTGTGTCAAGATATTCATGTATACTTTGGAACGTATGTAGCATACATCCAGGACGTTCAATTATTTTTTTCAAATTTGCATGGAAGCCTTCTACTCTTTGCGAGGATCTTGCACCCAAGTGAACGTGACATTCTATCCAAGGGCCAGCCCAGCGCTCTTTATATAATAGCATTCTATAAAAATGTTAAGTAATAATTTAAAATTTGTGAGTTTATAAATCAACATTATCATTGTGCTGTATAAAGAATATATTATATTTTTTACTTACTCTTCAAGATGTGCAATGATATCATTCGCTCCCACTTCATTATTACTGCAAGCCTTTGCTACTTTATCTTTTACTCCTCGATTGCATATTTGCATTATTAAATTGATCCATTGTTCTTGACCAAAGCAAGTTATCAACTATCTCATTGATTTCATCATACTTCTCTTTCAACTCTTCTTTGTCGATATGTTTGGGCACCTTTTCACAATTTTTTTTTTAATATACCATATACACAGAATATGAGGAACATTGGGGAAATGTGTACAAAGAGCAATCTCTAAAGAACTGTTGTTATCGGTCACAAATAATCTTAGTGTAGATTCATACTCAGGTGTTCAAACCCACTACTGCTGCTGCCCAACAAACATTTCAACTTACTTATGAATCCTGTGCTAAAAATACTAAAAGATCCTATGTGCCAAAGCAAGAAGAATTCTTTGACTAGTGTCGCCGTTGTTGTTCTCCAGACCATACTCAACTTTTGATTGATGATGCCAAACTACATTTTTTTTGGTTGAAAAGGTAAAACACCTAACTTTTATAAGTCTTATACATGAGCTTATTTCTGCTATATACTAACCTTGTACATTATTATTGGAGGCCTGCTATTAGTGGTCTAGCCATTTAGGATCTACTAGCTATTATGTGGCTAATAAATTTGCTATGGACAGTATAGCCATATGTGGCCGAACTAAAAATTTTACATTTAAATTAAAAATAAATAAAAATTGAATTTTTTTATTTATATTGGTAGCCTCCCAAGAGAAAAAAAAGAGCCTGTATTTAAAATACATAATATTATTAACACAAACAAACAAAACACAATGCAATACACTGAACAACTTGACACTGAAGTTAAAAATTTAGTTAGTACTAAATGGGGTTTTCTAGGAAAACCATGGCCTAAAATCCATCACAGATTTAATCATGGAACAGTTATAAAGGATATGAAGGGTAATACACTTAATGAAATTAAGGAAGTATTACTTAATAGGTTTGGATTTATACTTGTGTTTTATTTCCTTACTGTTTTGTATGGAAATGTTGAATATCCAGGACCATATCGAGAAATAGAAAAGGGACTTGTATTATTATACCATATGGTATCAGGTGAATCAGGAAAGGATATGCACAAAGTGATGCCATATGCAACATTTTATGATTTATACAAGAGGTTTTGGATTACCAATTATAGTGAGTTGAATAAAAAGGTAAAACAGGACCTCAATGTTATGTTCTCATCACCACGTATACGCATTCTTGCATCATTAATAAATAATCCAGATGGTTTTAAAAATGTCACACTATTTATTGATGGACATGATAGTAAAATAAAGTATTATAAACCAAGTGAATCACATTCGCTACTATACTCATATAAATTGAAAGGACCAGCAGTTCGTACACAAGTTATACAGGATATGAATGAAATAATTACATATGTTCCTGTATCTGAAAAGTATGCAGTTGGGAATGATGGTACAATGTTCATACAAATAAAGTTATATAATAAAATTAGCGAGGCAGATTGTTTAGGTATGGATGGTGGTTATAACTTGTTCATACAAAAGTTTAAAGATAATGCAACAGATGCTGGTTATGATTTTTATGACCGAAATTTCTTACATCCTATAAGAAAAGAACCAGGACAAAAATTAACACTAAATGTGACACACTTCAATAATAAGTTTGGGTCATTCCGTTCATTAATTGAAGCACAATTCTCTATGCTTGGCTCTAAGTTTGAACGATTTAATAACAATCGTGCAGCATTACAAATATCTGATATAAAATACTATAATATTCAGTTTCGCGTTGCATGCATTCTTACTAACATCTGGCGATTTGTAGATAAGTATGATATAGAGGTACAGCCACACCATAATTTATGGTATGGAAAAGGTTTCGAATTTCCAAGTAAGAAAAACAAACTCGACTTGGCATTTTCAAATGAGCAAAAGGTAAATACTGAGTATGATGAAATGGTTGAAATGCAACAGAAGTTTTTACAGCTTAATATGAATCAGTCGATAGATATGGTTATTGATAGTGAGGAAGATGCTGATGACAATTTATCAAAACGAAGAAGAAAAGCCACAAGAGGAGGACAAAGAAATAGACAGTATGATAACTCATATGAAATTGAGATAATTGTAGGGCATGTATATACTAACAACAAATATATATTTGAGGTTAAGTGGGTTGGATACGATGCAACGGATAATAGCTGGTTAACAATTAATAAGTTTAATGATCGGGAAATGTTACATGAATATATGGCCACACATGACATTCAGCTCTAAATTATTTTCTTACTTATTTTGCTTATTAAAAAACCTCATATTAATACCAATTGTATCAGCCTTTTGTTTATTAGCCCAACTATATTCATGCTTTACATATTCATTAGTTATATTTATGCTTGGTTTTGTATCCACTATTTCTTTTTTTATCTCAGACTCTTTTGTTACATTTTTATCACCTATTATGACCTGTTTGATAGCCTTTTGCATTTTAAAATAGTCTTTAGGCTGTATTTCTTCTATGATTTGCTTATTCTTTCGTTTATTTTTATTACGTCTTCTTTTCTTTTTATGCTTTGGTATATTACTTTGTATGCTACAGTCACTGCTTTGTTCTGATTCAGATGTACTGATATCTATATATTTATGTTTCTCTGTATCCTCTGGTGGATTGTCCCAATTTATGTCTTCAGTTATTAGCTCGTCACACTTTGTTTCATTTAGTACATCTTCCCAGTTTCTACAATCTGTTGGTGCTGGTGACTTCACGGTTGACCATCCTCTATTAGTTTGCTTCGGCGGGTCATATTGTTTACTGTCCTGTATATTATGATTATTATACTTTTCCTCTTGTTTTTTCATATATTCTTCTGAATCAGCTAGTTCCTGAAGCTCTTCTGCTCTTTTATCCATTGGTGTATATTTTTTCACACCATCTTGACCACTATTCTTAGCATATCGTATAAATGTATGCTGATCTTCGTATTCATTTTCATATTCATTTTTAAATAGATCCTCATACATATCCATGTTTCCATAATATATAAATTTCTCTTCATAATCCTTTACATTCATTGTATATGAACTCCATATAATATGTCCTTGACGGTTTTTATCAACATATATTATATATAAACGGTTTAAAGTTGGTTCTAGTTCATATATTGATTTATTCTTATATAACATATGAGGCATATAATTACTATTCAATATTATTGGCATATTCTTTTTTTTAGTAATTGACTTGGTAAATTTACCATTCAGTTTTAATCGTGTTCCTTCTCACATTTGGTTTAGAAATGTTAATTTGAAATCAGAACCCATTTCTTCATTATACATAAAGTCATAATCATCATCCTTATAATCTGACCAATCATTTTCTTTATTCATTAAATAAGCTCTATGACCACCTTGTTCTATCATATCAATATTATATGTCTTACCTACATTTGATGGACCTACAATCCAGTATTGTGGTATCTTATTTTTACCGCTAAACATAGTTTCAATACCAAATATAAAGCACATATATAATTTACTTCCAGGATTATTTTCCATTTCAGTATGTATCATGGAAATAACTATTTAGGTTTGATTTCACAGTGTCATATTTCCATAATAATTCTGGATACATTTGTGTTGCTTTGGTCATTGTTATTGTTCTATTTATTAAATTATAACCGAGAAGTTGTTGGTGCATTTTTCTGGTCTTAATTTCAAAATTCGGATCCATATTGTAAGAAATATAATTATTTCCTTTCATACAATAGCTAATTGCCTTTTGTGGGTTACCACCAGGTTTCATATTTGGTGGTACACCATCAATAGTAAAGAATTTGCGTGCTGATTTTGTATCAAATCGTTCATTCATTTGTATCCATATATGTACATGTTTTTCGCCTGTTTCTGGAGCAGTTTCATTACATGCAATTGCCTTTTCAATATGATAACCAATCCGGTCATTTTTTACAAACCACTCCAGAACCTGTTCTTTTGTTAGGTGGAAATCTTTACAAATATATGTGAATAAGCCCTTTGTATTCTGAAATCTGAATTCTTTTCCGCCCTGCGAGGTAACCGCACTGGAAGTGACCCCATCTAACATTGCATCGGAAAAATGAGGGTTTGAGGATTTGAGGAATCATACAAATGCTCGAACTCTGCCCATAATCCTAGAGCGGCTTTGGTCCTTAATGTTTTTGTCTACTTTTGTATTTTTCAAGTCTTTTTCTAGTTCACCTTTCAACTGGTCAATGATAATTTTAGCATCATCAATATGATGATGATGTTCAGCAAGATGTTTTGCTCTTTCAATCAAGAGCGTCAATGTTATTCCTAAAATAGGAACAAATTCAGCCATAATGGCAATAAATGTGAGCAAATTGATTTGGTCCATGTTATGTTGATAGTGTTGTATATGTGTAGTATTAAAAAATATAATAAATAAATTTGACTTTATATTTTGAGATGTTATTTTATATAATAAAAAAAAATTCAATTTTTTTTTTTTCGAAATTTTTAAAAGTATGCATGCCAAGACTATTATAAATAAATTAAATTAATAAAAAATAATTTGGCTATACCGTTTTGTCTTGGCTATCTATCCGACTAGTGCCAATAGACCAGAGCATAATCACTATAACCTCGACTGGTCCCTATTAATAGGTTGTTTTACATGATCATTAACAACCTGGAAAAAATAGAAAAGAACTGCCTATAAGACCGCCACCCTCATCTTCTGCCGCTGCTCTTGCTACTGCTAATAACACTGTGTCACCACTATCTTTACTATCTTCATCATCATCTGCTGCTGCTCCTACTACTGCTACCATTACGTCACAATTATCTTTAACATCTTCTTTTTTTGCTGCTGCTTGTGCTCCTGCTACCATTTTGCCATCCCCTGATGCTTCCAAGGAATCTGTTGCTGCTGATGCTGCTGATGTCACTGAACCTGTTTTATCTGCTGCTAATGGCAAAGTTGGGCTTGTCATAGTACTCGCATATACTTCTGCAATTATCGACCTACATAAGCAACAAATGCATACAGATGAAAACTTTAATAAACAACATCCTCAGTGACCATATGATTAGGCTCTCTTAGATCGACTTTGACAAGAAGATGCAACGTGTAAACATGACAAAATGGAGGATAGAGGTGCAGGCACCATAGCAGATAGATACTTAACTACTAGTGAGATAAAGAGTGTTGTCAACTATTATTCTGGCAAGAACACTTAAGAAGGCCTAAGAAATTGTACCACATTTTTGTCACAACATTTTGGTCTGCTGTATGGGGAAAGTATTCAGATAATGGAATTTGCCGACTTACAAACAATGCTCCTTGAATGGAAAGGTATCATTGAGTGCTATGCATTAGTTATGGTTTTTTTACAAGGGAAAACAAACTAAGAAAGTCGTGTGGGATTTGCTGTATATATCCGAAACCATAATATTGACATATGTCCTCAAATAGCCCTTCCTTTTTATTTATTCTATTGTTACCACATTCAAGGTGAACTGTTTCCTAGTCTGAACCAAAACCAGGATTAGTACTGGCTCAAGTTAATTAAGTCTACAGACCTGACGATGGCTGAAATGTTGTATTCTCAACACCTTAATGCCATATCTTCTGCATTCAAAGACAAAAACACAGACAATGTGTAGATCAAGAGCAAGTATGGCAGACCATTTAGAAATAAGTGAATAATCTATTCAATAATTGGGCAGGTAGAATAGTAATGCATTATTCAAGAAATATTTAACCAGTGTACCAAGAGAAGCATTGCGAACTCTGGCGGGTTTTACAGCAGAAGCGGGTCAATTTTATCTATCTCATGCAGCTGGGATGCCACCACCAGAATTGCGTCAAAAGGTGTCTCCTTGGATTGATGTCTGAGACAGCGTTTAAACAATAGTGATGTTGAACAATGGTCGCTCGTGGCTGATGGTTTTTGAAGTTGTTCAAGCAGTTGCACGTTGTATTATTGTAGGATTCGGTTTTAATGCATGAACACTTTCCATATTATTGTCTTTGGCAAGATTTCTTATTTCAGGATAAATTGTATTTATAATTTGAATGGTACATATTTTTATGACCATCACTAAAGTGATTTTTGGCCCGGGTACCATGTCCTTGGTGGGTGAGAATTAAATTATCTGAAATTTTAAATTGCCACGTGATATGGCTTCCTTCAGAAGCCATATCAGGAAGCGGCATTATTTTATAATACTAAATTAGTTTATGATTTGATGTCAAACAATAATATCCATATTTTTTATTAAGATATATATCTATATATATAGAAAATAGGTTCTGTATCTCTGATAATAGCTTATTTATAATGATATTTTATGGTCTACTAATGTATACTTTAATTTTTGCGCCCACGATATTTTGGTAGATGAACATTAGAAACAATAAATAAAGGACCATCAGATGACGGACTTGATGGTTGGATTCCACGAGAGGAGGTTGGTTGTGGAGATGCTACTTGATTCGATGTTTGTATATTAGTAATATTATCTTGAGCGTATGGTAAAGAACCAGTAGCAGTAATAGTGGATTGTGTAGTAGAAGGATAATATATCCAATGAGTAGTATCAGGCAATGATGTAGCGTGATTTGTGCTCCAGGAGACAAGAGGGCGTGTAATAGATTGTCTTATAATAGATGATGACAATGATGATGATAAAGATATATTTGAGTTTGTTAAAAAACTTCCATGTTGAGTAGTTGGATCTAGTTGCAGAGGATATGATGTTAATGGTTGTATAGCTGACATTTGCAAATTCGATGAGGATGATAATCTGTTTGAATCAGAAGTATTTGTCAATGTTGGTTGAGAAGCTATGTAAAGAGAAGGAGATGCTTGAGCAGTCATATTTTCATATCGAGGTACTTTGTTTGTGCTTGGCTTATTAGCACTTGGAGCTTTTCGTTTTCTATCTTCAGACGAAACTATATCATGTACTTCTTTTCTACTTTCAGAATTCATTGTCATAGATAACAATGCTGTTCTTAATTGCTCATATTTTCCATTGTAACTACGAAGATGTTCTAGGGTTTTATAAAATATGTCTTCCCCGTTGACATATGTAGACCAATTCTTTGCAAATTTCATCCAATCTATTGTACAATTCTTATACGTTGTCTTCATTTTTTCGTCAAACAAATCGTTTTCCCTTTTTGTGTGTACAGGTAAAATTGCAAATTTTGTCCATTGCTTTTGTGCAATAAATCGATATCTTGCACCTTTTGTTGCTAGCGTGGATCCAGCGAATGTTAACAGTGCTGATGTTTCGAGTATTGAATTTATTATCATAGAAAAGTCAACATTGTTGGCTTGTATGTTTTCATCTGAAGATACTACCTCAATTCCAAGTTCTTTAGCGAGATTCTCTTGTAAGGGAGAGATTCCAAAAACTTCCTTAGATGGTTCAAAAAAAATAGCATTCTCATGGACTCCAGGGCTATCATAGGATTGTTCCATACCAAATGATCCACGCAAATCCAATATATGCTGAGTCAACCACAGTTCATAATGACCTTTGTGTACACGACCGTATCTATTGAAAGAACCAACCTAAAACAGAGAACAGTGTGAATTAATATAACTTATATCCTGTAAAAAAAACTTACGTCAATATTATGCCTGAGTCTATAATCTGCCATTACTCCGTCAGCTAATTCAGGACTTGCTCCAAAAGACATAAATTTGCAGATGATATTTTGATGCAGTCCCCCCTCAAGAGAGTTTGTGCCACGACTACAGCGATATAAAGGAAGGTTATTCTTATCTTTTCCAATTTCAAAATAAAACGATATTCCAGGGGGATCAGATACGTGACCAAGTTGGATAGTGTTTAAAACATTTTCAGACTGCCGCCATGCCTCATCGTCAAAAAGTGGTCTGCCAGTTTTTGCACATCTTAAGTACCCATACGTATCAAAAACCTTTTTTACTACAGGATATAAATCTTTTCCAGGGGGGATAACTCCTAATAATATTATTAGAAAGATGTTCATTTGCTATAATAATACTGGTGCACCAAATAAAATGTAATAAACTTACTTTTTACACGTCGAAGAACCCAAGTAGGATTTTGGTCCATCGTCATATCAAACGTCATATGTTTAGTTTTTAAGTATTCTTCTATCAAACGTTTATCATTTTTATCAATCAAAAAAATGGCGTCACGCAGACGTCATGCGAACTCTTTTGCCAATCCGTGCTTCCTAGGTACTTGAATCATATCCATTAAATGGAATGCATCTTTAAGAATACGTGATGGTAATGGATTTGATGAAGTTGTTGATGGTTGTGATGTTGTTGAAGAATTTATTTGTTCGTGTGTTACTGATACAGAATGTGGCCGATTAGAATTATTATTGCCTGTGCTTTCTTCATAATCTTTAATGGAATCATCATCTTCGGAATCAGTGTCGTTATTATCAATATTTCAATTAATCAAATCGTCCAAAACAGCGCTACTATCTATTAATAGACAAATATGTATGATGAGTAAAACATCAATGGTCCTTTTTATTAATATACGTACCAGTTGTATTTGTTTCTGCTGTTATTGCTGTTGATGATGAAGTGTAAGTTATCCTTTGAGAAATATTTCGTGATGAAACCTCAATTGGCTTGCTTGTTCGAAGATTCTTTAAATCAACAACAACATTAAATAGAGTATCACCAAATTCTCTTAGTGATTTTTTATGAGCTTTTAATATTATAGCTGGCTTGAGTACTTGTTTAATTGTAACAATAGCTTGATTTTTTCCAACAGTTATATCACCAAGTACACGATCTTGTTTTGCTAATTCTCCATATGCAACAGCTTCCCATAATTTCTGTGGATGCACTGAAACATGGATACCTATGATTTTCTAATCCGTTAGCTTATATAATTCAAACTGTTTATATACCATATAAGGTATAATCCAATAATTTATATTTCTGTATGGATACCTTGTAAGGGTTTCAAAACTAACTTTCCAACAGGAAAGTAACGCGTAATAACAGCGTTAAAAACATCCAAGCCAGCCCACGCGTCATGAGCAGCATATTCGATTTGTTGTGGAGAAAGGATATCAGAATCCCAATCACTTGAACGAATATCATCAACTTTTGGTAATGAGCAACCTAGTACTTTTTTACAAATATCTGCAAGGCTCATCCTTGCATCATGAATGACATCTCTTTCTTTACAAAATCTGCCAAGTTCAAGATCTCCTTGACACAGGACACCGAAATCACGATGGATTTTAGCCAAATCTCCACCAACTGCTCGACCAACCTTTTTTATGTCCCCATCTTGCAAAAACCGTTGTAGTGGCTCTGGTAGTTCAGACAGGGTGGCAAGTTTCAATATCCATATATTACGGGATGTTGCAATTTGAATCAATGCAAGTTTTCCTTGTGTACCGGTATATTTATCATATGGCCATTCACAATCAAAGCCCACTACAAAAGCTATATAATAGTGTTAGTTAAAATATAAACTAATTGAAAATTAATATAACTAATGATGTAAATACGTACGTTTATCTTCAAGCATTGTTTCAAATGTTCGTTTGATTTCATTATAAGTCGATAATATAATAATATTTACATTTTCAGGTATTGGAACAACAGGAAGCTGGTTATTGGTTTTGATATCGGAAAGCTTTACTGGTACGACATCTCGCGTCAGCGAGGGCAAAACACTAGAAAGGAAGGCTTGCTCCCCAGTAACATTATCTGTAAAAAATATTTCTGGATGATCATGGCCATACATGTTATATGCATCACGCATCGAATCAAAAGCAAATTTCAAATGCTTTAGAGATTTCGTTGGGATCAAAAGTTGCATCCTAATCTCCTCATATTCATTACAAACCGTATAAACAGCAAGAAAAGTGGGTGATCCATCAATTCGACCAAGATGTTTAATAATCTTAAATGTATGATCCCCTTTCAATACCCGACCTCCTAAAACCATCACCTGTTTATCTATCAAATGACGTATTTCGTTGATTATTATAGTATATATGGTATGTAAATACTGCCCTGAAGGTATGTATCCAGCATATCCATCTTTATCGTCATATGATGAAAATGTTTGAAATGTAGGTGGGCTAATGATTTCTTCAAGAGTTGGAGATGTACGGCGAGAATTAATGTAGTTAAGATATTGAAATTCAAGTCGTGCATGTGTCAATCTTTGTAACTCTTGCAAAACCTTTTGGAAGCGTTTTGGTCCGAGTGCATTTTGAACACAGGGTCTAAATACATCGCCAACATCCCTCGAAATACCTGTGCGATGCGTAAAATATGCTGGGAATTCTTGTTGAAGATATAGAGGTAGTTTCCTGATGATTCCTTTGTTGTGTCCACTCAGTGTTTTTTTACAATGCTTATTTGTACAAATATATGTCATTGACATTACATAAAAGTTTCTGATAAATAATTTGAGTACATATATCTTTCAGGTGAGTAACTAGTATGCTATGTATTTATCGGGTAATAAAGTAGTTTTACCTTTTCAAATCGACGACTCTACGTGCAGGAGGATTTTTTGGATAGCCATTGATTGTAAGATGACTCGTACAATTAGGTTCCTGACATTTAAGTTTATAGTTAACCAAAAGGTGCAGAAGCCATAAAAAAACTTTTGGTAAGTAGAGCATAGCAGGGTCATAGTCGAAACTCTCGTCTGCGCGTAATGCTAGTATCTCTGGCGATGGATTACGTAAAGCAAAAAAAGGATCCGGTGGTAATGTCCAAAAGGTACCACGACTGTACTCTACTAGAAGACCTTCGCCACTATTCTTTTTATCCCTAACTAATCTTTCTTGGATGCTCAAGAGATATTTGTGAAGAAATGTTTTTTTATTTTTGTTGTCGTTCCTGTTGGGATTATTCTTGTTGATGTTATTGCTATTATTTTGAGCCGATTCATTTTGTTTTCCATTATCCTCTACGTCGGAATCGTCATCATTATCCGTTTCACAATCACTATTGTCATCATCAAAATCAGCCATAATAGGTATTTGTGAAGTGTTGACAGGGGAATTGTTGTCTTCTTCCAGTATCCCAGAATCAACAAGAGAAATAAGCTTTCCTAAATCGACATTATGGTCGCCATCTCCTATTTCATTGTCTTCTATATTAAATTGGCTTTTTTATATAAATGCTTAAATCAACATCTCAAAATGAATTTACCTTGTGAAGTAACTGTTGAAGAGGATTCACCTTTTGAAGTACCCTCATTGTTGCTATTATTATTTATGCTATTATTCGAGAACCAATTTACAGCGACTGCCCAGGCATTTCCCAAAAAACGCGGGCACGTGATCTGAAGTAAAAACAGTTTTGTTCGGATAAATTAGATGCCGAAAGGAAAAATAGAGACTCATAAAAAAAAGCCTTTTTTTTTTTGGAATCTTTCTAAATATACTTTTTTTTATATATTTTCTTCTTAAATCAAAAAATGGACACTCCAACTGCTATCGCAACCAATAACAGATACTGCAGAAGATGCAAAACTTTTCGGAATGTTGAGTTGTTTGCGGGAAATCAGCGAGATCGTAAAACTTGTGCTATTTGCCGAGGTCGTGATAGTGATGTCGATAAACCAGTACCTGAAGATTGGCTCGTTACCCTTGAAGAAGCTTTATTGTTGATTCCATCTCGTTACGATGACCAAGCTGGAAATGGTACAGCAATGCGTGGAGAGCGAGCTTTCATTGAGTACTCTCTTGATGTATATATACATCTTGATGAAGAATTAATTCAAATGGATGAGGAACATATCTTGGCTCATATTTGTAATGCGATTGAGGCTCGGGATGGCTATAAATACTACCGAGAATTTACACCAAATCCTTCGCTGAAGTTTGCTCGCTCATTTTGCTGTCGCTGCTCGCAAGATTATGATGTTCAACGGCAAGTTTTTAACGATGATCGCCAGCGAATCCACTCCAGAATGGAGACTTATTTGTGCGGTGGTCAAGTGACGGGCGTGATTGACAAACGCAACGCGTATGTACATGTCAGTATTGAGCATTCAACTGGTCATCCTGCTCTTCCAGTGTCGACCATGTATAAGGTTAGCGACGAAATCCAGGCCCATAT